>CM047807.1:77527541-77867115 GCA_026214975.1 Gentiana macrophylla | reverse complement strand
GGCTAATCAAAAGGAAATTTGGAACCGGAAAGAGAAAGTACGAAAGTGAACCTAATCATCGCGAAAATCTCTTGTCATCAAAACCGTAAAACGACTAAACTCCTCCACAAAGCAAATTGAGGTAATATCAATAAACGAATTCCGACACTCCAACATCATATATATAATCATAACACTTCTTCTTAAACCTCAACTCTTATTCTTTCGCTTTCCAACTTCTTCTTTTTCAATTCAACTCTTTTCATTTTTGTTCAATTTATTCAATTTCTTTTTTTTTTTTTTTTTTTTTCTTCTTAACAAGCCAAACAAACCTCATCAATAAATAACTCAAGCTCCTCCCCTTAATATGTATTAGCTCATATCACTAACTCATCTTCGAGACACATACCTCTCACCACCCCACACTTGCGTCGGAAAGTGTGTAAAAAGTAACAACTAAGTACACTTAGGGTAATCAAAGAAACGTGACCAATAATAAAGCCTCGTGGTTAGGGACAATATAGACTACGTGAACCAAACGGCTAAATGTCGGACGGTGGTCGACCTTCCTATTCAAGGCTTAGAGGGGTACGGGGGTATAATGTTGATTTTGGCTTTTAGCTCTGGTCGACCAGAAGCGCCAAGGATCACATCATCCCGTGTTTAACCAAGGTCAATCCTTCTATTTCGCCTCAAAGTTACAAAAATATGATCTGTGCAATGGGAGTGTGCTCAATTCTACCATAATCGCTCATTAGATCCTGAGGCCCATGAAGTTGAAGCTAAACGCAAAAGAACTTCCGCTTATAAGATAAACCTAGTGTCTTGCTATATGCATTTACTACTACTAAGTCATTTACCAAGAGAATGTGAAGTTTAAACATGCAAACGGACGTTAAAACCTTGGAAAATTTTAAAATCGACTCAAACGGACACATACTAAGTATATTATCGAATCGCACATTTAAACATACAACTCAAACCAAGCTGTTTCACCACCACCACTACTTTGAATGAAACACCGTCCTCGGTGTGTAAATGAAAGAGAAAGAAGACTTAGCTTTACCCGCAGTAAAGGCGTGAACGAATCTCGTGACATATTCTTATAAGCGCATCCCGTATACCTAAAGTCAAATAGACGTAAAACAACGCAACACATGCACACGGGACGTGGTCCACGTGCCAAAAGTATGCAAAGATACACCGGGTTATAAAATGTTAAGCCATGCCACATCATCGACTCAAACACAAAGGCAAATATGGACCGCAATAGATGGAAAATAACCATAAAGGTAAAAGAATGTAACATCTACGATATCATATAAAGACCACAGAGGGTCACATTAAAACATCCATGTCGAGTAGTGAAAGCATGTGTCACAATCAAATACTCCTCACTATATTCATCATAATTCTCTTGGACACACCTAAGCTTGCTTTATTCCAAAAGTTTTTTTAATCGATAGCCTTGGGTTTTTATTTTTTATTATTATTTTTATTTATTATTTTTTAAAACCCCTACACACACGATATTTCAAACCCCTCAAAAAGTCATGGTAGCCGAAGGCCCTAAGCCTCGGGCCTAGCCGGACTTACAAGATATCAACATCCAAGAGGCTAAGTACCAAAGTCGATTCAATCCGAGTTCAGACAATATCACTTCAAAGATCCCATGGCCCCTATCGAAATCTAAATAAAACAAGATGATAAAAACCTAGGTCCAAGTTCTAGGACAACCTACAAGATATCAACCTCCGAAGAGGCTAAGTACCAAAATTGCATTCAAACCTAGTCTAAGCAAATAATGTTTTCGTTATTTTTTTCTTCTCTCTTGACCTAAAACAATTTTCGATGTTGACTTTTAACCAATCTCCCGGCAACGGCGCCTAATTTGATAAGTTCGAGATTTCGCAATCCGCCTCGATCAAATACAATTTATAAAACTCAAACCTTAGTAAAACTCACTTTCTAACCGCAAAGGAACCGGTCGATCGTAGGTAAAAGGCTCAGAGTCCGAGGTCGATCCTACGAGGAGATTGAATCGAATATAAAATTTGTGTTAAAATCGTGAGGACAAAGAGTATATGAACAAGACAAAAATCAAGCTTTTACTATTTCATGGCATAAACAAGGATCTGAATCAAGACTTTTTCCAGAGTAAATTTCATCAAACTAATGATCTACACAATCAAAACCACATTGAGAGAAAACAAATCGAAATTAGAAACTCACAATAATGAAGATCAAAACATTGTAGATCAAGACTTTGAATCCCAAATTAGATCAAAGAAAAGATATCAACCTTTAATTCATACAATGATCCTAGGCACTAACTCCACCAAGTCATCGATCGAATATTGTATTCTACTCTATATACAAAAATCTAAACTAAGAAATTGAAATACGGAGCCTAGTCCGTAGCTCTAATCCGACTATTTGTATGTCAACTCATCATAACAACCGGCCGGTCAAGGTTGAGCACCTAAGCCACCCTCAAACTCACCCAAGCCTATAAAAATTAGAATTATATGTTTCCTTAGGTTTAAATGCTCTTAAATAGGCAAAAATCGCGACTTTGACCTAGTTGGGCCGACCAACTCGCCCATTTGACTTGTCTTCAAGAAATCAAGAATAACTTTCTCTCGTGTAAAGCCTGATTTGAACGATTCAAGATGAGTTGGAAAGCTCGCTCAATTAAATAAAACTTTCATGAAGACGACTTGACCGTAAACTGCTTCCAAGATGGGTAAAATTAAAGATTAATGGACAGGTACGGTGAATATCATTGTCGGGGGGCTAAACGAGCGCTTGCCCTCCTGGTGCACGCTGCCTCCTCGTGATCATGATGATTATTGTGGCTTTTCCTTCTACGAACGAACATCGAATTGCCTTGAATGCTCGTCTGAGTCGTATGAGCTTTGATTCGGTCGAACCCATCCAAACATCCGCTTGGGGGTCATATGGACGCCATTCTTCCTAAAATCTAACTTTCGTGATCGTTATTGATTTTATGGATGCCCGCTTGAACTCTACAAATGCCGCTTGGCCTGAGCTTGATTCAAACGCTTAGTTTACGAGAGAACACATCGCTTGGGTAGAGCAAACGCCAATTTGCCTTGATTTCACTCCAAACTTGATTCTTCTCCCACTTTCATGCTACTTTTGTGCCACAACCATGTTTCTCAATCCAAAACATTGCATTCCGGTTCTCGAGTCACCTAAGTCCCGCAATAATATGTACGAACAAACACCACGTGTAATTCCGCAAGACAAAGGTGCTTGAAAAAGACCTAAATATCGCTAAAAAGGCGGAGTTACTATCGATGTGACAAGCTTAACTCTCCATACATATAACTCTCGATATTACTCTTAAATAGGTCTAGTAACTACCCAAAACATGCCAATAAAGTAATAAGCGGGTTAGATTCACATACAAAAGTGCAAAGAAGTTGACTCCCATCAAAAGGCAAAGAGCTAAGAGTCCCTGAGGAACAAAGAGAATTAGAAGAAGAGGTTGTTGAGCCTATCGAGGATGCTCATGATGTTGTTGAGCAACATATGGAAGAACCACATCACACTGCTATACCTAACCCTCGCTGCGGAAATTGTTGAACTTGTTCCTCGACCCCCGCCGTGGATGCTACAACTCGGGAGGAAGAACACACCGCCAGAGACCCCTCGATGATATGCATGTATGTCGTGAGAACATAGTGTGGAACAATTGGATGTAGTAGGAACAAATGTACCACCTGAAGAACCCATCGACCTATTTGTATCCGCTTATAGATACATTGACTCACCTTGTTGAAGCCTTTGTGGGACAAAAAGTGAGCAATCTGCCCCAAGAAAGCCATCAATGCCATATGAAAGGAAGGACAAGAAATCAAAGAAAGAGAAGGTAGATCCCAACTTCAGGAGAGTGCAAAAATATTTTCAATGAAAGTTTGGATTCTATAAAAGACAAAAATCAGCTGCTGAGCCAATGAGTGGATTTGAAGAGTGGGCATTTGATTAGTTAGGAGTGGAAAATCTACTGGAACTGGTTAATACCACAATGCTACAAGTAAGGCTGATGGAGCTAATGGAAGAAGGAAAACAAAGTGCAAAGATCATGTTCAAGGATCCCAACTACACACCTGACAGTGATGATTCTTCATCATCTGATTCTGATGATGATCATCCTATGTTTCCAGAGGAGTCCAGTGGAGTGGTTAAAGATAGATCTACTGGAGAGTCTGGACCAGAGTCCACTGAACATGTAGCAGATCAGCCTGCTGAAGGTGCCAAGTCTACTGAGGGTCAGCAGACTGATATGCTAAATGAAGAGCTGGGAGCTGTTTATTATGAAGATTTAGAGAGACAGCTTGTTGTAGCAACATCCTTGAAAGAGGCCATAATATCTACTCTAGATGATATTGTTATGTTTGAAGAAGTCGATGAAAGTTCTCAGAGGACTCACCAAGATCGTGAGTGGTTTGACACTCATGATACTTCATCATAAGTTACTGATCGCTTAGAAAAGGTTCTTTGATGCAAGAGGAGTGTTAGAGAGAGAACTTCGCTTATATTTCCTCAAGTGTTTGTTGAAGAGATGGTTCAAAGGTTTCTTTGAGGATCAAATAGCACTGAATACAAAGTTGGAACAGAGGTCCTAATCATTGAGGAACAAATAGTGTTAGGACAATGTTGGAACTATTAATGGGATTGAAAGGAATCCCTGCACATTCTCGAGGAGACTGCTATGCATCCAGTTACTAAAGCGTAAAGATAGTCAATAGACTATTGTTGATGAGGATGAACAAAGAGCTGGATTATGACTTCAGTGATGAGGAGTTCCAAATGACTGAGGAAGAACAAGTTGCTGATGAACCTAAACAGGCACATGTACAAATTTTTGAGGAGGAACATGTTTTGGAACCTCAACCTACATAAGACCTTGTTTTGGAAGACATCTTTTGAGATGTGATTGAAGAAGGTCCCGAACTCTTGGATGGGTTAGGACAAGAGCCATGATTGTCGTAACACAAAGGGTACACTATAATGTCAAGAGCTCAACATGATTTTGGCCGGACATATGGCGTGGAGAGTATGGTGTCAGCCGTATCAAAGACATGTTTTGAAGAGTTGAGAGTCAGAAGAAATGATATTACACAGCTTAAGAACTCAACGGATAGGCAAGAATAGAGGTTTGAAGATTTGATGAATCTAGTGGAAAATAGAGGAAGAACCATCAAAACAATTGCTTCCAAAGATCACCTCCACTCAATATGCTCTTGCCGACCTAACCAAAGATGTGAGAGGTATAAAACAAGGCAATGCACACAGAGATAAAATTTTGAATGAAACAGCTTGCCTCAATTCACACAAAGCTTGACAAGCTTGACAAGCTTGCTGAGACACCTAAGCCTCGCCGTGGGCTCACCTCGGAAACACCTCAACTCGCCGTGACCGGATCCTAAGGTTACCGAGAGGATCAATCACTGAGCAAACTATGGAAGGAAGGATCACCAGCAGCTGACACAAGGATAGAGATTATGGAAGGTCAACTTGCTATCTTAGTGATCACACAAGAGAGTGTTCATGGTCTTCCTGGTCCCGGTTTGTTGATGATGTCAATAAGGGGGAAGAGGGCCTTACAGCAGAAGCAAATGAGTCTGCAAGAATTTTTGCAAAGAAGTGATGGGAGAGTGATAAAATGAGTTCAGAAACTCACACCGCAGAATCACCGATCGATGACCTCCTTCAAGAATATAGGAAGCTATACAATGGAAGGAAGAAACCCTATACAAACATACAATTTCGTGAGGGACTCAATTCCTTTCTCGGGATTAAAACTTTGGGAAACAAGTGGTCAAGGCACCAGAGCTTCCTCTAGAAGTGGAAGAGGAGGAAGAGGTGGAAGAGGTAGATTGAGAACCCGCCTAATCGCAAAGTGGATTCACCTGGATGAATTCAAACATTTTTACATGGGACAGGGCTTCAGTGTTCATAATATTAGATTAACTCTACCAGAAGCCTGGAAGTGGTGGAAAGAGCTGAATCATTGGGTTGACTTTTCCCCAATTGAAAACCAATGGATGGTGGATGTAGTCAGAGAAATTAAGGAGTTCTATGAGAGGAAGGAACAAGACAAAGACAGAAACTAGATCAACATACTTACATTATTCATTTCATTCTACTGATCCTAGTTTGTAAAAAGTTTGAACAAGTTTGATTATAATGAGAAATGGCTAAATTTGTTCTATTCTTGTTTTTATCTTTTTGCTTTGTTGTAAGGAGGGTATTGGCATCATCACTAAAAAGAGGGAAATTGTTGGACTTATTTTAAGTTTTAATGATGAGTGCGACTATCTCATTATAGAGCAAAGGTAAAAGATGTATAGATCAAATATATATGTTTATTAAAGTTTGATTTTTATATAGGTTTGATCAAACAAGCATTGAAATTAAGTCACCGACTTTATCAAGCAGACTGCTTAGGCCGTCGAGAAGTAACTAGGTCAAGAGACTAGTTGAACCTCGCCGAGGACCAAGGCCGAGGTTCAAACTCGCTTATTGAAGGCTAAGGGATCAAACTTAGTATTTTTAAAGTCAAGGATATGGAATCATAATTTAGTGGAAGTCTGTGATGACCTAAACGATTACATATACCTTGTGTTCAAAGTATAAGTTCCATATGTTAAGTGGTGATTGGAACATAGTCATGTTCAAAATGGTGTACTCTAACTTCATAATAAAAGTTAGATGAAAAGCAATACCAAGTGTTATTAAAACACAATGCATTTTAGTCACCGATGATATGTACATCGCCAGACTAAATTAAGTCGATATCTCGCTCAGATAAATCTCGATTTAATCAAAGGTTACATTGAAGATTACAAAGATAAGGATGGATTACAAGCCTTGATATTGTCAACAAATCAATGGCCAAGATGAAAAGAACGTTGGAAAGATGCAGAGGATTAACCAATGGACAAAAGTCAAAGGGTGGACAGACCGAAATCGACAAAAAGCAAATCGACGCGGTCGATCCCCATGAAACAGAGACAGAAAGCAAGTCAAGATGGAGACAAATCTGAAACGGCTATGTTTGAATTTCAAACATAAGTCACAGGATTCTCACTTATAAATAGAAAACTCCTGATTCAGATACAAGTGATGAAAAGTAATATTCTACTCTAAGCTATCAAGTTTTTTATCATGAAAATCACCCTACTGACATCACTGTGCTTAAAGCTACTGATCCAAAAACTCTTCAAGTGTAACCTGCTATTAAGTTACATCAAGTTTACACACTTGAAGACATAAAGCTACCGATCATTTCATCCTCGATCAAGTCGTTGATAATCGAATCATTTACTTGATTCAACCTTTCTTTTACAAGAAACATCAAGAAGAGTAGAAGCACTTTTGAGTGTCAAGAATCGTTGTTTGTGATGGAGCCGTGAAGAGGCAATCCTACCCTTCAAGGACCAGTGGAATACTTTGAAGCAAAGAATCCTACATGTTTCAAATATTCGGCCATGAAGCCATAGTTATTGGTGAAGGACAAATAACTTAGAGATTTTTGTAACAAAGAACCTCAAAGGTCTCTAGTGAATTTCCTCCAACATCACAGAGAAGAGTGGACTCGACAGGATTACACCACCTGAACCACTATAAAAATTGCCTACTTACTTTCTTTTATTTACTTTATACATTTAGTATAATTGATCACATCAACTTAATGAAACTAGCAACCTAATCAAACACTTACACTAATGAGTACCTAATACTTAGTATCATCTTTTAACAACAAGTTACAAGGCTTAATTTGAATATATTCCACGCAACAAATCCAATAACATCTGCTGTCGCTAGACTATCGAGCAAATGGGCAAAGCATCGACATTGCCGAGTTTGTTAACTCCAAAAGTTTTAAGTGTTAAGTTTATTCACCCCACCCCTCTAAACTTAACCAAAGGCTTTTCAATGGACCAACAACCATGGTAACAAGAGAGTCGAATTCGTGCCAATCCGCGAGTAAATAAGCTATAATATCATCCGAATTCGTGAGTCCGACCTCGCTTAATGTTGGTGGAATATTCGATTGCAAGAAGAGTGCCTTTACGAGTCGATGCGAACTCAAAGGCGTAGTTGAACTAATTTAGCCCGGCTTTGAGTGGCAAAACATGTTTGTTGGGAAGACCAAATTTGAGCCGAGGTATTGGCGGTATAAACATGCATCGAGACGCCGTTGGAGGAGAGCGAGGAAGTGATTGTGGTTAGGATCAAGTTTTCTTGCTGGGACTATTCCATGTAAGTCAGTTCACAACATGATGACCTTTGGTGTTTGTGTCGGTGTTTGAGTCGCTTTGGGTGGTGCCGAAGTTTCAGGTGGTGGCGCTGGACATTGCTTGAGAATGAAGGAGGTATCGGTTGAAGGAGAAAGCAGAGGAATTAGGGGAGAATAAGAAGCAGAGGGATTAGGTGAAGATGAGTGATTTTTGACGTGATATTAAAAGAGAATATTTGACTCTAATACCATACAAATGGTATATAATAATATGATTTTCCTTTGATTTGTTGTCCGTACATCAAGGTATTTATAGGTACAGAAGACAATTATATAAGATACCAAAATTACCCTCGGTAATAAATTACATCAAATCCAAATTATTTTCTAGATTATTCTTGACTATTCATCATTGGAAATGTTGTCTTCAACGATTATTAATAGTATAAATTTGTTGCGGTCATTTGCCTTAAATTTTTTTGTTGATTTTAAACATTTCTTCGGTAGCAGTATTATGTCCGCAAGGAACTAACCACAACAAATGTATACGGCATAATTTATACCATCAATTATGATATGAGACCTCACAATTAATGTAAATTCTATTATTATCAATTATGTAAATAATATTGTATATTTTAATCATGATTATTTTATTCTGGACGAGAACATTATTCTTGCTTTCCACATATCTCGCAGTCAAGTGGTGAAGTAAAGACTAGGAGTTTTGACCAATATATGATAATGACTCCCGTCGCCTAGTATGACCAAAATGAGCTGGATTTTATTCTCCTCTAAGAAAAGCAATATAATTTTTTTCATGGGTTAATTAAAATCATTATAATTATATTTCTGACTTTTTTATACACTCATATCTCTTCATCTAAAACTTTAAATTTAAAAAAAAAAAATTCACCAAATATTTTGTTTTTCCATTCTCTTTATTTTGAGATCAAATTCAACATATTTCGACGTGATTTCATAAAAACCGCTGTCAAAATTCACTACTGTTCAAAATTCACCATCGATATTCATCGATTTTTAGGATTCATCGAGATTCACCGAAATGATTTTCGATGATGAATCTCATGAAAACGATGTAATTATATCGAACTGCCTCAAAACGAAAAACATCAAAAAAATAAAAAAATCGTTGAAATTTATATCATGTTTGAAACTCTAAATCAAAAGATATGGGTGTTTGAAAATTGAGGAGGAAAGAGAAAAAACCAAAATAAACTCCCAGCACAGGCGGTGAATTTTTAAATTTTTTTGGCTTTGTCCTTTAGCTTATATATAAAAAATGTAGAAGTTGTCATCCTCCCTATAAAAAATATGTGGTTGTCCTTATCCCTAATTCGCCTTTAAATTTATATTGATCAGAGCATTTCGTCCCCATAATTCTAAATTTGACATGTGATAATTTGAACTTAAAAAAAAAAATTAGGTAAGAGGTGAAAGTGCAAAAATAAAACACTCGGATCTGAAATGAAAATTTCATCAAACGAAAGGATGATAATAATAGAGAAGAATCATCCTTTTTTTTTGAAGGAAAAATGAAATTTATTAAGCCAAATCCGCAAACGCGGTGGAGATTACATCATGAGTGAGAAGTTTTCCTAAACAAGATTTACCAAGATGACCTAACCCATACCTAGCCTACAAATGCGCTTTAAAAAAATCGTCAAGTCGCTGACAAATGTAAAGGAAGAGGAAACAAAGGACGACAAGAAATAAAAGATACGTCGCGCTAAACAATCAAGATGCATAAATAATCCGACGGTCATAGTAAGGGTTGAACACATGGCGCATAGCTAGTCTCGGCGGTAATCGCAGAATGTCTCAAACGAATAGATCTTCCATTGCTATTAGATCGCTTCGCATCTCCGTAGTCTCGTGACTTATACCAGGTCGAGGTGGAACGAAAAGACAAAGAATAATCGAGCCGAACGCATCTTCAAGATCGACCCACGCCGTAACCCAAGTCTCGTGATGAGCATGAGAATTTACATTTGCGCAGTGCCCACAGGAGCAGCGCACCATTTGACCGGGTGGGCAGATTCCTCGGATTCCATGTGAGAAGTACATACGACCATACGATACTCCATCGCCTCTACTAAGGATGCAGAAACCACGCGGAATATACATAAATAAGCACATCATAAAAAACCGCACTGCATCGGATTTTCTATAGATTCCAGAGAAACAGACAGAAGGTAGAAATCTCGACAGAAGAATCATCTTGTAAAAAAAAATAAAATCATATATCTCAAACTCACATTATTTCCCAAAAGCTTCCAAATTTAACTACACAACAAAAAGCCGGGCACTTGTTCTAACAAATCGACAATAACCCGCATGAAAATTCGCAAAGATAAAGACATCTCTGATGTTGAAAAAAGATAGATTAGATAAGACATTATCTTCAATCTCCTCCATTTATATTACTCTTTCTTAATTTCACATATCCAATATTCAAGAATTATTAATAATGGCTTCCTTTCCTCCATGCCTTTACTTGATAATTTTCTTGGCTTTTTTATTATCAGTAGTAAATTCTATCCCTGTTTTTGTACCTGGATCATACAAATCTTCATTAAAGAAACAATCCCATGTTAATCCAAACCCAAAGATTCCATACAAAGTTGAGTATTTCCCACAGATTTTAGACCATTTCACTTTTCGACCCGAAAGTTATGAAATATTCTACCAGAAGTATCTTATCAACAGTAAATACTGGAAAAAGGGAGGCCCGATCTTTGTTTATACAGGAAATGAAGGAGATATTGATTGGTTTGCTGCAAATACTGGGTTTTTGCTTGATATTGCTCCCAAGTTTCGAGCTTTATTAGTCTTCATTGAAGTAATTATATTTTTTCTTAAAACTTGAATCTCATATTTCTTTGGGAAAATTTAGATATATGGTGTATCCGCATGCATATATATTATTACGTTGTAAATGAAAAATACACGTAATTAAATACATGCCCACCTTTATCTTATATAAACCGAATGCGGATACACCGTAGAAAAATTTCCGTTTGTTTTCTTTTTCTTTTTTTGTGAAGTTCCACACTATTTATTAACACAACAAATGTCCTAATTTGTTTAAAAATTAAAATGGTCGTTACAATATTACAGCACAGATTTTATGGAGAATCATTGCCCTTTGGCCAAAAAGGTGCCAAGTCAGCAAAGACATTGGGTTATTTAAGTTCACAGCAAGCATTAGCAGATTATGCAGTACTTATAAAGAGCTTGAAGCATAATTTGTCATCTGAAGCATCTCCAGTTGTGGTGTTTGGTGGTTCTTATGGTGGAAGTAAGTACAATATATTATATGTATGACTAATTATAATTGCTATGGCATAATATATGTCATAATCTAATTTATTAGTGAAACCATTTAATCATTTATGATATGATACCAAAATCTCTTTTAAAATAGAGGTCACATTCGTCTCAAAATAAAAAATAGATGTCACATTATACTAAGCATTTGTTGTGTTATAGTGATTGTCGTAATAATATTGTTTATTATAATATTGATATAATATATTTTATTTTATTTTATTTTATTTTAGCTAGTTAGACATGTGAAGGAATATTCAGGTCACTGAATCTTATTGATCTTTTCCATGTGAACAGTAATTTTAACATCACATGTATCTGTTCACATGACAAATTGTGGTACAACCCTTTGTAATTTGGCTATGCAAATGACATGTTTTATAATTACATATTTATACATCTTTTCACAAAATACAAATCAATAATATTTCAAAATAATTTATAAACCATGTCACTTGGTAATGGGAGGTTCTAACATGGAGATCTCAACATGTAGAAGTGACGTATGTGCAAGACAATCCTGACCACACAATTTCATTCTCAGAATAAAATCAGATGATCTGATTGTCACGCCACACTCTGGCCACTTCCTATGTTGAAGTCGTTAGGTTAGACTTTCCCCTTGGTAATACAACTTGCAACCGGTGTACGTATACCATAAAATTTCTATATCAGATTAGTCTGCAAGCTAAATTGGCCAAGTACATAAGGTTGCTAACGATATTGGATTTTACTATAAAAAATAATATTGATTGCTTGTGCTGGTTAATGATTGTGACCTCTTTGAAAAGAGTCTAATTCAAATTTTTATTTTTAGAACACATTCCTTATTCATCTTGAATTCTCTTTTGTTCACTTCAATCATTTTCAAAATTATGGTATTGTTAGGAAGGTTGTAGAATTCTCTTTTGTTCACATCAATCATTTTCAAAATTATGGTATTGTTAAGAAGGTTGTAATTTCGAAGTAGGATAGCCTTATTTTGAGATAATTACGTTTTTAGTGTAACACCTCCAAACCCCGGGCCTGGTAGCGTTACATGAGTCAAAATGGTGCGGTCAACTGCTTAGACCGCCGTCCTCGCTTTGGTCTAAAAATGCTAACCCGAATTGACAAGACATTTATGTCTCACACTATATATAAAAGAGCATGACATTACTTTACCGATATGAGAGATTTACATTCTCCCTTATAAGGGACTCAAGGCCCTCGCTTAGGATGACCAAGACTTGTCCTGGGCCATCCCTACCATAGGATTCGATCTAGAGGTGGCCTCCACCTCTTACTGGTGTGGCACTTAGTTCCGTATATGATGAATGGCTCTGATACCATTCTCAGAACGCCCTGCACTCGGACATGGCATTGTGTGTTCGTTTTGTTACGATAAACAACCATATGTTAACTTTTTTGTTACGATAAACACTCTTATGTATGTGTTTTTTTGTTATAATTATAGGACAACTAACGGTGTGTTTATCGTAACAAAAATATTTGCATAAAAAGTGAATGTTCATCGTAAAAGGATAATGTTAGAGATAGCATTTTTGAATATTATATATATATATATATATATATATATATATATATATATATATATATATATATATATATATATATATATATAGTCAATGTGATCTGATCTTTACGTCTGAATCGGACAAAAATTGAAGTCCAGTAAGTTCAAACCGAGTGAGGTGTTCAAGTCCTGAGATCGACTTCAAGTGGTGTTTAGCCGAGTTCAGTAAGCTTAGTGATCTCAAATGAGGTTGTTGAACATGTCCGTGTCGACTCAGATCTGAGTTTGGTTACATATAGTGTTCTCAATCGAGCTATGAGAATCAAATCTAAGGATATGTATGGAAATTACGACAAGTGGTCCATTATAAGGTCTAGGCTTAGGTTTTCAAGGCTATAAATATCTAGCATTTAATGTAATCAAGAAATTATCTTCTTGTAATTCCGTGCATGATAAAATATCTTTTTTTTTTCCGTAGTAGAGTAGTCGGCATAATGCCCAAACCACGTTAAACCATTATGTTCTTGTTTCGTTGTTGTTTTTACATTCACATTATTTGATCAATTATTCTGGTTCTTTCTTTGGTATCCGTTACAATGAACTGGTATCATAGCGAGGTTTCTAGGAATCTCTACAGTTTGAGCAGAGTTGCTCGTCACCAAGGTCATCACCTACGCTAGGTTTTGGAATCAAGGCATGTTCTCCGACAATGAAAGATGTCTGCAATAAATGTGAAGATTGACAAGATTACAGGGAGAAAAAATTTCAGTCTGTGGCCTGAAGATGCGGGGCTTGTTAAAGCAACAAGGATTGTGGACTCTTTAACCAAGAAAGGGATGCCGCCCGATGAGATGGCTAGTCTCGAAGAGAAGGCACATTCAACCATCATGTTGTGCCTGCATATGATGTTATCATAGAAGTTGCAGAGGAAGATATCTGCACTGGTTTTGGTCAAAGCTTGAGAGCCTCGTGATATGGCTAAGTAATTAACCAACAAGTTGTCATTAAAGCAATGTTCGGCTTTAAGGATGCATGAAGGTACCTAGCCGAGAGATCATCTTGATCAGCTAAACACAATATTGCTGTATTTGAGAAATATTGATGTTATGATTGAAGACGAGGATGCAACATTAATTCTGCTAGTGTCATTGCCTGCATCATATGAGAAATTTGTGCATTCCTTCATTGTTGGGAAAGATACAGTAGCATTGGAGGATGTGAGATCATTTCTCCAACCTAGGGAGCTGAGACAGTAGTGAGAAAGGGCATGAATATCATGGGAAGAAGAAATCCAAGAAATCTGGTCCCAAAGGTCAAAAGTCGACAAATATCTGTAATTATTGTAAGGAGCAGGGCACTGGAAGTCCAATTGTCCAAAGAAGAAGAAGCACCATGTGAACAATACAAGCACAACTGCTATTGTAGCTGAGCTTGACTCGCATAAAGTGGTCCGCTCTAAGTGATTGGGAGTCGACACATCACAATGATGTGTGGATTCTTGATTCTGGAGCATCCTATCATATTAGTCCACATATGGTGTGATTCTCAACCTATGAGCATATGGATGAAGGATATTTTTATGGCAAACAAAAGGTCTACAAAATAGTTGGGATTGGCTCGGTTCAATTGAGGATCAAGCGATGGTAGATTCCGCACAATCAAGGATGTTAGACATGTACCACATATGGCCAAGAATTTGATATCTCTTAGTCTTTTGGACAACAAAGCGGTTCAAGTTCGGAGGTGAAGGCGAGTACTTGAGTTTCTACAAAGACTCAACCGTGGTCCTCAAGAATGTCATGAAGGGAACCTGGTATCTCATTACATGTGGATTTACTAAATTTGGTTCTCACTGTTGTTGCATCATCAAAGTTCACCAATCACCACCGACTAAGCCGTGGTATATGTGACTTGGTAATATGGGTGAAAGAGATATGCTGATTCTATCTAAGTCTGATCTTATTGGGAATATAAGGTCAAGAATCTGGTCTTTTGTGAGCGCTGTGAGTTTATGAAGCCACACAGGAGCAAGTTCTCAAAAAGGCAAACACAAAAAAATGCATCACATGATTATATTCATTCTGATTGGTAGGACCATTAAGGGTGGAATCATTGGGTGGTCACAAATATTTTGTGTCCTTCATTGATAATTCAAAAATTACCTGGGTGATGATGATGAAGCACAAAAGTGATGCATTCAAGAGTTTCAAATAATGGAAGGCTCTAGTGGAGAATTAGACCGGGAAGAAGATCAGAAGGCTCCGTACATATAATGGTTTGGAATTTTGCTGGTATGAGTTTGATCATTTCTGCATAAATGAGGGTATTTTCAGACACCACACAGTCAAAAATGCCCCTCAGCAGAATGGAGTGGCAGAATGAATGAATCAAACTCTTCTAGAGAGGGCTATGTGCGTGCTCTTTAATTCTGGTTTGTCAAGAAGATTTTGGGTAGAGGCTGTCAAGACAACTTGCTACTAAATCAACATGTGACCTCACACATAGACCGGTTTCAAAACACGAATCGACATATGGTCAGGAAAGCCATCAGTTTACTCAAATATGAGGGTTTTTGGGAGCAAAGTTTATTATCATGTGAGTGCAGGTGTAAGTCGGAGCCAAGAGCCTAGAAATAGGTGTTTGTACGGTATGAAGATAGGGTGAAGAGGTATAGAATTTGGTTATCAATCGAGAACAGGATATACTCAACATGAGTGTGATCTTTGATGGAAATTATATGCTCACTTCATCTATGAGAGCTCATCCGAATCTAAAAACATAGTTTGAATCTGAATCTGGTAGACTTGACAAATAGTGGAGCTTCAGTCAAGTCGCTTAAAACAACATTCATCCGGCGAGAGTCAACACTCATCCGATCTGGTAAAACCAGAGCTGGATCCGAACAAGTCAGTTGAACAGGGGTCAACTTATACTCAATCATTTGAAGTTGTTGATCGGCAAAGTATAGCTCTCAGCAGAGCTAGACGGACCAATGTTCGACCTTCCAAGACGTATGGGTTTAAGGACATGGTTGGATATGCACTTCATGTTGTGTAAGAGGTGGATGGATCCGAGCCATCCACTAACACGTAGCAAGATGACATGTTTTGAAGCATCTCAATGGCTTGCTACCATAAGGGATGAAATTGAGTCATTACTGAAGAACAGACTTGGCAACTAGTAAAAAAACCACATGAGAGAAGAATAGTCACTTGTAAATGGGTCTTCAAGAAGAATGAATGAAAGTCTTCAACTGAGGGAATTAAGTTTACGACACGTTTGGTTGCAAAGGGGTTCAGTTAGAAAGAAGGGGTGAACTATGATGAGATATTATCACCAGTAGTCAAACACACTTCCATTAGGATGCTACTTGCATGGTGACACATTATGATTTTGAACTTGAAGCGTTAGATGTGAAGACATCTTATCTACATAGTGATGTAGATAAGGATACATGACTCACCTGGAGGGTTCTAAGTTCCCGGTAAAGAAGGGTATGTTTGCAAGCTGAAGAAGTCCTTGTATGGACTTAAGCAAGCTCCAAGGCAGTGGTACAAGAGGTTTAACAGCTACATGATCCAAATGGATATGCTCACCAAGTCTATTCATAAGGGCAAGTTTCGCTTGTGTCTGGATTTGCTTAACATCCAAAGCTATTAATCAATCTAAAAGACTAAATTGAGGTAATATTTAGTTGAGGTATTTGAAGGAATAGTCTGCATCATACATTTTGCATTGGAGAATGCATTAGGTACAATACATCTACTTATGCAACATGTTTGAACGAGTTCAAGTCAATGTGGAGATTTGTTAGTTAGTGTGACTCGATCTCTGCGTCTCAATGGGAAAGATGAAGTCCGAGAAGTTCAGGCTGAGTGATGGTCACCGAGCCGAGGTGTTCAAGTCTGGGAGATCAGCTGAATTGGTGTTCAGCTGATTTTTGTAGCCAGCTGAGTGATCTCAGATGATTCCGTTGAACATGTCAGTGTCAGCTCTTCATCTGGTGGTTTCAGCTGAGCTATGAGAAATCACATATGAGGATATTTATGAAAATTCTAACAGAGGTCCATTATGGCATATAGGTTTAGGATTTCAAGGATATAAATATCTAGAATTTGTTATAATCAGGCAAGTATCATCTTGTAATTGTATGCATAGTAAAATATCTCCCTTATTTGTCTGTGGAGTAGTCGGCATAACGCTGAAAACCACGTTGAATCACTGTGTTTTTCTTGCTTCTGTTTTTGTTTAATACTTTTGCGTTATTTGATCTGTTATTCCGGTTCTTTCTAAGCTATCCGTTACAACAATACACACACACACACACACACACACTTACAAACCTAAACGAATTTATGTAAGTTATTTTGTGTTTGTTCGTTTAGTTTTACAAACAAATAAACACAAGCTTATATGAGCTAAATCTAGATTAATTTGTGAACGCTTCTCTTAGTTGGAAAGGATAGTATTGTTCCCTCAACCATTTGCAGAGAGTTTCTCTATTAATTATTCATTCACTCAAAGCATAAATGATATGCAAAACATCAAGATTATCTGTAGCAACATTGATACATGTCATAAATCTATTGGAGATAAAATAGGCTAAGAATTGACATGTGTCCTAGATTCATAACAACCTATCACTTTAAGTATCACCAGTGAATTCTGCTACGCCTTATCACAACGAGCTGAGCTACTTCTTATAATTCGCTTCAAAATCCCCCTCAAAATGAAGGGGTAGATGCCATGTTAGTTTGGGCTTGCATTGAAGATGTTCCTGTTAATGGTTTGGTGAATGAGTCAACTACTTGGTTTGATGAGGAATTATATCTAACTTCAAGCTCCTTGTTGAGGACTTAGTTTACGATGAAGTGTAAATCAACCTTAGATGTTTAGTTTGAGCTTAAAAGGCTGGATTGTGGTGAATGAAAGTAGCACTAGTGTTGTCACACCTGATTGCAGGTTTGTAATGATAAATAATCTTAGTTCTCGAAGTAAAGAACCGATCCACTTGATTTTTTCTAAGTTATGTGCTATTGTTGTATACTTGATTTAGTGCTTCTGGAGACAACGCTTCTTGGAGCACCAAGATACCAGAGAATTACCCAAATAGACACAATATTCAGTTACCGCCTCTCTCAATGAGACAACATGCTTGGTCTCAGTTAGATTATCCGATGACATGTAAAGAGTCAGATGTTAGAAAGTGAAATCCAAGGTTCAATGTACCATTAATATAGCGTAGAAGACGCTTGATAGCTTACCAATGCTAGGTACGAGGAGCTGAGAAGAATTGGCTTAGATGATTGACAGGGTAGTACAGATCAAGTTTGGTCATAGTAGTGTATTAAAGGACACTCATGAACTTCTATAGGTTTGGGGCCATCAAGAAATTCACTTAAGGCTTCAAATTTGTACTTAAGGGAAAATATCTAGGTGTATCTAGTATAATCATCAACAAAGTGAACACAATATAAATAACCATTCACTGATTTGAATGGAGCAAGCCCTCACAAATCAATAGGAATCAACTAAAGAACATAATTTGGAAATGGAATGGCATGATTTTTTCCCATTTGACAAGCATCACATAATTCAGTACTATTGAAATATATATTACATTTTTTTGAAAGCCAAACATAGAATTCTAGAAGAAGGGTGGCCTAATAGTCCATGCCCCAAATTTACTATACTTTTGTCGAACATAGAGTCAACTAGATAGCTGGTCTGAACTGGTGGGATTTGGAACCGTCTTAGGCTTCATTGAGGTTCTTGTTGCGAATCCTTTTGAGGTCACATGCAGTTGGTATAGTCCATCCTTAAGTTTGCCTCTTAGCACCACCACTCAGTAGCTTTGTCCTTTACAACACAAACTTCATAGAGAAACTCAACCTAGACAAAATTATCGGAATTTTTTAGATATACTAATCAAGTTCTTAGCTAAGTCAGGAACATGAAGATTTTTAAGGTGAAAAAGGGTGAATAATGAGTTGGGACTGAACCGATCCTCTAGGTAAAATTAACGATTACTGACTCAAACTCCTCACCTAAACTCCTTAATGTGGCCAAAATCAGTTTAGATCGAGTGATCGGGTAACCAGCAATTGCAAGTTTGTCCGAGTAGCCTTTCATCTTAATGAGCCGTAAACTGAGTTTCTTTAGTGGATTTGGTGAGAGTATCTTTGTATTCCAACATTTGTGATTCACACCGGCTCTTAAATAGGGTTTCTAGTGTGTCCCATATCTCATTAATTAGCCGTAGAGCACGTACTCAAAGACTTCAATTAGTGCTTGCTCTGTTATTAGGCCAAACAATCCACAAGGAGATAACCTACAACCATCCACTCTTAAAAAGAAGATATAAAAACCCTTGATCATAGTAGTTTCATGGAAGCTGAACTTACTGTGGAGGACAAAGAGTTGTGCCTAACTAATCCACGAATCACACGAAGCACACCAAATTGCCATAAAAAGAAAGTTAAATATTCAATCTAGTTTTACAGGGCATGACTGATTTAGATTTCCACCTAGAGTGGCATGGGACATAGACCGAGAAGAAAAGGGTAAACTAGATAAAACAGGCTATTTAGATGATGCCATATATCCTAGACTCATAATAGCCTATCACTTTAGCTATCAAAAGTGAGCTGTGCTACTCCTTATCACAATGAGCTGAGCTACTTCTTATCATATGCTTCAACAATCCTCCTTAACAACCCTAGTTAATGGTCATCTTGTTAAAGTTGTCCCACACTGGGCACTTACTATTGTATCACCCACCATATTAAGATATGGACTTCCCTCACCTCACAATCTAGGTTTTGTGGATGAGGCCCCTCCTCTTATATGGGTTTGGGCTAGATTTTCTACACATCTATACATGCATCTTTCTAAAATAAAATATTAGAAATAAATTTAAATTAAACTTTATTCATGTGTTATGTATGTTCCTGCAGTGCTAGCATCTTGGTTTAGACTGAAATATCCACACATAGCTATGGGAGCATTAGCCTCTTCAGCTCCTATCTTGCAGTTTGATGACATAACTCCATGGTCAAGCTTCTATGATGCTGTTTCACTGGATTACAAGGTTAATTAATTTTCTGTCCATTAAATATTTTATTTTAATTAAGTAGATTATATACTTTAATTATATTATTAGTTTTTATTTTCTTCTTTGCATCAGGAAGCAAGTTTGAACTGTTATGAGGTCATAAAAGGAAGTTGGGCAGAACTTGATGCTGTTTCAAGTAGTAAAAAAGCATTGGCTGCTCTTAGCAAGTCTTTCAAAGCTTGCCAGTAAGTCATTTTGATGTTAATTATCTTTGATTAATTAACACGTAATTAATTAATTATCTATATCCGTAACAACTAATTAGACTTTTGGTAGATATGGTAATTACCACATATATATTCATGATGCAGATGCAAAGCCATGCGACTACGCCTTGCGATGTCGTGTGCAAAAGATTCCTGTCGTTGTTTCGAGTTAGACATACAAATATATCGAAAAATAAAAATAAATAGACAAATGATTTCAACCTGTATTTTCGTGTACACAGGAACATTAAATCAGTAAATTCAGCAAGAGATTGGTTATGGTCAGCTTTTGTGTACACAGCAATGGTAAATTATCCAACTGAAGCCAACTTCATGAAG
This sequence comes from Gentiana macrophylla, assembly GCA_026214975.1. NCBI lineage: Eukaryota > Viridiplantae > Streptophyta > Magnoliopsida > Gentianales > Gentianaceae > Gentiana > Gentiana macrophylla. Next base: position 77,846,335 of record CM047807.1, on the reverse strand, counting down.
CCATTGCCTGCCTACCCTGTTGAGCAAGTAAGTAATGAGAAATTAATCCAGCAAAATTTAATTTTAATTCATATATACCTCCATTATTTTCCCATTAATTTCTTGATTTTAATTAATTTCTTCAAACAGATGTGCAGAATTATTGATGCATTTCCTCCAGGATCCACAAAACTAAGCAGGGCTTTTGCTGCAGCAAGTTTATATTATAACTACTCGGGTACCGCGAAATGCTTCCAACTGGAAAATGTTGGTGATGATCATGGCCTCCATGGTTGGGACTGGCAGGTAAGAAAAATAAAATAAAATCACATATTAAAATGGCTCTTTATACGTCTTTGTGTGTCATGTGCTTATCATGCTTGACTCTTTGTTAAATTGTATATATAATGTATAAATGATTCTTTGGAGATATGGTAAATCTTCATTAGTTGAATTAAACAAGAAAGGCACTTAATGAGAGGCATATATGGGGTGGGAGTGGAGATTAAGAAAGAGCAATTAATGACAGTTGAAGTATACAAAATGCATGCTAATAATCTACCCTCCTCATCTTAATTTTTTCGGACATCGAGATGATAATAACTTGATGTCGTTGTAAGACCTCTAATGTCGTGACATCTATTTAAGAAGGTATCCACTGTCAGACCATGAATGATCCTACTGACATCTTAGGTTGAGATATTTGCTGTGTCACAATGATTATGACCGTAACATTCTGCAATAAGAAATATGAAATCATGACCTCCTGCACTGATACTTTATTGGTTATCTCTTTTAAAATTAAACTTTAACCGGTGGATAGGTAAGTAATGTATACTTAGGATGAAGACAATTCCGATCCACTTTGTTTTACTCCCTCTCGCCCATTTCATTCCATTTGAATTTCACATGATTAAAAAAAAAAAAGTTGTAGATAATTTTTTGAATCTAATTAAATGATATAATATTTTAATGATAAAAGTTTAGAATCCCTTTTGACTCCCATTAATGTAATACTTGTAAAGTATGTTAATGTATAATAAATATGAAGTAAAAGTAAGAAAAGTGTAATAAATGCTCCATTGGTATTCTAAATTGACTTATATTGTGAGACAAATTCAAAAAACAAAACGAACTTACATTTTAGGACGGAGTTAGTACACAAAGTGAACACTTATTTTGGGACAAACCTAAAAGAAAATGTGGATAAATAAAACGAGAGTATTGATTTTACACTTCCAACTTCAATATGTTTCATCTTGACATTTTACTCTTCACCTATGCATTTGGTACCTAAATTTTGAGTTCATTTTTACTATGCGCAGAGCCGTCCCTTGGGGGAGGCCTACTAGGCCTTGGCCTAGGGCCTCCCCCGAAATACACATTTTTAGGGCCCCCGATTTATTTAGTTATTTGTGTATAACGTATCTCATTTTTTACTTATCGTAAAATGTTTGTCATTACATTTTGGGTTACAATATACGACACACATTTTATTAAATTTGTCATTGCAAATAACTTATTGATTGATCTTAATCTACTTTAATCATTGGTGATAAAATATGTAGTAAGATAAATAGTTTGTAGTGTGAAACATATCACTATAGCTTACTTAAAGCAATAGTGTCCGTCGAAATTTAGGACCGCATGCTATTTAATTAAAGAAAAACAATCTTCACTCAAATATATTTCTCATGAGCCATGAATTTTTCATTTCGCCCCATATTGAAACATTGAAACATTCATTTCGCCCCATATTGAAACATTCATACACTCCATCGATCTAGCCCGTATGGAATATGTAGGGGAGATTGAAGCAAAATGATATTTTTTTTCTCACAATGATATGGACAAATATTTATTTTCAAATTTTCTCTTGTAATATTTATAAGATTTTTTTTGTTCAGAATCGAATCTAGCCTAGTGGTATCAACAATTGCAATTCCTAATGAGAACCAGAGTTCGATTCGTATCATATCCTCGATATAATAAAAAATCTTCTTTTCCATTATCAATTAAAAAAATTCATATTGTATTTAGTTTATTTATATATTTGACTTTTTTTCATAGTGTAAAAGTACGAAAACCGAAATTATTTTTAGCCTAGAACCTAAAATTACATCAAGACGGCCCTGCCTATGCATCAAACTTTCACTGGTTGAATCCTTTTGCGTGCTCCCTAAATTTTGGATGTTTGACACGTAACATTTTAGACTGAAAATGAAAAAAAAAAAATCATAAATAAGGAGTAAAATATAGAGATACAAATGGATCATGAAAAAAAAAAAAGGATCAAAAATGTATTAACCTTTTTAACCTTTAATACTTTATACACTTCAACAACGAATTAATAAGTTGTGTAGGTCGGATTAGAATAGTATTTTGCAATTTTCAGACTATTCATTTGCATATATTATTGTTTTTCCGATATTTTTAATAAAAAAAAGGGGATATTTCAGGCATGCACAGAGATGGTTATGCCAATGACTTGCTCAAATAAAAGCATGTTCACCCCATCTTCCTTTAGTTATAAGGATTTTGCTGATAGTTGCAAGACACAATTTGGTGTAAAGCCACGAGAACACTGGATCACTACTGAATTTGGTGGCAAGGTAATTTTGTTTTTTACATTGCAGATTTCAATGTTTTTTTTAAACAACAAAATGAGATTATTATAAACAAGAACGGAGCCTGAACTTTGGGTGAGCTAATGGATATTTTTCAAATTATCAGCTGGACTGTATTAAGATAATTTGATGGATTGAACCGGATTACGTAAAATTTTTAGTGTAATTTTTTTTGTTCGGGTGGGCTTAGCCCCCACCCATTTTATGCATGGCTACGTCCTTCATGATAGATTTGTTGAATAACAATGTATTTGTCATTGAGAAAACATTAAGCATTACAAGGAGTTTATATAGCAGCCACAAGGCTATAAATGTAAAATACAAAATAATTAAATATAAACTATCGTCTAATACGCTCTCTCAAGCTGACGGCGCTGTGCGAAGGCCAAGCTTGGAAATGAAAGTAGAAAAGGATAAACGTGGCAGTGGCTTGGTGAGAACATCAGCCAATTGATCAGCAGTAGCTATACGAGCAACACGGACTAGTCCTCGCTCAACATGCTCACGAATGAAGTGATAATCGATGGCAACATGCTTCATTCGTGAGTGAAACACTGGATTGGCGCTTAGTCGAAGAGCACCTAAATTATCACAAAAAATCACTGGTGTAGAACGAACCGAAAAACCGAGATCCGCAAGCAGATAGGTCAGCCAAGCAATCTCTGCCGCAGTGTCTGCAACACATCTGTATTCAGCTTCGATGGATGAACGAGATCGAGTTTTGCTTCTTGAGCTCCAAGAAATCGCATTCCTACCCAAGAAGACTATATAACCAGAGGTAGAAGTATAACCAGCTTCCTTATTCCCCCCAAATCCGAGTCGAGAAAGCATGCAGAGCCAACGGCGAATCCCGATATAATCAGTAGGCCCATAGTGGAGGTGCCGGACAAGTAACGCAAACACCCGCTGACTAACGTCCAATGGTACTCGGTTGGAGCATGCATAAATCGAGCTAGTTTATTGACAATGAATCGAATGTCAACGCGTGTAAAGCATAAATCACCGTAAAGCCCCAAAATCAAGCGATCTTCGAGTAGGGTCGAAAAAAGATTGGAGAGACAATAGGATCACCTGAAAAAGCATCAAGACAGGCATAGGCGTGGAGACGGCCTTGGATTCCTCCATATGAACTGAGACAAAGAACTCACGAGTGTACCTGGTTTGCGTGAGTAGCATGCCCAAAGCGAATGAGTGACCTCAACTCCCAAGAAACATGATAAGAGACCCGGATCCTTAATAGAGAACCTGTGAGCCAAGGCGATCAATGATACTCAACCCGCTTCAAGAGAGCTACTGTAACAATGATGTCATCGACATATACTAAAGAGCATAGTAATACTGGTAGATGTTTGACAAACAAACAGCGACGGATCAGCCGCAGAATTAACAAAACCCATAGTAAGAACAAACATTTTAAGCTCATGGCACCAGGCACGAGGTGCCTGCTTAAGGCCATAAATCGCCTTGCGAAGCTTACACACAAATGTGGGTTTTGTAGCATCCTCAAACCCAGACAGTTGACTCATATAGACTTCTTCAGATAGTGTCCCCTGCAGGAAGGCATTATTAACATCAAGTTGGCGATGGCACCAACCCAAGGAAACCGCAATACTAAGAACAAGGCGAATCGTGGCAGGCTTAACAACGGGACTAAAGGTCTTAAAATAATCCAACCCAGGGCGTTGTGTAAACCCTTTGGCAACTAACCGAGCCTTGTACTTATCAATCGAGCCATCCGGCTTTCCGCAATTCTCGAACACCCACTTGCAAACCCAACAATATTCAAATCAGAAGATGGTGGAACTAAGGACCACATATCATTGCGAATGAGTGCACTATATTCATCAGACATCGCAACACACCACTGCGGGCACTGCAAGGCCTGCTTAAGGGTAGAGGGTTCGGTTTCAAGGTAGCGATTTTGTAACTGAGCTTGGAGGTTGAAAATCTGACGAGGTTTGTATATTTGGTTTCGAGACCGAGTAGTCATGGGATGTTGTTGTGGCGGGGATGGAGACGGAGATGAGGTAGAGGGAGAGGCAGGAGAGGGGTTGGAGGCACTGCTTTGGGTTAGGGCGAGAGGAAGTGGAGGATGGTGAGGAAAGAGAGTCATGCGGGTTGGGCGTGCGGGGCTTCTCGGGTGGAGCCGTGTGCTCGGGTGGAGGGGTGTCCGTGTAGAGAGAGAGGGATTTGGACGGCAGTGGGTTCATAGCTCTCAGGAGGCAACATAGCAGTCAGGGGAGGTAGAGAGGGGTCGAGGGAAATGGTAGCAAATGGAAATATATCCTCCACAAAGCGAACATCGCGTGACGTATACATGCGAGGTGTAGATAAATCATAGCAAAGGTAGGCACTTTGTGTGAGGGAGTAGCCAAGGAAAATGCAGGGCTTAGAAGGTGACTCGAGTTTGTGATTGTTATAGGGTTTAAGCCAAGGATAACAGAGACAACCAAAGACTCGAAGCTTGGAGTAGTTAGGAGGATCCGAGAAGAGTTTAAAGTGGGGTGAGAGCATGTCGAGATTCTTTGTGGTTATCCGATTAATGAGGTAAACAGCTGCACTGACTGCATATGACCAGAAGGTGATCGGCATGGAGGCAAGAGAAAGAAGAGTTAAGGCAGTTTCAGTAATGTGCAGATGACGCCGTTCAGAAATACCGTTGTGTTGAGGAGTGTAGGTGGGGGAGGTGAAGTGAGAGATGCCGTTGGCAGCAAGGAAGGGGCAGAGTTTTATGTACTCGGTTCCATTATCAGAGTAAAGAGTTTTGATAGGAGTATCTAACAGTTTTTCGACGTATTTTTTGAATTTGACAAAGGTGGCATAAACATCGGATTTACAATGTAATGGATATATCCACATGAATCGAGTAAAATGATCAACAAACAAGACATAATACTTGAAATCATCAAATGAATAAATAGGAGATGTCCAAACATCTGAATAAATAACTTCCAAAGGTTTAACGGTGCATAAAGTCGAGTCGGAAAAAGGGAGCCGGTGGCTCTTATTACAAAGGCAGGAATCACAATAAGTAGAAAAAACAGAAGATAATTCTAAAAAATTATTCTTTGCAAGATGTTGAATGACAGGAAAAGCTGGATGTCCGCAGCGACGATGCCAGGTGGCAGCAGAGGCTTTCGACGCAGAGAAGGCGAAGAGAGCTTTGGATGACCATAGATAAGCTCCATCACTGACTTGTCCCTGGTGGAGGCATTTGCCCGTCTTCAAATCCTTCACCAAAAACAAGTCAGGTAAGAATTCAATAGATACAGAATTATCACTACAGAATTTCTGAACTGAAAGCATATTACAAGAAAGAGAAGGTACACAAAGGATTTGATTTAATTTAAAGGAAGAGAGGAAAGTAGAGCCAATGTGGGTGATAGCCAAGGAGCTACCATCACCAATGACTATACGATCCATACCTTGATAAGGGGAGTGGAGAGAGAGCAGGCTGAGTTCCTGTGTCATGTGGTGAGAGGCACCACTATCCAGCATCCAAGGAGCAGCATAGTCAGAGTGTGGCACAGGAGCACTAGAGGTGGAAGTTTGAGCAACATGAGCATAAGGGTTGGATGGCGGAGGAGGCCGAGAGCCCGTGGGATTCCGAGTGGGACGGGGAAGATTTGTATAGTGAGTGTAGGTGGGGCAACGAGTTGCAACATGGCCTTGGACACCACAGAGTTGACAGAAGCCCTGATAGCCTTTTGAAGCGCGAGAGGTCGCGTTTTTGGACTGATTAGGGGATGGTTGAGCCGGCTGATTTTGCTTTGGATTAGTGGTAGGTGCGTGAGGCATCAGTGGTGGTGAGGGCCGTGGTGCTGGGGGATAAGGGGAATAAGGTGTATGGGCGGGAACAGGCATGGGACGAGGTTGATGATAGGCAGGGAATGCAAGATACGCAGGGGTGTAGCAGATCGACTGTGTGTGCAAGGACACTTCATGCATTAGTAATTTCTCATGTAACAATGGCGATGATATAATGTCATCACGTGGCTGAATAGCACTTACAAGGTTCGCATAATCATTACCAAGATTTTTTAATATTATTTCAACCAATTCATCATCGTGCACTTTTGAGTCCAATGCAAATAATCATCCGCAATATTTTTAATGGTAGTAAAATATTGAGAAATTGACATCGTACCTTTCGAGATAGAATTTAAACGCAACCTGAGATATCTAGTACGCCCCTTACTCTGTTTCCCATATGTATAGAGTAGAGTGTCCCAAGCTTGCTTCGAATTAGTCGTGTCTTTGAATAGAGGCAATATAATTCTTGTCAACCAACCAAGAATTAGATGATGAATAAGTGCATCTGTTGAACCCATAAATAATGCGCCGGATTAAAAACAATGCACTCAGTGATTGGTTGGTTACGGCCGGCGGCTTGGGTGTATCACCGGTGATGTATCCGATGAGACCATGACCTGTATGGTCAGTATGGAGGTGGTCATCTGCAGCCTTCCAAGAAGTGAAATTTTGTCATCGAGTTTAATCGGTGCATTGACGGCAAGGTTTAGGCAACGACGGAGGGGCGGCAGGAGTGGGCAAATGGCGGCGGCGGTGGAAGAGGTCGAATCAGCGGTTGAAGAAGCGGGTCGCTATCACACAAGGCGGCGCAAAGGGTCGCGGCAATAGGGTTTGATTAACAGAAAAAAATTTGTGGTAGATCGAGAAGCTCTGCTACCATGATAGATTTGTTGAATAACAATGTATTTGTCATTGAGAAAACATTAAGCATCACAAGGAGTTTATATAGCGAGCCACAAGGCTATAAATGTAAAATACAAAATAATTAAATATAAACTATCGTCTAATACTTCATTATAAAGGGATCTAACAAGGCGCTAGAAGTCCGAAAGATGCCAAATTATGGTTAAAAAGTTTAATTAGTTACTATGGTTAAATATTTTTGACCAAACGAAAATGGTGGGTATAAGTAATTATTGAGTCTATGTAGCGGTACATGTGTTGTCACAACTGACTATCCGAAGAAACCATGCATGTGTCATCTCTAGAGTACTTTGGCTAGTCCCACTGAGGACGCCATTTCTTGAAAAATGGGTGATTGTGGCATATCCCAAATGATGTTGAAAAATAATGAGTTTAGTAACTTGGGTTAGCTATATTTGACCAATGATTACGATGAATCTAAATAATTATTAAGTCTATCGTGATTCAAGGGACGTTATTAGACCCATTTGACTCAAAGGACTCCATTAGACCCATGTGGCGGATCCATGTGTAGTAAGGGGGGAGGCGGGACGTGTTGACTCAAATAGTTAGTGACTTGAGAATACCTAAGGAAGTCATAAGTATTACTCTCATCTGAGCCGTCATTTTAAAAAGCCATGGGGAAGACCCATACTCAAGTAAGAGTTAGACTTTGTTGGCACCACCCTAAAACGAACTCGAAAATATTCAAGTCAGTTGGTCTCGGTTACCGGGGCTTTAAAAAAAATAGTGTAGTTTTGCGGCTAACAAAATATACATACCATTAATTGTGTTTCCTGAAACATTTTCAATTCTCTTTGGTGCTTCGAGTGACTCCAGTTATATGTGGATGTTGCACGGACACTCCGTACAGCCGGCGTGTCACGTGTCGGACACGCACCGGACATAGACACACCTTGGACACGCCGTACAGCCGGCGTGTCACGTGTCGGACACGCACCGGACATAGACACACCTTGGACACGCCGGACAAGGTGTCGGACAAGCGATCGGGCTGAATTGAAATTTTAAAAAAAAATTGGACACGCGTGTCGGACACGCTGTCGGGCAGAATCAGAATTTTCAAAAAAATTGGACACGCGTGTCCGGAAAAATGGACACTTTTACTATATTTTGGACACTTTTCTACCCCAAACGACGTAGTTTCGCTTAAAAAATCCATTCTTGCCCATTAAAGTCAGATGTGGTCCCCATCTCGACCAAATCACATCCCGTTCAAAGAAAAAGTTCTAGTGGTCCTCATTGGGTGCTTATCGTTTTTGTAAATTACATTTTGATCGTTATGTTTTTAATACTTATTTTAGTCCCTATATTTTTAATTTTTACATTTTGACCCCCGCACCATGTCCTATTTTTCAAAACTCCCGTATCCCCGTGTCCCGTAGCCGCGTATCCGTGTCCGTGCAACTCACTTTCCACTCATTTAAGAGGATGTTACAATTTTGTTTCTAATCATAATCAATACTCCAAAGTGCTAGAGCAGTGAAACATCATACATAGATATATTTATAGTATGTTCTGTACAGAGGATAAAGCAAGTGCTCAGAAGATTTGGTAGTAATATCATATTCTCAAATGGGATGCAAGATCCATGGAGCAGAGGCAGGTTAGTTATTAAACTATTTCTTTCTTTTTACAAAGTAAATTAATTAAATTTTTGGCATTAAATGAGGTTTCTTTTCAATTAAAAGTAACTAATTGTTGCATATTAATTTATCAGTGTGCTGAAGAACATATCATCTAGTATTGTGGCATTAGTTACTAAAAAAGGTAAATCATGTAATATCCCCTATAATTAATGTTTTGAATATATAATTAAGATCAAGAAAGTAATTAGATTGTGCTAATGTATGTATGTATATATATATATATATATATATATATATATATATATATATATATATATATATATATATATCTGCTAAAACAGGAGCCCATCATGCTGATTTTAGAGCAGCAACTGAAAAGGATCCTGATTGGCTTATCCAGCAGAGAAATGAAGAAGTGACTATTTTACAACAATGGTTGGATGAGTACTATGAAGATTACAAAAGTAGTAATTAGTTATGGTGGTATTTTTTTCTTTTTTTTAGGGGGGGAGGGGGGAGTGGGGAGGGGGAGATACCTGTTATTTTTTGGAATAATATATTATCTTTGTGAAAAATATCGGAAAATATCGCTCATCTTATAGGCGATTTCGCACATCCTCAAGAGCATAACCGCTCATCTTGGACGTACAGAAAATCGATGTATAGGTGATATCACCCATTTTAAGAAGGGGGATAGGTTACGTTTTTTATTTGGATATATTTTTCATACTAATTTTAGGAATAAAGGTATTTTTCGAATTTCCCTCTTTTTTTTTTTTCGAGTTTGATTTGTGTTATTTGGAATTGACTTCTTGGCCGTTGGCGCACGAATTTTTTTCCTTTTACAGGAGTTTGGTTGTGTTTTTGAGATGTAAAATGTTCTTGCCTCCAAACGCATTGTCTCTCCAAGAAAAAGGAATTTTAACATGTTTGGTCTCTCATTATTTAGTTTTGTTTCAAAAACAACCTTATGTTTTTAAATGATACTTTTGATCCCCTAAGATTGTATATTTTTGTTTCAATTTTACGACAATTACCCAATTAGCCCGTCGACTAAACGTTGAATCCGACAGGGGGAATGCCTATTTTAGATGAGAAATGAAATTACACGTGGCTGTCAGGTCGGCTTCAATGTTTAGTCGACGTTAATTTAGACGGCTAACAGGGTAATTGTCCTAAACTTGAAACAAAATACAATCTTAAGGACCATATGTGTCATTCAAAAAGTTAAATTTATTTTTGAAACAAAACTAGAACATGAGGGAATAAAGTATCAAAATCCCAAAAAAACATTACCTGAGGCGACATTGATTAATTAAGGGCCCTAATAATCGAAGAAATCCTTATTCGGCCTAAAGCCCCATAATAGACACGGACATGCTATTTTTATTTAAAAGCAGATGATAAAATCAGTGGCTGTTGCCTGTTGCAGCAAAATTTCTTCAGGGGCCTAATTTTTTTTAGAGACAATGGGCTAAAAAGACACAAAATTAATTTAAATAAGTAACTATGACAGCTTCAATATTTCATTGTTTATAAGGATAAAAAAAAAAATAATAGATTGACAAACTTAACCTCAATTAAATATTTTAATAAATAGAACAACAGGTGCTACATGTATAAAAAAGAAAGAAAAAAAAAAAACCACAACATTGCACGTAAGAGGAAGGAAAAAAAAAAAAGAATGTTAATTTCTCTTGCCTACTCAATATTTCAAACGGTTATATCTGTTGATCTAAAACTCCGATCATCGTAATTCTTTCACCATATTTAATATTTTTTTTGTCATATTTATTTTGATATATCAATTGATATTTTCTCGACTTAATTTCTAAAAATCGATTTTTCTTCATAAATTTGACGCGATGCAGTGACAACTGAAGATACAGTAACATGTGAAGATACAATGACAACAACATTTTATGCAGTGATATCAGCAATCACATATGCAGCAACACCTTATACACTTCAGTGACAAATGCAATGACACTTGACTTACCTTATCATCATTATTTTGTAGTGAAAATAGTAGGGGTAGTGACAATGAACATGCAGTGTGAATGTTTCACTTCATCTTAAACGACATTTTACAAAGAGCAAATCAGGTGTCACTACATCTTAACCAACACTTTACGAACATGAAATCACAAAGTGTCACTACATCCAATGTAACATTTTTTTGCATGAATTGAAAAAAAAAATGTTGAAAGAGAGATGAGGTTAATTTTATATAAGTTTTAGTTTGTCCTTATATACAGTGACACTAAAGAATTACAAAGGATGCAGGGATACTTAAGAACTAAACATGTTTTGACGGACACAAATCATGACACAGTGACACCTTATTGGAAAACCTATCATCATCTGAACAAACCAAATTCTTGAGTTTCTCCCAAATTGTATTTTAATCAAAAAAGTAAACAACAGAGTCAAGGTATTCGGCAATCAATTCAATACCCAAAGAATTCATTGAGAACAATCTCACTAAAGTGCTCTTATTTACAACAATTTAGATGTCATTGATAGTTTAGATGGAGTGTTCATTTTTATATGAAGAAGATTTATAAAATGAATGAAAAATTAGCTGGCTTGGAATAATGAGATTTTGATGTGATTTCCATTGAAGAAAAAATTTGTTAAATTAATTTATAGTCCCTTTCAAAAAAAAAATTGTCTTTTATTTATTTGTAGTTATTATTTCCTTTTTTTTAAAGTTTTTTTAATTACGTCTTTATTTATCCTACATTGCTTAGAAAGGTTCTTTGCTTGGAAAATGTAACATATATAAGGCATTTAAGTGTGTCTTTTACAATACAACACAAATTTTATTGAGTGAATTATTATAAAGTTTTCAAGCTTTTTTTGTGAGTATTCTTATGTAGAATATTCGAAACATGAACTTATTAAGGTTCTGAGCATAACTTGTAGTGTTGATATGCCAAGGTTCTTACGTCATTTGTTATCTGGCAGGTTGAGGTCATATCAATGTTCTTAGTTATGGACGGATCACATCAGTTGGTGTCAGTGATCAGTAATTAAAGTTATCAAATATCCCTTGTTTCTCGTTTTTGTTCTTATCTAAAAAAAATCAAATTCTTCTTATTCCAACCTTCATCTGCTTTATTGTTCATGAATTCTTCCAAAAAGCAAATACCTGATCCTGCATAGGTTTCGTTTCTTGAATCGTCCTTACTCCAAAGATGGTTAATTAGAGAGGAAAATAAATTTTATTAATTAATATCCGCCAAATAGGCGGCCAAAACATCATCAATGGTGAGAAATTTTATTAATCATTCTTATTCGGCCAAAACGTCATCAGGGGTGAGCTACCCCAAGATGCCGAATAAGAAAGTAATAAAGCGTGCCTAGCTAGAAGATGGGCGGGGACATTCCCAATACGACGAACAAAATCAAAGGAAACAGAAGAAAAACTAGACAAAAGAGCCAAACAGTCCTACATCAGGCAGACGTGGGTAGTAAGATCCTTCACCGGGCTTTGAAGTCGCAACACACATGACAAGCAATCGCTCTCTACCGCAAGTCGCTGAATCCCCAAACGCCGCGCATCCTCTAGTGCCAGAAAATTTGCCTTGAGCTCCATAAACTGCACCGGGTCACCTGGGTCAAAGTGGGACGCAAAGGAATGTAGAACCGCTCTATGACTATCCCGAAAGATAACACCAATGCCCCCGCCCCCCTCAGTCACCAATGCCCACGCCTCCTCTCTCTAAATTATAGTTTTAGATTCTCGTGATATCACTGGAATATAGTTTTAGATTCTCACGATATCACTGGAATGAATTCCTGGATCCGTCCCAACCTAAGCCAAATCAACTTTTGGTACGAATGGACCAACTGTCGCTATTTCAAAATTATTCTTATTCAACTGTCAGATCAAGCGCTTACCGTTGTACTAAAACCAATTGGTGCCAGTAAATGCGCTACTATATTTCTTATACATTAAGACTGTGGGCAATCTGTCCCAACACCCCTCCTCAAGTGTTGGCAATCCACAATTTTTTTCCAAGAGTGTGGACAATCTGTCCCAACACCCCCTCAAGTGTGGGCAATTTCTCCCAACACTTTCATAATATTTTTTTTAAATAATGTTCCAACCAGGGTTCGATCTCATGACCTCTAGCTCCGATACCATGTCAAGATCAAGCTCTTACCGTTGTACGTACTAAAACCAATTGGTGCCAGTAAAGACGCTACTTTATTTCTTATACATTAAGAGTGTGGGCAATCTATCCCAACAAATGGACCAACTGTCGCTATTTCAAAATTATTCATAATCAACTGGCCGACTCGATGAGCTGGAATGGACCAACGACGCCTCCTTCTTCTACAATTCCAAGTTAGATTAAGGTAATTTAGTCTAGGTGAAATCATTTTGGTCTTATTTAACTGAAGAATGGAGTGCGAATTAAACCTAATTAGATACTAAAAATGAAATAGAACACCGATCATCAAAATTGTTTCACAAAAGTTCTTTTTTTTTTCTAATCTTCATTTTGAGACCTCATTTGATACCTTTTCGACGTAGTATTTGAAATCCGAATTTAATCGCAGCATTTACACTAACACAATGTCGCAAAACAAGCGATGTCGATATCGTATCGATGATCGATGTCGTGGCTCATTTAAGGCTTAATTCAAGTGACTACTTCAAGGCATACATATATGGCTCATATAAGGTTCATTTAAAGCTTAATTCAAGGGACACAATATCATATCTGGCTCATATAAGCCATACAATATCACTAATAGTATCATATTCGGCATACAGTATCAGTATCTGTAACAGTACCAGTATTAGTAAACAACATCAGGCTCATTTAAGGCTTAATTCAAGGGACTACTTCAAGGCACACATATCTAGCTCATTTAAGGCTTAATTCAAGGGACACAATATCATATCTGGAGTCTGATAATATAGTCTCTGACGGACATTTGAAACCAGAACCTGTCCTTACCCAAGATTTACAACGGATATCATGATTGGCGCAAAATTCAGCAGGCCCTACAGATCGCATTCATTTCAGAAATAGGAACACAGATTCTACAATTAAACTGGAAAGATATTCAGGAAATCTGGAACTTTTGGGGATCCGCTTATAAACTTCTTCTACATCCACCACAACCCTAAGAAACTTGAGTTCATATATGATTGGAAAAAGTTTGTTTCTGTAGTACAAGTTATCAACAATGTGCAGATTTGTTATCTGCTTGATAGCCTTCCCAAGAGGCATAGAACCACTGGGGCAGGAACAACCATTGAGAGTCTTGAGCCATTCTCCCTCATTTAATTTCCTTTTCAAGTCATCACAACTTATTACTTTCCCTCAAATACTTGATGACATCCAAAAGTTTAATCTGTGCATTCAGTCTCATATTCTTGATCCATTCCAGCAGCAACAAAGCTTGATCACAAGTCAAATTTATGGAAGACAGCTTCAGGGGTATATTAGGAAGTGGTGTTGTAGGCAAATCAAAAGCTTTTTCATTCTTCACAAGGAAATTAAGCAATTCATTTTCAGCTATAGTTTCACCATTACATTTGTCAGCAGCGGAGTAAACATCTCCAAGTTCAGCATAACATCCACAATTTTGTTTGATGTCATCCATGTCATTGTGGTGACAAAGATTATGTTGATCTATTGAACTTTCATCATCAGACTCCACACTCAATGGATTAATCGAACCAAAAAGCTTGGTCCATGTGCCAGTAGCAGCAGGAACCAGGGATCAAGAACATAGACTAACTGAAAATTCGGCGCCGTCGTGGTGAGCTCGATCGACTTCTGCGTCTGCCAAATGAAGCGAATAACCATTTAAGGCTTGGTGATTAAGAGTAAAAGCTGAAAGAAACTGACATGGAAGATTTACCGGCTGTGAGGTGAACGATTTGATGAAGTCGTGTTCTCAAATCGCGATCCAGATTCCTTCTCTCAATTGTGAAGACTGGAAGCATTGGCTGAAGAATGTTGATGATAAAAATTTTGAGGAGGGAGAAGGAGGAAGAAGAAACAGCGTGTTGGAAGATAAGAGTAATTTAGTCCGACTGAAATTATTTGTCCTTATTGCAACAAAAAAAACATGTGTTGATTAATGCTTAATTAAGGGAGGAAAAGCGGGGTTATACCTAATTTTTCCTATTTTTTATATCTTATTATTCTATAGTCGGACAGAAGGTTGGGTCAAAGTTCTTTATATATATATCTTATCTATTTTATATACAAGCCCCAACCCTATTTCAAAGTTCATAGTGCTTCACACAGTATCTCTATACGGTGTCTCCGTATGTGTGCAGACACCATACAAGTATTTCCTCTAATATCTTCACAAAGGATAGTCGATGCTCTCGAATAAAATAAAATAATAAAATTAAATAGCACTACGATTAATATGTCAAAATCTTGTTATCCAATAAATTAATGTAAAGAAAGAGTTCACTGCATTCTCTCCCTCTTTTTCTTTTAATAAATTTATTTTTTTTATTAAATCATGTTTTGATCTTCCCTTGCACAGAAGTGTATAGACTAAATATGGTCTTATCTCTTGAAATCCTATAATGCAGGGGAATCTGGCAGAAGAAATATGAAGAAACCGATGGCGATCGAGAAAAAACAAACGATAAATAATCAAAAAATAACAAAATCAAAGAAAGAACACAGTTTTAACGTTGTTTTCCGTAATGTGTCGACTACTCCACTGTGACGCCTCATTCCCGATCACCAGTCCTTATCACTGAAAAAAGGCCTGCACACACACACACACACATATATATATATATATATATATATATATATATATATATATATATATATATATATATATATATATATATATATATATATATATTTAATTAAAGGAAATATATACGTAAGCCTCGTATGACAATATAATAAGAGTAAAGCGGAAATTAAAACTGAAGAAACGACGGGAATGTCAAAAGACACAAAATGGATAACTAGTTTCACTCAATGTCTATGAAACTGAACGACAGACAATGAAACAAACAATTACAATCCCAATAAGAAGCAAGAGATAAAAGTCTAGGAACTCTCAAACAATAAATGTTTACATTCTGTCTAACATTATTAAAATGCATAAAATGAAAAGTAGCATGCTTCAAATCTGTCAGCAAAGTGACTTGATCTCTAATCTGATGGAACTAATTTGAGAAGTCAGCTGAGTATGATGGTCAGTTGAGTAAGTGTATTCAGTTATGTGAAAGTCAGCTGGTAGAGTCTGCTGAGTTTCTTCTATGTCAACTGACTATTGAGTCTGCTGAGATTTATTGAGTACAACTGAGTTTTGCTGAGTACAAATGAGTTCTACATCTGAGCTGCATGGTTACAAGTCTGAAAGGTTAGCTGCTGCTGAGTTTCATCTAGTGGTGTCAACTGATGCTGGGCCCACATTTGGGGCATTTATGGCAATTCCGATATAGACCCTCTGGCGGTTAGGGTTTAGGGATTTGTGTCTATAAATAGCAATTGTTGTAATCAATGTAAAGTGTGTAATCCATCTGAAATTCAGTGCATGGTAAAATATCTCTTTTCTGTCCGTGGAGTAGTCGGCACAACGCCGGAAACCACGTTATCTTGTATTCTTCTTGTTTCTTTTATTTTTCTGTGATTATTACATTAGATTGTTTCTGTGTTTATCTTTTCCATCTTGATTCCATGGTACTTAGTTATAACAAGGCAGTATCAGAGCGTTATATTGTCATACGAGGCTTACGTTATATATCTGGGAATCATTTGTAAGGACAAATTTTATCTTCACCAAGACCTTTACCGGTACTGGGCTTATGTTATAAAAGTTCTGTCCTTTGGCAAGAAAGATGTCTGTAATTAACCTAAAGTCGATAAATTTACAAGAAGAAACAGTTTTAGTCTGTGGCAAATCAAGATGCAGGACTAGCTTGTTTAAACAATGAGGATTGTTGAGCCATTTATCTGGTAAAGGGGATGCTAGTTCTGCAGATTATGCCAGTCTGGAAGAGAAAGCACATTCAACCATCATATTGTGCTTATTTGATGATGTTATCACTGAAGTTGCCGAGGAAGACACAACTGCCAAGTTGTGGCAAAGCTTGAAAACCTGTATAAGACTAAGTCATTAACCAACAAGTTGCTGCTGAAGCATAGACTGTTTAGTCCGAGGATGCATAAAAGAGGTCAGCTGATGGAACATCTTGATCATCTGAACACAATATCACTTGATCTCAGGAATATCTATGTTAAAATTGAAGATGAAGATGCAACCCTTATCTTATTGGAGCCATTACCTGCATTATATGAAAACTTTGGGCAATCCTTCATAAGTTGGAAGGATACAATGGCTTTAGAATATGTCAGGTCAGCCTTGCATGCAAGGGAACTGAGACACAAGGCGGCGAGGACAGACAAGTCAAAGTCACTGGACTAGTAGTTAGAAAGCTTGATCGAAGGGGCATGGAAAGCCTAGGAAGAATAATTCCAAGAAGGCGGGTCCAAAGATCCTAAGTCTACAGATATATGTAATTATTGTAAGGAGCAGGGACATTGGAAGTCCAATTTCCCAAATAAGAAAAGGCAGCAGAAGAGCAATTCTGGCACAACAGTTGTGGCTGCTGAGCACTTTGATGAGGATCTGGTTCTAGTTGTTGGGGATTCATCACATCATTTTGATGTTTGGATCCTAGACTCTAGAGCATCCTACCATATTTGACCACACACGGAGTGGTTTTCTACTTATGAGTTGATAGATGGTGGTCATATTGCTATGGTAAATAACAAGGTCTGCAAGATAGTGGGAATTGACTTAGTTCAACTGAGAATAGAGGATGGTAGATTCTGCGCACCGAAAGATGTTAGACATGTTCCACAAATGACCAAGAATTTGGTATCTCTTATGTTAAGAAATCAACTAGTCTACACAGCAGAATTTAAAAATTGATTTCCAATCGCAAGATCGACTTCGTTTAAAACAACAAACACGTTAAGTAGTTTACGGTGATTACCTTAGTTGATCTATAAAATAGATGCTTTGACCGTCAATGGAGAGTAGTAGTGCACGCGAGCCGTCCACGTGTCTGGCCTCTATCGATATCCACACGAGCACCCCGCCGTAATCCTCTTTGGATTGCTACTAGAAAAATCCGGTTTCTAGACCACCCTTTTCTCTCTTCTCTAAATCTCTCACTAGGAAGCTCTCTGTGTATTTTGTAAATTAGAACTCTTCTAACTATGATGTACAAAAGAGCCAACCAACCCTTTTTTTATATATGGTGTGTGGCACCCCAGATGTCTCCCAACCTGATTGGGAAAAGTTTCTAGATAGATTAATGAGAAAGAAAATATTTTACTAGTAAATTAAGAAAAATAGATATTCTAGATTTATCTCATTTAATTTAATATCTCATAATAAATAAATTCAAAATATTGTCAATATCTAATATTGACTATCTTTATCTTATTACCATAAATCTATTAATATTCAATATTAATATATGATAATATCAATAATTAAATTGCACAATCCAAGTGTATTCTATACACCAGAAAGTGGCGCCCCATATGCTAATAAATGGGCATCCGGAATATTCTTTAATTAATAATTATAATTAATATCATGTATTTAAATTATTCATAATAAATAAATACCACCATATTAATTTAATCACTATAAAACTTTATAGTCGAGATAAACTTTCCTTATTTGGTTATCACTATAACTGCATTTTAATCCAGCTAGATGTTCTTATGTGTGTGACCTAATAGGCTTCCGAATATGTTGGCCGTAGACATAAAAAGCAAATTATGAAAATGCCCTTTCATACCTAACGATCACGGAATAGCGTCTAGCAACACACCATGACCCCCAATCATCGGAAGAGTAAAAAAGCACTGACTACTACCTTTCATGTGAAACAGTTACCGTGTAAATAGAATTCTATCGCTGTAATAACATCCATACAATCGTATCTTGAGTGTCAGTACATCAACGATCATATCTTATAATCTGGATATCATGCTCTCTCGGAATAACTCATTTACTCCCACTCTGCAAAGATTCATGAGAGCTAGACATTGCTTATAAAAATGCTATTTCAGATATTTACTCCTAATCACAGGATACGTGATTTCCGGACGAACAAACATGTATCCTATGGATTCTTCAATATCACACCCGAGCACTACCGCATTATTTCCCCATGGCTAGGGGAAACATCAATAGTGTAAAAGCATGACAATCCACACCGTGATGACATAAAGTTTCCGGTCTCAGGATAATTACACAACTGCCACATACTGCGACACTTAATGTAAGTGGGCCAGTCTAATGTACGCATTCTCTAATACACGTCCACGTACAGTCCAAGTGTCTCTACACTTAGATAGACGAGATCTATACCTATCTTCAATAAGATATAAGACATCCCGTACGTGTTAGTCTAATCATACTATCAATGTCCCCATCGACAGTACATACGACTAGAGACATTTAATTATCAAACTAATTAAAGTTAATCGAGATCTCATCAACCATAATCACTATTATGATTTCTTTTTCACACTTTGACACTAGGGACGTTACTATATATTCAATAACATAATTGGTACATAAAGATAAAAAAAAATATGTAATAATAAGAGTGCTTTTATTAATCATATTAAAGTTATTACATGAACTAAATAGACTGTAAATGACCCGACCCGGTCGGATCCGGTCCAACACGATTAGGTTTTGGACACTATTTCAACAATCTCCCACTTGGCCAAAAGCCAATCAACTATATGCCTAAGCCCATGCACGTGAACATGTTTTACATGCTTTGCCTGCAACATTGCCTTGGTTAACGGATCATC
The DNA here is from genome assembly GCA_026214975.1 of Gentiana macrophylla. NCBI lineage: Eukaryota > Viridiplantae > Streptophyta > Magnoliopsida > Gentianales > Gentianaceae > Gentiana > Gentiana macrophylla. The sequence goes on along the minus strand of CM047807.1, from coordinate 77,826,541 downwards.
TATGTTATCATCCGTGTGGACTTTCTTTATCTTTACATCTCCTCTATCAACTATCCCTCTAATCAAGTAATAGCATCATAGAAAATGTTTGGACTTCTGATGAGACCTAGGTTCCTTTGACTGAGCAATTGCCCCATTATTATCACAGTATAGTGGGACTGGACCTTCAATGGAGGGAACCACACCAAGTTCAGTAATGAACTTATTCATCCAAACCGCTTCATTTGCCGCCTCCGAGGCTGCTATATACCCGACTTCCGCTGTAGAGTCTGCAGTAGTCTCCAACTTGGAACTCTTCCAGCTAACTGCTCCGCCATTAAGCATGAAAACAAATCCAGAATGTGACTTTAAGTCATCCCTGTCAGTTTGAAAACTGGCATCTGTGTAACCTCGTAATACCAAATCATTGTTCCCGAAAACTAGGAACATATCCCTAGACGTCTCAGGTACTTGAGAATATTCTTGACTGCAATCCAGTGACCATCACCTTGATTTTCCTGGTACCTACTAGTCATACTCAGAGGGTACAAGACATCTGGTCTAGTGCACAACATGGCATACATGATGGACCCGATGGCCGAAGCATAAGGGATCTTACTCATATGTGCCCTTTCCTCCTCTGTCTTAGGACACATTTCCTTCGATAGGTAGACCCCATGTGACATGGGCAACAATCTTCTCTTGGATTGTTCCATGCTGAATCTCTTCAGCATCTTGTCTATATATGTGGATTATGATAGACCAAGAAACCTCTTAGATCTATCTCTACAGAACTTGATTCCCAAAATATAGGCTGCTTCTCCCAAGTCCTTCATAGAGAATTTCCCGGACAACCAAACTTTAACCGACTGTAACATAGGAATATCATTCCCTATGAGAAGTATGTCATCTACATAAAGCACTAAGAAAACTACGGCACTCCCGCTAACCTTCTTGTAAACACATGGCTCATCTTCATTCTTGATGAAATCAAGCTGTTTGATTGTCTCATCAAAGTGAAGATTCCAACTTCGAGAAGATTGCTTCAATCCATAAATAGATCTTTGCAACTTGCACCCCATCCCAACATCATCGTTTATGAAACCCTGAGGTTGTGTCATGTACACTTCCTCAGACAGATTCCTATTAAGGAAAGCTATTTTCACATCCATCTGCCAGATTTCATAATCATGGTATGCTGCAATACCAAGCAGAATTCTAATAGACTTTAGCATAGCTACTGGTGAAAAGGTTTCATCATAGTCAACTCCTTGTCTTTGCTTATAACCTTTTGCCACCAACCAAAGCAGAGGTGCGAAGCCACTCATCAGAGGAGCCTTGTAGGTAGTCACATTACCATTCATGTCCGTCTTTCTCTTAAAGACCCATTTACACCTTATAAGAACTATTCCTTCAGGTGGATCAACTAAGTTCCAAACTTGGTTGTCTTTCATGGATTCCATTTCAGAATTCATGGCTTCTAGCCATTTCTCTTTGTCATGCCTCATCAACACCTCCTCATAAGTTTTAGGATCCTCATATTTCATGAGATATACGCTAGTGTACCTTTTGGGTTCACGACGTTCCCTAGTGGATCTTCGAGGAGTCTATGTTTCTAGAGCGTGTGTCTACACCTCATCTGTATGTGGTGTCTGCTTTACTTCCATCAATTGACTGTCTTCAGTAAGTGGTTCTTGAATTTCTTCAAGATCAACCTCACTCCCACTGACCCTATCCAGAATAAACTCTTTCTCTAGAAAGTGGCCAGTCTTTGAGACAAACACCTTTTGTTCTCCTGGATGGTAAAATTGGTATCCTCTAGTTTCTCTAGGATATCCTACAAACATACATTGTCAGATGTGGCCTCTAATTTATTGGGCATTATCCGCTTCACATAAGTCGGACAACCTCAAGGTTTAAGATATGCCAGACTCGGTTTCTTCTTATGCCATACATCATATGGGGTGGAGTCAACCGTCTTTGATGGAACTCGGTTAAGTGTGTAGGATGCTGTTTTGACTCCCAAAACGATTTTGGAAGAACTGCATAGCTCATCATGGATCGCACCATGTGCAACAAGGTGCGGTTTCTCCTCTCAGATACGCCATTCATCTGAGGCATTCCAGGAGTGGTCCATTCAGGTAGAATCCCATTCTCTTCAAGTAGTCTTGAAACTTTCCATCTAGGTATTCTCCACCTCGATCGGATCGAAGTGTTTTGATTTCTTAACCTAGTTGTTTCTCCACTCCAATTCTGAACTCCTTGAACTTTTAAAAAGCTTCAAACTTATACTTCATTAAGTATACATAACCATAACGAGAATGGTCATCAGTAATGGTGATAAAATAAGAGTATCCTCCTTTGGCTTGAATTGACATTGGGCCGAAGACATCAGTATGTATGAGTTCAAGAAATTTGTTGGATATTATCCCTTTGCCACAAAATGGTGACTTTGTCATCTTGCCAAGTAAACAATCCTCTCATGTATCAAACGATTCATAATAGAAGTGATCCAACATTCCATCTTTATGAAGTTTGGAGATGCGATTCTTATTTATAAGGCCAAGTCTCCAATGCCACAAGGAGGATTCATTCAAGTCACTTGTTTTAGCTCTCTTCTTGTTTATATTAAGTATATCAACATTCATATCTAATGTGTAAAGACTATTGTCAAGTTTACCAGTACCATAAAATATTCCATCACGTGAAAAAGAACAACATTTATTCTTATATGTAAAAGAAAATCCTTCAACATCCAATGCAGAAATAGAAATAATGCTCTTCGTATGAGCAGGAACAAAATAACAGTTATTTAATTCTATTACTAGCCCACCGGGAAACGAAAGAAAATAAACTCCTATGGCTAGGGCAGCGACATTTGTTCTATTTCCAACGCGCATATCCACTTCTCCTTTCCTCATATCTCTAGTCCTTCTTAGTCCCTGCATATCCATACAAATATGAGAACCACATCCAGTATCTAATACCCAGTGGTTAGACTTAGAAGAAGCAATATTGATCTCAATCATAAACATACCTGAAGTCGAAGCATCACTATGCTTGTTCTTCTTGGTGGTCAAGAAAGCCTTGCAGTTTCACCTCCAATGACCAGTCTGGCCACTATGGAAGCAAGCATCCTTGGATTTGTCTTTGGCTATCTTAGGTTTCGGCTTGGTAGCCTCCTTCGCCTTCTTGGTCTTCTTTTCGGCCTTTTTCTTGCCCTTGGAAGAAGTCATGAGCAACACTTGCTTACCTTTGCCAATAGTGCCTTCCGCAGTCTTGAGCATGTTCAATAACTCCGTAAGGGAAACATCAATCTTGTTCATGTTATAGTTCATCACAAACTGCGAGTAAGAATCCCGTAGAGATTGTAGAATCAAGTCAACACTTAACTCACGCCCTATTTTATGGCCAAGCTTCTCAAGCCTCTCTATATAACCGATCATTTTCAGCACATGTGACCCTACTGGAGTACCTGGAGCCATCTTGCAACCAAACAGTGCCTTCGAGACCTCGTACATCTCAGCGTGAGACTGGGAAGCATAGAGCTCCTTTAGGTGAACCATAATGGTATGAGCATCCATGGACTCATGTTGTTTCTAAGGTTCCGGTGTCATAGAAGCAAGCATGATTTAAGTAGCTTCCACACTGTCAGAATAGTGTTTTGCATGCTTCTTAACCGACTCCTCATTAGTAGCATCTTCGGGGTCCTTAGTTAAGGGTTTTTCCAAAACATAGACAATGCCTTCATGTCTTAAAACGATTTTGAGGTTTCTTTCCCAATCGAGAAAGTTCGATTCGTCAAGTATGTTTTCAATGATAAAACGAAAATTTAATTTGTTTGACATTTCCACAACAATAAAGTAAAGACAATATAAGTAAAAGTTCATGCATACAAAACCAAAAATTTGCACTTAAAATTTTATCTAGGTTTTGTTCCCACTAGCCAACTACTCCCAATTGGCTTTAAAAAATTCTATTAATTTTTTAGTGGCTGGGACCCAATCTAGTTATCTCAATTCCAGACAAGGGCCGATCAATCGAGACAATTTTGAAAGGTAGGTACTCCTACCAGTCGCATCATATGTGATAGACAACCCCTTGTCTCTAAAATTAGACGGTCTTGACGAGGGCCAAACACCGTAAGATTCTAGTCAAGTCATAACAAAATATTCGCAAGATCTCATGCGATCATATCTCAATAACGACGAAATACCTGAGGTAGGTAAACTCCTGACGAGGGCCGATCAGTTGGATCCGAACAAGGGCTCTTCATCGTCGCTATAGTATGGAAGACTTATTTGGACTTGATTTTTAAATGTGGGAGCAATTTGAAATTAATTCACTTAATTAATTTCGAATTAATTCACTTAATTAATTACGGTCTCATCTAAAACGTGCATATTTCTACATTATCAACATAAAGTAAAACATACACCATTCCGTGCATAAAATAACCGGTATGATATGGACTTGTCCTAGGTGCAGTTTCGAATATAAACTGACGAAATCACGGGTCACAATCTAAGGGTAGCTGCAACCGCCAATAGGATCTTTAATGCACCATCTTCATTGGGATCTTCATTCGTCTTTCTTTGGTCATCGTCTTCTGCTCCATTCTTGTTACATAAAATATATCTAATAAATTTATACACCCGCCGCACATGGGGGGAGCTAACGGAATGGAATAAATGCAGAAAGTAAACTAGGTCACGTTCTTCATAATGGCCTAGGACAATTTTGAAAGACCAACAGAAAATAAATCATACACATCTATCTTATTGGTCGAGTCCATGATCAATCGGGGTCAATATAACCATATTATATCTACACATAATCTAATCCATACAATAATATCTTATGAAAAAGACAAGTTAAAATTTAACTACTTGCGTCTTATTTTATCAAAATCAAATAATCAATCAACATTTAATTAATTAAATGATTTCAATCGTAACAAAATTAACTATTAATTTTAAACGATTTCCATTTTAATTTTAATTAATTATAACTATTCAAATTTAAATCGGAATTAAAATTAGGTCTTTTTGGTTTATTTCCTTTTGATTCTTAATCAAAAGGGATGCATTTGGTTTTTAAAACCAAAAGGCATCGACCTGTGCCCTTTCCAAAATCAAAATTTTAAAAAAGGCCTAGACTTTTTCCAAAATCAAATAGTTTGAAAATGACCTAGGCTTATTTCAAACAAAATTTGGAAAGGCCAATAGTATTTAATGCCATGTGGCATCCCAATGGCTCAAACTATTTGAACCATTGGTAGCCACATGATACCAACTAAACGAAGAGATATCAATGCACAATAATAATTCACAAAGCGGTAAAAAGAGGATCGGGGTCCACCGCATATGGCCGGCCGACGGTAGCAGCCTTAGGGCTGCCGGCGGCGGCGGCGGCAACACGGTGGGGAGCCTCGCTTCGGCCCAACCCCCTAACCCGACATCGGCCTACCTTTTTTTGTTTCTCATTTCGTGAATCTAGATCTTGCTTCTATTGATTAATTACTATGCAATTTAATTAGTTTTATTACTTAAGTTCGAAGTTCGCTCTGATACCACTGTTAGGAAATCAACTAGTCTACGCAGCGGAATTTAAAAATTGATTTCCGATCCCAAGATCGACTTCATTTAAAACAACAAACACGTTAAGTAGTTGACGGTGATTACCTTAGTTGATCTATAAGATCGACGCATTGACCGTCAATGGAGAGTAGCAGTGCACGTGAGCCGTCCACGTGTCCGGCCTTTATCGATATCCACACGAGCACCCCACCGGAATCCTCTTTGGATTGCTACTAGAAAAATCCAGTTGCTAGACCGGCCTTTTCTCTCTTCTCTAAATCTCTCACTAGAAGCTTTCGGTGTATTTTGTAAATTAGAACTCTTATAATTGTGATGTACAAAAGAGTTAGACAACCCTTTCTTATATAGGGTGTGTGGCGCCTGTGATGTTTCCCAACATGATTGGAAAAGCTTCTGTGTAGATTAATGAGAAAGAAAACCTTTTACTAGTAAAATAATGAAAATAGATATTCTAGATTTATCTCATTTAATTTAATATCTCATATTAAATAAATCTAAAATATTGTCAATATCTAATATTGACTATCTTTATCTTATTACCATAAATCTATTTTCATAAATTTATTAATATATGATAATACCATTAATTAAATTGAACAATCATATCCTAAACACCAGAAAGTGGCACCCCATATTCCAATAAATTGGCATCTGGAATATTCTTTAATTAATCATTATAATTAATATCCAGTATCTAAGTTATTCATAATAAATAAATACCACCATATAAATTTAATCACTATAACACTTTATAGTTGGGATAAACTTTCCTTATTTGGTATCACTATAACCGTATTTTAATTCGGCTAGATGTTCTTATGTGTGTGACCCGTTAAGCTTGCGAATATGTTGGCTGTAGACATAAAGTGCAAATTACAAAAATGCTCTTTCATACCTAACGGTCACGAAATAGCGTCTAGCAACACACCGCGACTTCTAATCATCAGAAGAGTCAAAAAGCAATGACTACTACCTTTCATGTGAAACAGTTACCGTGTAAATAAAATCCTATCGTTGTAATAACATCCGTACAATCATATCTCGAGTGTTAGTACATCAACGATCATATCTTATAATCTGGATATCATGCTCTCTCGGAGTAACTAATTTTCTTCCACTTTTCAAAGATTCACGAGAGCTAGACATTCCTTATAAGAAGGCCATTTCGGATATTTACTCCTAATCATAGGATATGCGATTTCCGGACGAACAAACATGTATCCTACGCATGCTTCAATATCACACCCGAGAACTACCACATGATCGCCCCCATGGCTAGGGGAAACCTCAATAGTATCGAAGCATGACAATCCACACCGTGATACAATGAAAACTCCGGTCTCAGGATAATTACACAACTCCCACATACTGCGACACTTAATATAAGTGGGCCAGTCTAATGTACGCATTTTCTAATACACGTCCACGTACAGTCTAAGTGGATCTACACTTAGATAGACAAGATCTATCTTTATCTTCAATAAGATAGAAGACATCCAATACGTGCTAGTATAATCATACTATCAATATCATGTTTGACTGTACATACGACTAGAGACATTTAAGTATCAAACTTATTAAAGTGAATCGAGATCTCATCAAACATAATCACTATTATGATTTCTCTTTCACAGTTTGACATTAGGGACGTTACTATATATTCAATAACATAATTGGTTCATAAAGACAAACAAAATATATAATAAAAAAAGTGCTTTTATTAATCATAATAATGTTATTATATGAACTAAATAGACTGTAAATGACCCGACCCGGTCAGATCCGTTCCAACCCGATTGGGTTTACGACACTATTTCAACATCTTAGTCTACTGGACAACAAGGGGTTCAATTTCAGGGGAGAATATGGGGAGCTGAATGTCTACAAAGATTCAGTTGTGGTCCACAAAGGTATAAAGAAGGGAACCTTGTATATATTGCAAGGCTTTACTGTATCTGGCTCTGCTGCTGTGGCATCCTCAGTAGTTCACCAATAACAGAAGACCATGTTGTGCCACATGAGACTGGGTCACATGGGTGAAAGATGTATGCATGTCCCTTTCTTCACCAGGTTTTCTTCGGGATATCAGGTCAAAACTCTGGACTTTTGTGAGTACTGTGTGTTTGGGATGCTACATAGAAGCAAGTTCTCAGCAGGCATACACAATACAAAAGCATCACTTTATTATATCCATTCTAATTATTGGTTTCCATCAAAGGTGAAATCATTGGGTGGTCACAGTGAAGGAAGTAGGAGCTTAGATCTAAACAAATTAGATCTATGCGCAGCGGATGGATCACGATTCATATATTATAACACATAAACAAAGGATTTAATTACTACAAGGGGGTTAGTAAAACCATACCAATAGTAGGAAGAGAAGCTTTGATCTTAGGACGAGAAGCCTTGATCTTCCAATGTGTTCTCCAGACGGTGGTTGGTGGACACCCTTCTTGATATAAGAACCTCCTTGATATGCAACACCAAGAAAAACTTGTAGTTTTTCTTCTTCTAAAACCCAAGACAAGAAAACTAATTTTTCCTCTATATTGTTTACTATGGTGGCCGAAAATTGCAATGCTCTTTTGTCTTGGAAGAACTCTCTTTTTATTGGAGAGTAAATCCTTGCACTCCAAGTATTATAATTAATTAAATAAATAAATAATTATTAATCACAATAAAGGATAATTCCATATATATTGATTATGATCAATTAATCAATCAATTATAAATTTACCATATCTTTTATTTACCAAAACACAAGAAAGTCAATTTTTATGTTTTATAATGGAGATTGGCGCCACCTAGTAGGGTTTTAAGCCCACAAAGAATGTCTTTTATGTGTATTATATTATTAAGCCCAACTAAATAATATTCATGCATATCAATTAATTGGCTCAGCCAATTAATTATTTCTGAGGCCCAAATAAACAAGAATATTAGCCCGAATTATAGAAGCCACATTGGGGACCATGGACCTATAACCAGTAGCTCCAATAATTAAATATATTATTCATCGAACCGAATAAATATATTAAATTATTAATTCGAGATTACGCCACCATAAACCCGAAATCGAACTCTACCAATTATAGATATAAACTTATACTCAACCCATAGAGTGAATAAGCGTCCATTGATATAATCACTACATACGGATTAACCTCTCCATGATCATCCACTCTGTGTGGGATGTCTCCGTAAACCCGACACATAATATCTTATCCTTATTTACCATTAACCCCCTGATGATCAATTAGTGCACATATATGACTAGTAGCTAATTAGTCAAACGTGAACTCCCGGGATCAATCACTTTCTTAGGGCTAACAAATAAGAGGACTGTCTCTCTACTTCCCGCAGGAAGGAATGGATTTCATGTCTGTGAAAATCAGAACTACTCACTCATCAGGAGATAGTGCCAATGAGAAGTGACTAGGAACGCATATTTAAGTGAACAGTAACTCACACATCAAACACTACCCCGAGACAAACAGCACCCTGTGATCACCTCAGGATTAAGGTTGATCCATATATGATCATCTAATGATTTAATGAGATTCCTCGATTACGGAATTATATCGAGAAATACAGATTAAATCGGTCCAGTCCTATATGAATGCCATCATATAAAATGCCCCACGTAGGTACCCTCTACCGACAGTCCGGATAAGACTATCACACCTTAAGGTGTTCTGGGCGCATTATTGGTGTTTTAATCAAGAGAACCTAAACTCTGATTAAGTTCACCACGGACTAACAGTTTAAGTATATCACCACTAACTCAATCCCCACGTGCATTCTATACATACACTGAGTTAAGCGGTTACATACTGATATACTTAGGGTTTGCAGCAGTGTCTACTATATAAGCACAAAGAAAATAAGATGAATAATAAAATCTATCATTTATTAATTTAAAACAATTACAAAATTGTCTTTCGGGCACTACATCTAACAATCTCCCACTTGCACGAAGGACAAGTAATAATTGTTTTAGAGCACACCCATTAACTTATTACAACAAGAACTACATATCCCACTTGCTCTAAAGCAAATGACTCATGTCCCGAATACCCATGTTTTCCAAGTGCCTCGTAAAGACCTGAATGGAAAGCGTCTTTGTAAACGGATAAGCAAGGTTGTCGGCTGAGGGGATTTTCGTGACGGAAATGTCTCCTCTTTGAGCAATCTCTCTGATCAAGTGGTACTTTCTCTTTTGATATGCTTTGACTTTTGGTGACTCCGGGGTTCTCTGGAATTCGACACGGCCCCGTTGTTGTCACAGTAGAGACGTATCGGATTTTATGGATTTAGGATTACTCCTAAATCTCCCAGGAACTTCTTGAGCCATACCGCTTCCTTAGCTGCCTCAGAGGCCGCTATGTATTCGGCTACCATAGTTGAGTCGGCCGTACTGGATTGCTTGACGCTTCTCCAGACTATTTCTCTGCCTCCCGGAGTAAACACTGAGCCTGATGTCGATTTTCGATCATTCTTATGTGACTGGAAGTCTGAATCAGTGTACCCTGCTATATCCAGGTTCGCACCCGAATATACAAGCATATAATTCCTCATTCTCTTCAGATACTTGAGAGATTCTTCACTGTTGTCCAATGGTCCATGCCCGGATTGGACTGAAAATGGCTGACCAAGCCCACGCCATAACAGATGTCTGGTCTAGTACACAACATAGCATACATCAGACTACCAACAGCCGAAGCATATGGTACTCGTCCTATACTCTCAATTTCCTCAGGAGTCTGTGGAGACTGCTTCTTAGAGAGTTGAATGTCGTGACGGGTTGGTAGGAAACCCTTCTTTGCATTCGTCATGCTGTAACACAACATCTTATCTATGTAAGATGCTTGGGACAGAGCCAACATCTTGTTCTTCCGATCCCGTATCACTTGGATCCCTAGAACATAACTCGCTTCTCCCAAATCTTTCATTTGGAACTGCGTGGCTAACCAATTTTTCACATCCGACAACATTCCCTTATTGGGTCCAATTAGCAGAATGTCGTCAACGTACAACACCAAGAATACCACCTTATCTTCGAAGACCTTCTTGTATACACAAGGCTCATCAAAGTTTTGTTCGAAACCATATGACTTGACTGTTTCATCAAATCTATGATTCCAAGACCGAGATGCTTGCTTCAACCCATAAATGGATTTGAGCAACTTTCACACTTTGTGCTCTTGGCCTTTCTCGACAAATCCTTCTGGTTGCTGCATATATATTTCCTCGTCAAGATAGCCGTTTATGAAGGCTGTCTTAACATCCATCTGCCAGATCTCATAATCTAGACATGCAGCGATCGAAAGGAGGATCCGAATGGACTTCAGCATTGCCACAGGGGAGAAGGTTTCTTCGTATTCGATTCCCTCTCTCTGTGTGTTGCCTTTTGCCACTAGCCGAGCTTTAAAGGTTTCAACCTTCCCATCCACTCCTCACTTTCTCTTGTAGATCCATTTACTGCCTATGGGTTGTACACCCTTAGGGCAATCCACAAGTTTCCAGATTGAGTTAGAGTACATAGACTCCATCTCCTGATTCATCGCCTCAACCCACATGTCCTTATCAGAATCATCCAGAGCCCTGCGATAGGACACTGGATCATCCTCCACTCCATCAGAGACGGCGATATTCGCCTCCGGTTGCATACCGTACCGCACTGGTGGCCGAACCACTCTGGTGGTACGTCAGAGTGGTCTAGGACTACCAGGGTCGACAGGTGTATTAGTGGTGATGTTGTTCGTGACACTAGGTGTCACTAGTGGTCTGACTTCGTCAGAAAGTAACTTCTCGAGTACAAATTTACTTCGAGGTTTGAAGTCTTTCATATATTGATCCTCGAGAAAAGTGGCGTTAGTTGAAACTATCACCCTCTGATCTTCTGGATCATAGAATAGACCTCATCTTGTCCCTTGTGCATACCCTACAAACAGACATACTTTCGTACGTGCTTGCAATTTGCTAGTCTTGTCAACCAGCACATGTGCCGGACACCCCATATACAGTAGTGACGCAAACTAGGTTTACTCCCACTCCATAACTCAAGAGGCGTTTTCTCGACATACTTTGACGGCACCACATTTAGAATACAGACCGCTGTTTGAAGGGCATGTCCCCAAAAAGACACCGGCAGTGACGCGTAGCTCATCATGGATCTGACCATGTCTATTAAAGTCCTGTTTCTCCGCTCAGCAACTCCGTTTTGCTGAGGCATTCTGGGCGCAGAACATTGGGAACAAATCCCATGTTCCAAAAGGTAGTCAGTGAAATCAGTATCCATGTACTCACCTCCACGAGCAGAGCGAAGGCATTTCAGAGACTTGCCCAACTGCCTTTCGGCATCTGCCTGGAATTCCTTAAACTTTCCAAAAGCTTCGGATTTCCTATCCAGTAGATAAACATATCCGAATCTCGAGTAGTCGTCGATGAAAGTCACAAAGTACTCGAATCCGCCTCTAGCCTGCACATTCATCGGGCCACACGGATCTGAATGTACCAATTCTAAAGGTTCTTTAGCCCTATTACCCTTTGACGAGAAGGGTCGCTTGGTCATCTTTCCCTCCAGGCAAGACTCGCAGACTAGCAGTGAGTCAATAGATAACTCATTTAAGGGACCATCTTTGGCCAGTCTTTTGATTCTTCCCAAGGAAATATGACCTAGCCTAAGGTGCCAAAGATATGTTTTATCATTTTGAAAAACCTTCTGCCTTTTAGCAGAACTTTGATGTGCTACTCTAAACATTTCAGTGTTAAGCAGTGGAGTATCGGTTGGTTTAATAATATACAGTCCGTTTTCTAATCATGCAGAACACAAGTCACGTCCATTTCTGGAAATAACAATTTTATTACACTCAATAGATAATGAATATAATTGTTCTTGCAAAACAGACATAGAAATTAAATTTCTTCAAAAATGAGGAACATAATAGACATTGTCCAATTTAAGGACTTTATTCCCAAACACTAAACTAACTACTCCCACTGCTTTAGCTGAAATGACTGCACCGTTGCCAACTCTCATATGGTGCGCCCCATCCTCCAGCTCCTCATATGAACTAAGGATCTGCAAAGAAGTACAAACATGGTTAGTAGCTCCAGAATCCAGTACCCAAGAGGATACATCTTTAGCTATACAGTAGGATTCCAAGACAAGTAAATTACCTGTCTTATCCTGCCCCTTGTTTGTCGGCCCCTTTCCTTCCTTCACCTCTTTGAGGAATTTCGGGCACAGCTTGCGCCAATGCCCTACCTCTCGACAGTGAAAGCACTTACCCTTAGGTTTGGAAGGAACATGCTTTTGCGCTTTCTTCTTCATGGGCTTTGATTTCTGTTCTTTCACGGGCTTGGCTTTTGGCTTTCCCTTTGTCCCTTTGTTTGACGACTTAGCTTCAGCCAGATTGGCTTCAAAATTCTTTTCCCCTTCTCAGGCCCGGCTGTTAGACTGAAATCCCTCAAATATCTACAGCTCATTGATCAACCGCGTCAAGTCAAACTTGAGCTTGTTCATGACGTAGTTGGTCCTAAACTGGAGGAAATCAGGTGAGAGTGATTCGAGAAACATGCTCACATGAGTCACTTCGTCGAACTTGGAACCGTGAGTCTCAACATCAGTGAAGTAATTGATCATGTTCATCACGTGACCCATTACTGACTGACCCTTCCTCATCTTCGCGTTCACATCCATCTTGACAGCCTCATGTCGGGCCTGATCAGAGGGTGCGCCAAACATGGAAATGAGGTGCTGCATCATTTCTTTTGCAGTGTCAAAGTTCTCACATTTGGTCCTTATGATCTCCGACATTGAGGCTAACATGATGCCCCGCGCTTTATTGTCTGCCTCAGTCCACTTCTGTCGATTTTCTTTCTCGGCTTTGGAAGACTGAGCGGTAAGTGCTGGAATAGCCGAAGTCAAGGTGTGTTGAACATTTTCAAAGACGAGAACAACGTTGAGGTTACTTTTCCACTTTGAAAAATTGTTTCCGGTCAACTTATCATTTAACAGTAAAGAAATCTGAGACGACATGATGCTGTAAAGTAAAATGACAGAATTTAAACTCAAGTTCATAAACTGCTAATAAATTTTAGGAACAATAAACTAAGTGCTTATAGTCTATCCTACCGTTCCAATGACTCAATCTCTCACCTCAGTGCCATCTTAGGGTAGGTCAAAGAGGTTTCGATTAATAATGAAGATCAAATTGAGAATCTAACATCTCATTTGTGATCGTCAATCACCTTTCCTTTTTCAGCCAAGGTATTACCAAAATACCTTTTTTGAGTGTGACCTACTGTTTCAGATTTTTAGGTAGACCCCGAGTGTGCCACCTTAGGGTCGGTCAGTGACTCGGTGAGTACCCAAAATCCTATCCTTTCGGAGACCAAGCCTTGAATTTTGATAGCGGTGAAGGCCTTCTTTGGGGGCCGAAATCAAAGCCGGCACGAGGCGTCACCATTCTCTCACGGTGCTGAACCATAGCTGGATCCAAGTCAACACTCATTTGATCTGGTTGCTGAACCATAGCTGGATCCAAGCCAGTCAGCTGAATAGGGGTGTGCTGAGCATCAAACATCAGATATTAGTCAGTAGAGTATGTTGAACCCTGTGAATTGCATGAAAGTAGGATAGCTGTCTGCACTTCTAGAAGAACCAATGCTGGGGTACCTCCAAAGAGATATGGTTTTGATGATATGGTTGGATATGCACTTCAAGTTGCAGAAGAAATGAATGGTTCCGACCTTCTACTTACAGGGAAGCGGTGACATGTTCTGAAGCATCTCAATGGCTTGCATCCATGGGGGATGAAATGGAGTCGTTACTAAAGATTCACACTTGAGATCTAATTAAACATCCAGCTGATAGAAGAGTTGTTACTTACAAGTGGATCTTCAAAAAAAATGAAGAAATGACTAAGGCAGAAGGGGTCAAGTATAAGGCATGTTTGGTTTCAAGAGGGGTCAATCAGAAAGAAGGGGTGGATTGTGATGTGATATTATCAATTGTGGTCAACCATACTTCAATCAGAGTGTTACTAACAATGGTGGCACATCAGAATTTTTAACTTGAGCAGTTAGATGTGAAGACAACGTTTCTACATGGTGAGGTAGATAAAGAGATGTACATGAATTCCAGAGGGCTTCCACGTTCCTGGCAAGGAAGGTTTTGTGTGCAAGTTGAAGAGGTCCTTGTATGGACTGAAACAGGATCCAAGGCAGTGGTATAAAAAGTTTGACATTACATGATATAGCTGGGTTCTAACAGAAGTGCATATGACTATTGTGTGTTTCATAGTCAACTGAGAGATGGATGACATATCTATTTTGTCCTGTATGTGGATGATATGTTGATAGCAGCTGAAAAAAAAAGTGTGATGTTCAGAATATGAAGATCCTTCTCAGTGCTGAGTTTGAAATGAAGGATTTAGGTGCAGCCAAGAAGATTTTAGGAATGGAGATCTAGAGGGATAGAAGTTAGAAGAAGCTACTCTTGTCTCAGGGGCTATAAACAAAATATATTGTCCAGATTTGGCATGTCTGCTGCAAAGCGAATAGATACTCCTATGGCATATAATGTTCATTTATCCGTTTATGCATCACAATCAGAAGAGGAGAATGAGCACATGTCAAAAGTTCCCCATGCTATTTCAATTTGTAGTCTTATGCATGCCATGGTGTTCACTAGGCCTGATCTAGCTTAGGCAGTTAGTGTTGTCAGCAGGTTTATGGCTCAACCTGGTAAAGAACACTGGAAAGCTGTGAAAAGAATGTTCAGGTACCTTAAGGGGACATATATATGATGTTGGTCTCATTTATGGAGGTTATACCCAAGGTTTGGTCATAGGGTACTGTGATGCTGATTCTGTAGGTGATGTGGACAACATGAAATCTATGACTTATGTTTTCACATTGGGGAATTCAGTTTTTAGCTGGAAAGCAACTCTTCAGGCCACAATGGCTTTATCAACCACCGAGGCAAAATATATGGCTCTTACTGAAGCAGCTAAGGAGGGCATCTGGTAGAAGGGACTAGTCAGTGATTTGACACAGGATAAAGCAGAAATATGGTGACAGTTTGAGTGCATTTGTTTGGATAAGGATCATGTTCATTATGAGAGAACCGAGCATATTGATGTGAGATATCATTTTCTAAAGAATGTTAAGAGGGTTGTAGTGAAGAAGATTGACACCAAGGAAAATCCAGCTGATATGTTCACTAAACCAGTTCCGCAGAGCAAGTTTCAATTGTGTCTGAACTTGCTGAATATTCAAAGTTTATAATCTAGAAATCTGGAAGCTCAACTAAGGGCAGGTCAGCTGAGTGGATTCTGTGGAGAAATCTGGTACAGTACATATGGCATTGATGAATGCATCTGGTACAAGTACATCTAATTATGCAATCTGGTTGATTGTGAATGAGAATTCAAGTCAAGGTGGAGATTTATCAGCAAAGTGAATTGATCTCTAATTTGGTGGAACTAATATGAGAAATTAGTTGAGGATGATGGTCAGCTGAGTAAGTGAATTCAGTTCTGTGAAAGTCAACAGGTGGAGTTTGCTGAGTTTCTTCTTTGTCAGCTGACTACTGAGTCTGTTGAGGTTTGCTGAGTACATCTGAGTTCTACATCTGAACTGCTATGGATTCCTTGGTCCTTAGTTATAAAAATATCATCCCGAGCTCATACATCGGCTCCGTCATGGCCATCTTCATAACCGAACTCATCAATCTGCCAATTACCTTCTCAGTGAGGGAATAGTAATAAGGGGTAAGTACAATTGTATTCAGTAAAGCGTAGAAAAATCTGTACTGATAAAATTACAGACAAATATCTATAAACATTAAAGGCTACAATCGCTAACATATATCTAGAGACTGCTCACTTCCCTCTACTAGCCCCGCTAGCAACACCTTGACCAAATAAAGGTTTGTTACACAATGATCAAGGGACACTGCGTATGGTGAACACTGCACCACAACACGTTTAACACCTCATATGGCACAGATTTGTCCGTGAGGATGATTACACGAGTCCGTTTGCCATCAGACCACGTGAAGGTGTAATAGTTCCATGTTGTGAAGAGAAAACGTGCCTCACCAATGACCATAGTGTTTTAGCTTTTATACACATCACATGTGTTAATCTATTCACATAAAAGGCTTCATAATGACATATTCTAGTCCTAGACAATCTATTTAAATTACCAAGTACATTGTAAAAGGACCATTGACTAATATCCCGAAATTTTGACTTACTAATTAATTAATAAAGGATCTAATTACTCGGGAAATTATGGGATTTAATAATTTTTAGGAGGGGATTTATTAGTAATTAAAAAGGAGTTTTAATCGTTTTCACTCCTTTTTCCTCCCTTATTTTTCCCCAAGCAAAAATTTTTTCACCCTCAAAACCTCCCTCCTTGCCGACTTGCTTGTGAGGAGGAAGGAGAAAAAAATCTCTCCTTGGTGTTTAGGAATTAAGTAAATCGATGTCATTTGTTTTCTTTTATAGATTCGAGCTTCGTTGAGGATCGTTTCTAGCTTAGCAAGGGCTTTCAAGAACGCAGACAATTCCGTAAGGATAATTCTATCTTTGTCAAAAGTTTAACTTGATCTTTGTAAAAGTTTAATTTAAGACTTCCATGCTTGTGTGCCATGGTTTTGGTGTGTTAAACGCTCCTAGTAGGGTGTTTTTTGTGTTAGTTAAAATCTACAATCGATATGATACCTTTGTATGGAGTTTTCTCGGGCCTAAAGTCTTTGTTTTGTTGCTTTGTGTTGTAGAAACGGCTCGAAAATCGCGTAGAGAGCTTTTAGGGTTTTAGTTGAAACCCAGTGGACGGGCGTCGCTTTTGAGAGGACGGGCGTCCGGTCTTGGTCTCAACTCGACGCGGGTGTCCGGATTCTTGGGCGGGCGCCTCTGGCGGCTACTTTTGATTCGAGATGTAAAGTTTTACGGTGGGCGGGCGTCCATATAATGGACGGACGCGTCCAGTGCTAAAATCGATTCGAGATGTAACAGTTTCCTTGGGCGCTGCCTGAGATCTTGGGCGGGCGTCTACTTTTCCAAACGGGCGTCCAACGTTTCAGACGGGCGTCCAGTTTAAATGTTCTCTCTTCTTTGTTAGTTATGGATAAACTTTACGAGCATGTTTTGTAAGTTGTGTTTGGATGAGACAACGGTATTGGTAACATTGGGTTTTGGATTTTGGGCATTGGAGTTCGTAGACCCGTAGTGGTTGGGCCGGATAGGGTAGCTCCCAAAGCCGTAAACCCGGGAAGGTTTCCTTACGACTTCAATGACCCTACGTGTTTGGGGAGTTGCGAGGCGATGATGGTCGGGCCGGATAGGGTAGTACCCAAAGCCGGGAACCCGGAAGGTTTCCTTGCACCTCAAAGACGTGATGGTCCATCTAGTATGGTACCATTGGATGACCTTTAGGACCCTCCTCTCTAGGGCTTTACCCTGTTGAGGGATGTGCACATTCGGGACCTTTAGGTGGCTAGTTGTGATGTTTGGTATCTGTTATGGGCAGGTCGTAACTTTTATAGATTGGTTGGGTCCTTC
Organism: Gentiana macrophylla; assembly: GCA_026214975.1. NCBI lineage: Eukaryota > Viridiplantae > Streptophyta > Magnoliopsida > Gentianales > Gentianaceae > Gentiana > Gentiana macrophylla. Next base: position 77,808,381 of record CM047807.1, on the reverse strand, counting down.
ATAAATTTAGTAGTACCTTTCTTGAGTTGGTTTTACTTTTGTACACTAGATTTACTCTTACTCAACTTTATAGTTGACGGTTTGTACTTTCGTTTGACCCTGCTATGATCCATTTATGGGGAGCAGATTCTTAGCAGGTACTTCTATGGATGTTTGCTTGTTGCTGGGGTGTCGCGGGGTTTGAGAGCCACGTAGTCGCAGTCACGTGTTGTCTACATTATTTGAATTTTAAATTCTAAAGATTTTGATGTTCCGCATAATTACATTTTCTTTCGGATTTGTACTCACTTTAATATTTTCTTTCAAAATAATGAATGGTGAATGTTTATTTTCTTTCTGCTGTGGAATGTTGAATGTAACCGCCACGACTGTGTGTCGCGATGAGTGGCACTACGGTGACCAATACCGGCGGCCGACGGGATTGGAAACCAGGGTGTTACAAAGTGGTATCAGAGACGTTCGACTCCAGGACCACCACCTAAAATGAACCTTAAGAATAAATTTACTAAAATAAGCACAGTGAGGATGTGTGGGGTAGGTATTGAGTTCTATGTAGGGAAGGTACGGTAAGTTCTGTTGTATGTGGAAATGTGGTTGTGTGTTGCAATTAAATTTGGACAGTAAGTGTTAGTATATGTGAAATATTCTGTGGCATGATATAGGTAATAATTGAATGTATGATTGTTTACTTTTGTAGTTTAGCTATGCCTCCTAGGAATGGAAATGAGAGGACCAAATGATTGATCACCGTTAAGATGAATCAAGACTTGATTCAGCGGTCAACAAGTCGACAGAGGATCGTTCTCGGGGTCAACCACCGGCATGACTAGGGCCGTGAGTCGTGCAGAGAGGCCTAATCGAGACGATGGTAAGGGAGATCCTAAGGGACTCGAGCGGTGGATTAGGGAGTTTGAGAAAATTTTCGCCACTCTAGGTCATCCGTAGGAATCGAAGGTCGACCAAGCCGCTTTCTACTTGGTTGATGGTGATTTATGGTGGGGTGCTAACAAAGATCGGTTGGCTCGCATCAGAAATGAGCAAGGGAAACGGTATTGGTACCACCGAATCGGACCGAGTTTAAGCGAGTCGAGGCGTGAATTCTTTCCCGAATCCAAGAGGAAAGAGCTTGGGGGTGGAGTTCGATAATCTCCGATGCGGGGATATGACCGTGCAAGAATATTACGAGAAGTTTGTCGACTTGGCGCTTTATGCATCCGAGCTAGTGCCGGTCAAGAGGCCAAGATGGTGAAGTTTGAGCAACACTTAGATTTGGCGATCCGGGATCGTATGGGGGGCAAGCATGGGCTTCACGAGCTTAAAAGAGATGTGTGAAGTAGCATGCAACATTGAAAGAATTCGGAGAGAGGTTAAAGCGACATATGCTACTAACAAGAGGAAGAATGTCTCTGAGGACAATCAGGGGCAGCAAAAGCGAGCAGCAATGGAAACCCACCATGCGACCGTCCTTTTCGGAAAATTTTCACCTTACGAGGGCGGTGGCGGTCACCAACGAGGTAACTCTCAGGGTTTAGTCGGCCACGAAGTTATCATTGCAAGCGGTGCCGAGAAAATCATCCGGGTACCGATTGTTCGTTCAAAGCGCAGTTCGATGCCACAATTGCGGGAAGTTTGGACATAGACGGTATGAGTGCTTTACGGCTCCCACACCTGCCGGGTCGGCATCGGTTACGGGAAGCAACATGGGTGGAGCTCTAAGGGAAACATGAATAGGGGTAGCCAACAGCAGAGTAGTACCCCTGCACAGAGCCGACAGGGGGGTACACTTACGGCCACGGGTGGAAACAGGAACCGACCGTTAGGGTCGGCCAAAGACGGTCAGGGAGCCGGAGAAAATCGACTGGGAAATTATTCATACCAAGGCGAGAGGAGGCGAGCGAGCAACCCACGTAGTGACGGGTAATTTTCTGGTTAATTCATTTTTGTCCTACGTACTTTTTGATTCGGGTGCATCATGTTCCTTCGTAGCAAGTTCGCATGTTTTGAGGTTAGGTCTAGTTACATCTGAGGTAATTGACAGCAAATTTATGCAACCATCAGGAGAGTTAGTACCATGCTCTAAGTTGTATAGAGACGTACCGTTAGTAATTATGGGAGTCAACTTGTCGGTTGACTTGATCGAGTTCCCCCTCGAGAACTTCGACGTTATTTTGGGTATGGATTGGTTGAACCAGCATAAAGCCAAAATTGACTGTGAGCGTAAGAAGGTGACCTTGAGAGGTCCTAAAGGGGGCGAGTGTCTTACAAAGGGTTTGTGAATAAACCCAACGCTTGAAGATCATTTCGGTGGTGATGTTGAGATCCCTCGTTAAGAAAGGGTACCCGTTGTTTATGTGTCACGTGCATGATGTAAGCACAAGGGATCCTAAACTAACGGACATTGACGTAGTCCGTGATTTTGGGGACGTATTCCCGGATGAGATACCAGGTATGCCACCCTAGAGGGAAGTAGAGTTTGCAGTGGAGTTGGTGCCCGGGCCCAGACCGATATCGAAAGCACCCTATCGTATGGCACCTAAGGAATTAGCAGAACTAAAGGTACAATTGGAAGAACTGCTCGATAAGGGGTATATCCGACCGAGTGTATCACCATGGGGAGCACCGGTGTTGTTTGTGAAGAAGAAGGATGGTAGTATGCGGCTGTGTTTGATTACCGAGAGCTGAACAACGTCACAGTGAAGAACAAGTATCCGTTACCAAGGATCGATGACTTGTTCGATCAACTACGGGGGGCAGGCATTTTCTCGAAGATTGATTTGTGATCAGGGTATCACCACCAGGGTAGCGGATGCGGATATTCCAAAGACCGCATTTCGTACTGTGCACGGACATTATGAATTCACGGTCATGCCTTTCGGATTGACCAACGCACCAAAGCCAGCTTTTCATGGATTTGATGAACCGGGTATTCGACCTACTTGGACCAGTTGTAGTAGTCTTTATTGACGACATCCTGGTCTACTCTAAGACTAAGGAAGAACATGCCGAGCACCCGAGGCTCGTATTGCAGATTTTACGGGAGAAACAATCATGCACGCGAAATTGTCGAAATGTGAATTACGGTTGGACGAGTGGCATTCTTGGGGCATGTTGTCTCGAAAGACGGTGTATCCGTTGACCCGAGCAAGATAGAGGCGGTGATTTAGATGGCCAACATCTAAGAATGTTGCGGAAATTCAAGCTTCTTGGGTTTGGTGGATATTACCGAAGATTTGTAAAAGACTTTTCCAAGATTGCGAGGCCGATGGATCATTAATGAAGAAAGAGAATCTGGTTTAAGTGGGATGAAAAATGTGAGGCGTTCCAACCGCTTAAGGAACGCGGTTGACTACGACTCTATTTTAGCACTACCGTGAGGGTAATGAGGATATTGAGGTTTATACCGATCGTCGAAGAATGGTCTGGGTTGCGTACTGATGCAACGGAGACGGGTGATTGCGTATGCATCGAGGCAGCTGAAACCATATGAGAGTAACTACCCGACTCACGACTTAGAGTTGGCGGTGTGGTTTTCGCATTGAAGATATGGCGACACTATTTGTATGGAATAACTTTCAAGGTGTTTTCGATCACAAGAGTCTGAAGTACATATTCACACAGAAGGAGCTCAATACGCGTCAGAGGCGTTGGTTGGAGTTAATTAAAGATTATGACATGGAAATCCAGTACCACGAAGGGAAGGCCAATGTAGTGGCTGACGCGTTGAGTCGGAAATCGATTCATTCCTTGTGCTAGAAGTAGCTCGGATCGGTTAAGGGAAGAGTTGGACCGCATGAACATCTGTGTCATCCGGAAGGCGGAGATAAAAGCGACTTCGTCTTACAACCCGAATTATACTGGCGAGATCCGGCGAGACAAGTGGGTGACAGGTCGAGGCAAAGAGGGCCAAGATTGGTACAGATGGGGCAACCGATTTTACGCTACATGAGGACGGTAGTGTCGGTTTAAGAGGTCGGTGGTGTGTACCACCGGCGAAGAACTCAAGAGGCGGATCTTGAGTGAAGTTCATAATGACGCCTTATTCTGCTCACCCGGGAGGAGACAAACCGTATAAGGACCTCAAGAAAACCTTTTGGTGGCCCAATATGAAACGCGGCGGCGTAATTTGTGGCAAAATGCTTGACTTGTCGAAGGTCAAGATTGAACATCGACGCCCACGGGGTATCTTGCGCAAGTTGGATGTACCGGTTGGGAGTGGGATTCCATCTCCATGGATTTTGTATCACGGATTACCGAGAGCCCTAAGGGGAATAATATGATTTGGGTCATTGTGGATAGACTGACCAAAGCGGCGCACTTCATTCCGATGAAAGACACTTGGAGTAAGACGGAGTTGTCTATGGCTTACCGGAGGAATATTGTGAGACTACATGGTATACCCAGCAGCATTGTGTCAAATAGAGATGCGAGATTCATATCTCGGTTTTGGCAGGAGCTACAGACAGCCTTGGGGACGGAGCTACGAATGAGTACAGCTTTTCACCCTGCTACCGACTTTCAGACGGAGAGGACCATACAAACTTTGGAAGACATGTTGAGGGCATGTGTGTTAGAATTCAAAGGCTCTTGGGAGGAAAAGCTCGATCTTATTGAGTTTTCATACAACAACAGCTACCATGCCAGTATTAAGATGGCACCTTTTGAGGCACTTTATGGTAGGAAGTGCAAGAGTCCGGTTTGTTGGGACGATTCGTCCGAGGCAGTGATTTTGGGACCGCAAATGATCGAAGATACGGTCAAGCAGGTACGGACGATCAGAGAAAAGATGAGGGTTGCCCAAGATAGGCAGAAGAGTTATGCAGACTTACACCGGGATATTGAGTTCGCCGTGGGCGATAAGGTATTGCTACGAGTATCACCAACCAGAGGAGTAATGCGTTTTGGCAAAAAGGGGAAGTTGAGTCCCAAGTATGTGGGGCCATATGAGGTCTTGGACCATATAGGTGAAGTGGCATATCGACGCGCCTTGCCACCGGCGTTGGATAAGGTGCATAACGTGTTCCACGTATCCCAATTGCGCAAGTACGTGAGTGATCCTTCTCACGTGATCGAACCGGAGGTCGTTGAACTGGATCAATCCTTGACTTACGAAGAGGTACCGTGCAGATATTAGATACTAAGGTACGGAAAACAAGGGGCGTGAGGTTAGCATCGTCAAGGTCTTATGGTCTAACCATGCCACCGAGGAGGCGACATGGGAAGTCGAGGATGCTATCGCGACGAAGTACCGCATTTGTTCTCCTAAGGTATGCAATTCTCAAGCCTTGTTCGTTAAATCCTTTTGCTTATCTTCGGGGGACGAAGGGTGTTTTAAGGGGTGGAGCAACGCCCGGTATGCGACCCGAACCGAGGACGAAGTTTTGTCTTAAGGGGGAGGATGTAATATCCCGAAATTTTGACTTACTAATTAATTAATAAAGGATCTAATTATTCGGGAAATTATGGGATTTAATAATTTTTATGAGGGGATTTATTAGTAATTAAAAAGGAGTTTTAATCGTTTTCACTCCTTTTTCCTCCCTTATTTTTCCCCAAGAAAATTTTTTTTCAGCCTCAAAACCTCCCTTGCCGCCGACTTGCTTGTGAGGAGGAAGGAGAAAAAAAAAATCTCTCCTTGGTGTTTAGGAATTTGTCGTCAGTAATCGCTGTTTTCTTTTATAGATTCGAGCTTCGTTGAGAATCGTTTCTAGCTTAGCAAGGGCTTTCAAGAACGCAGCAATTCCGGTAAGGATAATTCTATGCTGTCAAAAGTTTAACTTGATGCTGTAAAAGTTTAATTTAAGACTTCCATGCTTGTGTGCCATGGTTTTGGTGTGTTAAACGTTCCTAGTAGGGTGTTTTTGTGTTAGTTAAAATCTACAGTCGATATGATACCTTTGTATGGAGTTTTCTGGGCCTAAAGTGTTGTTTTGCTGCTGTGTTGTGGAGAAACGGCTCAGAAATCGCGTAGAGAGCTTTTAGGGTTTTAGTTGAAACCCAGGCTGGACGGGCGTTTGCCTTGAGAGGACGGGCGTCCAGTCTTGGTCTCAACTCAGACGGGCGTCCGGATTCCTGGACGGGCGCCTGGCGGCTAAGAAACTACTGATTCGAGATGTAAAGTTTTACGTGGGCGGGCGTCCAAGTATAATGGACGGACGTCCAGTGCTAAAAAAATCGATTCGAGATGTAACAGTTTCCTTGGACGCCTGCCTGAGATCTTGGACGGGCGTCTACTTCTTCCAAACGGGCGTCCAACATTTCAGACGGGCGTCCAGTTTAAATGTTCTCTCTTCTTTGTTAGTTATGGATAAACTTTACGAGCATGTTTTGTAAGTTGTGTTTGGATGAGACAACGTATTGGTAACATTGGGTTTTGGATTTTGGGCATTGGAGTTCGTAGACCCGTAGTGGTTGGGCCGGATAGGGTAGCTCCCAAAGCCGTAAACCCGGGAAGGTTTCCTTACGACTTCAATGACCCTACGTGTTTGGGGAGTTGCGCACGATGATGTGGTCGGGCCGGATAGGGTAGTACCCGAAGCCGGGAACCCGGAAGGTTTCCTTGCACCCAAAGACGTCATGGTCCATCTAGTATGGTACCATTGGATGACCTTTAGGACCCTCCTCTCTAGGGCTTTACCCTGTTGAGGGATGTGCACATTCGGGACCTTTAGGTGGCTAGTTGTGATGTTTGGTATCGGTTATGGGCGGTGTCATAACTTTTATAGATTGGTTGGGTCCTTCATAAATTTAGTAGTACCTTTCTTGAGTTGGTTTTACTTTTGTACACTAGATTTACTCTTACTCAACTTTATAGTTGACGGTTTGTACTTTCGTTTGACCCTGCTATGATCCATTTATGGGGAGCAGATTCTTAGCAGGTACTTCTATGGATGTTTGCTTGTTGCTGGGGTGTCGCGGGGTTTGAGAGCCACGTAGTCGAAGTCACGTGTTGTCTACATTATTTGAATTTTAAATTCTAAAGATTTTGATGTTCCGCATAATTACATTTTCTTTCGGATTTGTACTCACTTTAATATTTTTTTTTCAAAATAATGAATGGTGAATGTTTATTTTCTTTCTGCTGTGGAATGTTGAATGTTACCGCCACGACTGTGTGTCGCGATGAGTGGCACTACGGTGACCAATACCGGCGGCCGACGGGATTGGAAACCGGGGTGTTACAACTAAGTCAATATCCTGCAAGCCCTAAACAGTCGTCTTTCGGTGCTCCCACCTTCTCCCCGCAGAGGTTCTCCATTGTGGTGCTGAGTCGAGGCTACCAGAAGTCGATGGCAGACATTGCCAAATTCTAGTTATTTCCTCAAAAGGACAAACACATCACATAGCATCAAGTAAAATACTCAAAAATGGAAAATCTAGAAATTCTGGAGAGGCGGGTGCACGCCCAGGGAGGGACGGCGCACTCTTGGTCTTTTTGTTTCCCCCGTTTCCACAAAAAGGTGCCCGGGTGCACACCTGGGGTTTCTGCCCATCTCCCGTTCCACAAATAGTAAGGCCAGGAGCATGCCAGGTCTTCTCCCGGGTGCATGCCCGAGTTGATTCACAGACTGTTCCTGGCCTGTTCTGTACCCGTTCATGATTCCTTTCAATTCCAAACAGATATTGGCACCTTTATGGTACAAATTCATACCAAAAGCCTATAAAATGGATTTATAAAATATTCCAAACACCAAATAACCTACTAACACCACAATCACCGATTAAGAACACCCCTTACCTTAATTTAGCAACGAAAACGGTCCAAAAAGCAAACAATGAGGCTCCTGAGTCCCGTTTTAATCATTTTTCAATACATCATGCCCCATTCCGGGCCTTGTATCACACGATACCTGTAACGAGCACAACCCAAATACTCACGCGTGATAAATGTGAATAAAAAGCATGCAGAACCACCCTAAATGACGAGATTTCTTAACGTAACCGTCTTTCACACCGTAGTGCTCACCTTGGTGAATAATGCATGTAAAATCATCAAAGTACCCGGGATGTATGTCGAAATAGTCATAAATAGAGGTGAAAACATATATAAATTGTGATCAAAGTTGACTCTCATCACTGATTTGCACTCTTTATGGTTATGACAAGTGCTTCCGAGTAAGAAATCAATATTTGACAATACAAATGGCTAGAAAGCCTAGATTATCGATCTTTGTGATGCAGTAAACGCAAATCCAACTTCAAGTGTTTTGTACAGTCATAATGATGCGAAAGATGAGAATAGCTTGCAACTCTAACTAGGGTATTTCTTACATGGTCACTCCATTTGTGGAGTTTTACCGTGTGTATGAATCTGGACCACACAGTTTGAATTTGATTTGAAACTGTGTACCCCAGATTGATCTACATGTGTCTACTCCACAAATGGGGTGACTAGGGAAGAATTTCCACACTAACTAGGTGGTGTAACACAAATTTTACAATGGTCATAGACCAAATCCAACTTGGTGTGCCAAACCAATAGGATTTAAGAGATTTTTGGACCCCTATGTGTAAAAACAAGCAACAAATCATATTTTTCAAAATGATGACATGGTGGTCTTGGTCAATGACCACCATAATATTACTGGTGGACTAGTGGGGTGTAGAGGTTCAAACCTTGTAAATTGTAGACTTCTCTTAGTTCTTTGGTATAATAGCAAGCAAATGACTACGAGACACTAGGGTCCTGATTAATAACTTCACTCACCCGTGGGACAGGGGGAGCGGTGACCCTTAAATGTTGGGTTTCAGCATTTTTTTTTGATTTTATTAATCCAAATTATTCATATTGTGTTTCAAAAAAAAATTGTTTATATTGATATTTCACATTTTGTTATTAACAATGATCTTCTCAAGTACTAACCTGAACTTAACTCTCAAGTACATGTGATTTTAGATATTATATAGTCTATTAGTGACAAGATATTAGAATATTATTAATTGACCACAAAATTCCTGAATACTTTTCTTTTTTCGCGAAAATTTCGCCCGAGACCTCGCAACTCCTATTTTACTGTAAATTTTTTTCTAAGAAAAAATCTCCCCTCCCTCCTCCCCCACTGATTTTAAGGTACTAAGTCATTAATTTCAAGATAATTGATTGGTGGTCTTTTTTTTTCTAGAGGTAGGGTCTTTTTTAAGTATAAAAATTCCTATTGGTTGTGGTACATCAAGTATGATTTAGTCAATAACCAAACTAAAATTTGTGCTTCTTCCCAGTGGCGGACCCAGGAAAATTATTCAGTGGGGGCCAGATTAAAAAAAAAGGAGAAAAAACATAAATCACCCAAGATTCGAACCAGTGACCTTAGGGTGTATAATAAATCTTTTAACCAAGTTGAACAAATCACATAATTAAGCTAAAAAGTGTCTGAAAATGTATACATACATATTTTTAATATTATTAGAGGGTATATCTACTTAACTTGCCTGGAGATATATTGAGTGGGGTCATGCACTTTTCTCCTATCTTTGGTCCGCCCCTGCTTCTTCCAACTTATACCCCCTCCCCGCCCTTTCCAAAATAAAAAACGTCACCCTCTAATAATTAAACATTAAACACATTTAATAATTAGAATGAACATTATGTAAATAGTCGTTGATTTTGTCCTTATATAAGCTTAAAAAAGTGCCCCTCAAAAATCAAAATAGAAGTTTAAAAACAGCATGGATTAATTATTATAAATACCATTAAAGGACCGGCAGAGAAATCGTCATCATTTTTATTTTATTTGTGTGTGTAAGTGTTATTTTTATTTTTTGAACTTGATGCCCCAGGCCTATAAATTGAGATGCAACGTGACACAGACAATACCAACATTTCATCGTGGATATTGCTCTTCTTTATTTCTTTTAAGCAGCAGAACATATATAACGTGATGGCCAGAGTTGCTTCCTTGTTTCTTTGCGTTTTATTTGTCATTCCTGCATGTTAGTATTGTTAAAGTATCCCATTGGGCTTGTGATTACAGAACTCCACCATATTAAGAGGCAGACTACCTCACCTCACAACCTGGTTTTGGGGATGATCTCCTCTTATATGGGTTTGGCGCTAGATTTTCTACGTGGTATCGAGAGACATCCCTTTATCACAAGTGTTGGCCTCTTTGTTGGCTTTGAGAGTTCCTGCACCCACACTGGCGGGGCGTGTTAAAGTATCCCACATTGGAACTTGTGATTGTGTAACCCACCATATTAAGAGACAGACTACCCTCACCTCACAACCTAGGTTTTGGGGATGATGCCCCTCCTCTTATATGGGTTTGGGCCTAGATTTTCTACATGGTATCGGAGTCATCCCTTTATTGTGCAAGTGTTGGGCCTCTTTGTTGGCCTTGAGAGTGCCCAGGCCCACACTTGAGGGGGCGTGTTAAAGTATCTCACATTAGGAACTTGTGATTGTGTAACCCACCATATTAAGAGATGGACTACCCTCACCTCACAACTTAGGTTTTGGAGATGATGTCCTCCTCTTATATGGGTTTGGGCCTAGATTTTCTACAAGTATTTCTCTTCCCTCTTCTTTTTTTTATTCTTTCTTTCTTGGGATTTTGACATTTTTTGTCTTTCATGTTTTTTATTTTTATTTTTTGATAAAGGGTTATTGACTTGCCTTCAAATAGACGATAGCATCAAATTACAAACGTGTTTTAGATCAGTAGAAAATCTACGGACTAATATAAACACCAAGCTAGGCGGAGATTCCTAGTTCATTCCACAACTTTGGCAACAAAAGCAAATGACGGTGGCTTATCCACCTCATGTCCATGAGTGTGCTTGTTTCTCCATATCCAAATCCCGTTTAATGATTCCCTCCACGTATACATCCACTTCGGTGTCCCAAAGAAATTTTTCGCATTTGTATTCAAATTAAGCCGTACCCACTCCACCACTGAGGTAGCCCCAAAAAAATTCCCTTGCTCCTCACGAGGTACGCAATGGTTCCAAACTTCCTTAGTCTTCCATGTTTTAGATTTGTTTCAAAAATAACCCTTACAAATAAGGGACCAAAAATGTCATTCAGAAACATAAAGTATTCTAAAATTGAAACAAAATACAAACTTAGGGGACAAAAAATGTCATTCACAAACATATTAATTATTTGTGTGTGTGTGTGTTTAATTATTCTAGGACATCTTATACTGAATTACACTTTTGGTCTCTTATGTTTGTTTTTTGTTTCAATTTTAGGACAATTAATTACCTAATTAGCCGTCTACGTTAACGTCGATTAAATGTTTGATGATGCAACCTGACACCCACGTATGCTTCCATGTCCAATCTAAACGATTAAACATCGACATTTCCCCATTCCTCTTTGGGATTTTGACACTTTTGGTGAGGGAAATGTCCATCTTTAATCGTATAGAGGGGATATGAAATAATATGTGGCTGCCACATTGCATCATTAAATATTTAATCGACGTTAACTTAGACGGCTAATTAGGTAATTGTCCTAAAATTGAAACAAAATACAAATAAGGGACCAAAAATGTCCTTCATAAACATAAGGTATCCTAAAATTGAAACATAATACAAACTTAGGGGACAAAAAATGTCATTCACAAACATACAGATTATTTTTGTGTGTGTGTTTAATTGTTTTCTTATACAGTGACTTGTTCACAGTAGCTGCTCCACTCCAGCACGTGGAGTGCGCCGACCCTAAAGTAAATTTTTTTAAAACAATGGTGGAATTTTTTAATAAACGCATATCTATGTGAATCGACTTCTTATTTTTATCGATTGACCCCTATTTTTATCTCATTACTCTATAATTACATGTGATCGAGGTAAATATACAAATATATGTGTGATACGGGAAAAAATTGATAAATTTCCGACCCCCTTGTCAAAATTCCTACAGCCGCCCCTGCTTGTTCAGCTGGAAATGAAATGACTAAGATGGCTACAGCACCAACACGTTTCCCAAATATTGTCATCCCTCAAGGATTCAAAGTAGAATAGGAAGACCCTTGTGATGGACTTACTTGTCCGGGTGGAAAGGATGAAGAGTGCGGTGATTTTAACAGTGGAACTTCAGATGAAATTAATTGCATATGTGACAAAGACTTCGAGGCATTTATCTGCTATAACCCCCTTAGGTTGTGTTTGTTTTGCAAGATGTTTTTTTGGAGTTTTTTTCTATCACATCACCAATCATTTCTTACAATTCTCACACCAATCAAATCTTCAACTACAAATAAAAAAAATATTAAATCATCTCTCATCATTTCACTTTATCAACTTTATTACTTTTTTTACCATTATTTTATTCTACTTTATTTCACCAATCATTTCATAATCTACACAAATCATTATTCTACTTTATTTTACCCCATCAACTTTTTAATCATTACTTCAATCACTTTATCTAAAAAAAACTCCCAAAAAAACTCCAAAAAAAAAACTACAATCCAAAACAAACGGAGCTTTATTTACCGGGAAGGGCACGCACGACTGACTCTACAAAATAGTAACGAACATAACGACGAATGTTCGGTTATAAATAATGACTTTAATCGTTGGAAATCAATTTGGAATCAAAGTTTTAAGGGTGTATCGATCGGTTATAACTTGTTCTCAATGACTTTAATTTGCATCCTTTTGCTATTAATGCAACTTTTATGAATAAAGTTATGGCATATATGTCGTACCAAATGTATTATCGTTCCCGTAACTAATTTGTCAAATTATACTACTCATTATATGAAGGAAACAAATAGTGGTTATTAGCACTTTGTTCAGTGTTGTACCTTGTACCGTGTGGTTAAATCTATATATGACTTGTTGTTAGAAGGTTAGCACTTTGCACGGTGCTATATTTTGTACCGTGTAGCAGTGGCGGATCCAGGAATTTATTCTAGTGGTGTCATAAGAGTCTAAAACTACATCTTTTATCCAAAAAAAAATCCAGTGGAGTCACCGAAGTCTAAAACATCATTTTTTACCGACAAAACGATACTTTTTAACAATAAAACTACATAGTTTTAAAACTAATTTTTTTTTTTTAAAAATCCAGTGGGGTCACATGACCCCTCCCTTGCCGTGTGGTTAAATAGATATATGATGGGTATAAATAATTCCACCACCTCAACAGTAGGAGACAACCCACCGCAGCCACCCTCCGGCATGACAAGAGAGATCGCAAAATGGGCGGCCAGTGTCTCACCTCGCCGCGATCAAGGCATCTGCGGCCCCAGGCAAAGGCAACAGATCCTGTGAAATCTCATCCAGGCAAATCAAGAAGGGTCGCCAGGGGGGCGAGGCCAAAGAGGGCTTGCTCCTTGCGACCTCAGAGAGGTGGTCGCCGATTAATCCAGATCTTTTCCCCACTTGTAAATTAGATATTTCATCTTGCATAATATCTAGGTAAGACCTATCTACTAGTAAAATATCTATTAGATTACTTGCTCCCTAAGTTATCCACCTCTATAAAAGGGGTGGTCATTGTAAACTAAAAGGTATGAGATATATGAAATACACACTATATTTGCAAGCAAAAGCTCTCTCCATTCTAACTCTCCACACCACCACCCGCCGGAGCATCACCACACCTTAAATACAGCCAGATATCCACCATCCAAACACCGCAAGGACACCCGTGAGGATTTAGACATCTTCAGTTGGCTCCGTTACCGGGAAGTCCGATTGTGTAAAAAAATCACCTAGAGCTCTCATTCAGGAGGAGATAATCTTACAAAGAAAAATCTTCAAACTGCCTTTATTTCCCCCCCTTTACCAAAGAAATCGCTCAAAAAGCCACCACGCAGAGATGGCTGGAAGTAAAGGGCATCTAACACCCCAAACCCCTGCAAAGGTACTATGCTACATCAAGCTCGTGGGGAAGGCGCAGGAGAAACGCCGACAATCTCCTGCAGAAGGAGAAGGATCCCAGAGAGGGGTCTTAGCACCTAGCGATGCTCGAAATGTCATTAATCAAAAAACCAAGTCGAAAGAGGTCATTGTCGCCTCGATGGAACTCACTCAGAGAGAGGTCACAAAGAAAGCCAAAGATCGATCCCGTAAATACAACCGGCTTTCGGGAGGACCCAGAGGTCGCCGAAATGAGGAATACGCCAGTGCACGCTGAAACTATGTATCTCACCAATTCCCGCTTTGGTGGCTAAGGGCCAGCCCCTATGACGATTCGACCCTGAATCCTCCCAAAACGAAATCCTCTTGCGGTCGCAGATCAAGGCCGCCAGAGCCAAATTCAAAAATCGACATAGAGGAGAGCGTGCACTCTTCCAGTCGCTATAGACCGAGGAAAGAAATTCCACGAACCTCGGCCCCCAAGATCGCGACCATCAAAAAGGAAAGAGGATCGATAAAGGTCCGCGTTTAATAGGTTGGGTGAGAAGGACAAGGCTTTAGCCCCAAGTCGCCTCGGCCTTTCCTAGAGAAGAGATGCCCATCCAAAGAGATAGACACGCACAAGATGCCCGCACAATTATCGTGGAAAAAAGGGCCCGCCAAGAGGATCACAAAATCATAGGGAATCGAGGCGTAGAACGGAGCGGCCGATACACAAGCACGATCCACGACCGAATCGACCCTATTTTGGCGTAATGTATGGAGGTAATGAGAAAAGAGCTTGTTTGAATTAAAAATCGAGGCCCGTCGAGAAAGTCGCCCGATTTCGGGAATCGACGTACTCGCTAAAGGGATTACCAAACATTGCCTCCCAAAGAGAGAAAAGGTTAGTTATCCCGCCATAACTATTACAATGGAAATTCATGCCCAAACGACCGGCTCACCGCGTTCCAAGGTCGCATCACCCTCGCTACACAAAATAAATCCGCCTGGTGCATCGCGTTAGTTGGCGAAGATGCGAGATAGGGCTCAAGCCCTGATACGCGGGCTTCTCGCGCTCGCTTGAAAGTTGGGAGGATTTGTCGGAAAAGTTTGTCGAGAGAGTTTGAATCGGCAAGCGTGCCGAAGAAAACCATTGAGGACCTATATGAGGTTCGTATGGGAGGACATGAATCGAAAAGAATATTACGAACGGTTCGCCGTAATATATGATCAAACAAGGAACATTCCGGACGATGCGGTCATAACATGTTTCTCACCGGAATCGCCAAAGGCCCGATGAAAATCGAATTCAATCTGCGGCCCCAAAGCCGGTCTCGGGAGATGTTAGAAAGGCCGAATGATGGGGTCGTCGGCCGAGGCGCCGTCTGCCGGGAAAGCAAAGCCTAAGACAGAGCCACGTCACGGGAAGGAGGATCGCGTGGATGACCGTAAAAAAGAAAAAGGACGAGATACTAATCGCGATCGTGAGGTAAAGAAGCCGTACAAATTTAGCGATGAGGATAATTTTACCCCGCCAACACCAAAGCATCCCAAATCGCTTGAAATTCGTGAACATTTCGACAAACCAAAGCCTATGAGGGGCGATCCTGATAGCCGCGATAAATCCAAATATCGCGACTATCACAAGGACCATGGCCACATCACCGATGAATGCTTCACCCCGAGGCGCGAGATAGAAAGGCCGATCCGTGAGGACCACCAAGAATATAAACGCGAGGGGAACAACACTCCCGGTCAAGGACGCCACCTCGCGGCGTATCGAGAGAGAGTTCAGTCATCCACGGAATATTCCCAAAGAACCATCAACTAAAATCTCGGATAAATCAAATCAATACCCGCGGCTTCGAAAAGCAGATTGTGTTGGGAGAGAATGAGAAGGGAATCATATTCACAAAAAGCGAACTAACAACAGTCAGTGGCCCTATGGAGATACCCCTCATTCTAAAAGTAGGGGTGAACGACAAGCACGGCGTCAACCGAGTAATGGTCGATACAGGGGCCGGCCGCGATATCATCTATTTCGACTGTTTAAAACAGATCGGGTTCGGGGAGGCTAAGTTAAAACCCTACCTTGGGGTCCTCGAAGGTTTTACCAACGACACAGTACGGGTCAAAGGCACGATCGACCTCAATATCATTTTGGGCGACTATGAGCCTGTAGAGAACGGAGATAATAACTTTCTTGGTAATCGACCGCCTCTCTTACTACAACATGATTTTGGGAATCCCAAATATGAAGAGGTTCCAAATGGTGGCGTCTGTTCCCACCAACGTGTCAAATTTCACGTAGGGAAGAAGTTGGGGTCGCCATCACCGACCTGGAGCTTTCCTCGACTATATGACCAAAAACAGGTCGACTCTGGCGACCACGACCGGATGGTCTTAACACGCCTACGGATCGATTGCTATGATGAAAGAAATCCCGGAGAAGGCCGTAGAGGTAGAAACATTGCAAGTTCGGGACGAGCCCGACTTCACCGCCAAGACGAGTTGATCGGGTTATAATAAACATCAAATATCCCGATCAAAAGATAAAAATAGGATCGAGGACTACCGAGGAAGAAAGGGAAGAGCTGATCAAGCTTCAGAAAGCAAACTTGGACGCATTCGCCTGGGAGGTAACTGATATGAGAGGTGTAGAATCGGAGGTCGCCTTGCATAACCTAAGTGTCGATCCCAACTTCAGGCCAATACAACAAAGGGCGCGCAATTCTCTGCGTAAAAGGAGGTCGCGATAAAAATTGAGGTTGAGAAACTTTTAGCAAAGAGCATAATCAAAGAACTTCAATATCCCACCGGCCGGCAAATGTAGTAATGGTGAAAAACACAACGGCAAGTGGCGGATGTGCGCCGACTTCACCGATCTAAACAAAGCTTGCCCTAAGGACCCTACGCGCTCCTCGAATCGATAAAATGGTGGATGGGATCGCGGGTTTTGAGACCTTAAGCTTTCTCGACGCCTATTCCGGCTACCACCAGGTCGAATGGCCGATGAAGATAAGGAGCCGACGGCCTTCGTGGCGCCGGCGGTTATATTACTATGAGATGATGCCGCTTGGCCTAAAAACGCAGCTCAACCTATCGAGAATGGTAAACAGAGTTTTCAAAGACGCAGATAGGCAAGAACACGGAGGCCTACATTGATGACATGGTCGTGAAATCAAGTCGCCAAGATCACTTGGAGGACCTTCGCGAAACCTTTGCAAACGTGAAGAATCACTGATGAAGTCAACCCTACGAAATGCACTTTTGGGGTCCAGCAGGAAATTTCGGGCTTTATGGTAAGTCAAAGGAATCGAGGCAAATCCCAAAAAATCGAGGCCCTGGTCAACATGAGCGAGCCTACCAAGATTAAAGAAGTACAATGCTCAACGGCAGATCACGCTTTGGGTAGGTTTGTCTCAAAATCTGCAGAAAGAAGTCCGCTTTCTTCAAAATTCGAAAGTGGCCGTACCTTCTCTTGACAAATGGAATGCTCCCAAGCATTTAAAGACCTCAAAGAATACTTATCAAGACCGCCACATAAACTGTAATTCAAGCTCGGGATACTGCTTTTATATTTGGCGACCTCGATAGGGCCGTAGCCGCAAAGACTCGTAAAAGAGGAGGAAGGCTCAGGCAGGCGCTTTTTATGTTTCCAAAGCTCTAAGCCCCGTTGAAAGTCGTTATTTTAATATAGAAAAGTTGGCTTATTGTGTTGTTATAGCCGCCCGCAAGTTAAGGGCTTACTTTTCATCACACACCATCGTAGTATTATCGAATGCATCGCTAAGACAGTTCTTCACAAGCCGACACTGTCTGGTCGACATCTGATGGGCCATCGAGCTTATCGAGTTTGATATCCGATATGAGCCCCGGAAGGTCAGAAGGCCCAAGCTCTCCTGCATTTCATAAGCGTAAACAAGCTTCAACGAAGAGGTGAAAAGCGCCTCTGCTCCGAACGCGACCAAGATGGGGTCACCACAGAGGACGAGCCTATCGTGCCGAGTCATCGCTGGCGCTTCACGTTGATGGCTCCGCTAATCACAAAGGGTGCGGCGCGGGAATAATCTCGTTAGAACCAGGAACATCGAAGAAATTGAGCGTGCTCGAGATTTGATTTCACCGCCTCTAACAACCAGGCGTAATACGAGGCCGCCATTGCCGGGTTAAGACTCGCCAAAGCCATGAAAGTCGAAAATATACAAGTATTTTGTGACTCACAGCTTGGTAGTAAATCAAATCAAAGGGTCATATGGCATTCATTGCGTAAATTTTACAAAGGTATATTAACCTCGCAAAAGACTCAAGGCAAACTTCACATATTGTCAATTCAAAACATCCTCGAGAGGACAATCATAGGGCCGACTATTTGTCCAAATTAACCAAATAAGACGCTTTCAGGCGACCCAAACATCATGGTCGAACATCTATCGGAGCCCGCCATCTCCCAGGGCGAGATCATGGAATTCCAACCCAGTAACACTTGTTGGATCGACATCATAAAGTCTTATATTGAGCTAGGAGAGCTTCCGAGCGACCCTTACGAAGCTAGGGCCTTAGTAAGAAGGGCCGCAAGATATACGATTATGGACGACGTGCTTTACCGTCATTCATTCTCGAAACCCCTTCTACGATGCGTACGACCTGAGGAGGTGACGGGAATCCTAACAGAGCTACATGAGGGAATGTGCGGCGGCCATTTCTCCAATCGAACACTAGCACGTATGTACTTCGGCCGGATATTATTGGCCAAAATTAGATGAAGACGCCAAAGCTCATACCCGCGCATGTGATACTTGCCGAGGTTCGCAAATATCCCCAGCTACCCTCAATCGAACAAAGCATAGTGGTAGCCGCCGGCCTTTCGACATGTGGGCAATCGACCTCATCGGACCTTTGAAGAAGGGTCGCTCAGTTTCTGCAGTACGCTTGTCGCCGCGGTTGATTATTTTACTAAATGGGTCGAGGCTAAGGCCTTGGTAAAAACCAATACCAGGGACATAACATACTTTTGCTCGATCAAATATGGACAAGATTTGGTGTTCCAAGAGTGATGGTTTCCGATCACGGACCCCAATTCGTAGACGAATTCGACAGATTCTGTGAAGAGAACAATGTTAAACATTGGCAATCATCCGTGTGCTACCCGCAAGAAATGGGCAAGCCGAAAATGCCAACAAACAGTCCTGAGTGTGTTAAAGAAGAGCCTGGGAGAAGGCAGGCCATCGGGCGGATCACCTTCCAAATGCTCTCTACGGGCACTCAGGACGCCACGAAAAATCACAATGAGGAAACTCCTTTTGCTCTAACATACGGGTCCGAGGCTATGGCACTGTGGAAATGGCCTTACCAAGCCCTAGGTCGCTTTCAAACGAGGTCAATAACACCGCGGCGCCAGAAATTCGAGCTCGATCTAGTAGAAGAACGGCGCATGCAGCATACAAATGCCTGGTCAACTATAAACAGCGGCAAAGCGTCATCACGACAAACGATTCGCAATCATCACTTCGCCGGGGATTACGTTCTACAAAAAGACAAGCCACGGGCCACGGCGAAAAAGGAAAGCTATCCGAAAATCGAGAGGCCTCTCACGGATTTCGCGAGTTATCAAAAAGGGGACGTACATGCTAAGTGACAAGGAGGGCCGCGAGTATAATAGGCCATGGCATGCGCATAATCTGAAAAAATACTATATGTAACAAGACAATTCAAATAAAGTCGTTTCTTCCAAATTGTATTTACATCCTTGTCTTTTCGCTCGCCATCAAAAAAAAAAAAAAAAAAAAAAAATGGCGATGAAAAGTTTTTTCAAACATATCGATCAAGCCTGACAAACTTCCATCAATCGCAGGAGGATTATCTTCCTCCGATCACATGTATGGAGGTCGCTCGACAAACTTCCATCAATCTGCAGGAGGATTATCTTCCTCCGATCACATGTGTGAGGTCCAAAACGGCATCATGCTCGCAAAGAGCTCCACCGGATAAGTTTTTTCAAACATATCGGTCGAGTGTATGGAAGGGACCCCAAGCGCCACCGCATAATTTGATATCGATGCGAAAAGGCATGCGGGGGACAGCATCATCGCGACCTTGAACCGCCGAGCACGCATATCTTAGTGCCTCGCGATGGATCAACACTCCCGCCTATATCCACTCTATGGTCGCGAATGGCGCAGTGTAAGAGCGCTCTCACTAACAACATCAAGATCGGCAAATGATAAGAGCGCTGGAATTTATAAACTTCTTCCACTCACGGTCGCCGCGAGAGAGGTCGGACGCAATCCTACTCCCAAAGACCAAACCCGCCGATTCTCGGGAACAACTTCGCACATTGCAATACCTGCACGAATCGCTTATTTTCCTCATCCGCAAGGTCCCAGCGATCTCATAATGGGAGGAGGGATTTATTGCGGGTATGTTAAAGACTTGGTTAATTCTCTCCGAGTAAAGATAACGGAACACCCGGAGAGAAATGTCGCCACCGCTTCGCCCAGAGGCTACATCGCACAACACGGAGTAAAATTCCCGTATCATGGTAACATTAACCGCTCCCGGAGGCTCGGCAATAAATTCCCACCACCCGAGAAAGCCGAACGCCAGCAAAGATGGAGCCGTCTTCTATTCGTTGTTCATGTAAGCCCTCTCCCCATAATATCACGCCACTTAAAAAATCCTAAATAATCCTTGGCTATGGGGAAGCGCAGTGAAAAAGGGAAACATCCCGGATGGGACGAGCTTTGAATATCCGAACCTGGCCGCTTTTCCCTGGATGAGACATAGAATTTGGAGGATAAACAAAGAAGAAGATAATGAACGATTGAGGAAGAAAGCAAAATTCAAGATGAGGCAAGAGGTAAAGTGAGTTCCGAATAACCCCTTTATACTGTAGAAGGGTATAATCAACGGTTGGGATTAATCGATCCTAGGCCGGATATGCAAATCGACCAAGACCAAGGCAACAGAGCGCCGCACCATAAAGAGACCGAAATTTATGGCTACAAGCATAACCGACACCTAGTCATTAGGGGTCATAACTTTGCGTTAATGACACGCCAAAGGTCGCTTTAATGTGCTCTACCTTCCGACAAAAGCACCGCTCTCAATAAGGCCGCTGAAGCTTTGAAAAATTAGCGTCGCGTAGCGACTATGGTTAGAACACGACGACGACGTTCATGACAGATCGACGTCGCCAAATTATTAAGCGACCTCGCACGAATCAAGAGGACAGCACAGAGAACAAAATAACCTATCACAGCCTCGCGGAAGGCCGCCAAATCAAATCAGCGACAAGAAAAGCCAAGTATAAATTGAAAAATGCGTAAAATAAATTGTCAAGCTATTACAGATCAAGGTTCACCAAATCACAAAGTAAATAGTCAAAGTTACAAATCAAATTTTCAAAGAGCTCGCAGAAAAGTCCGAGAAATCTAGAGAACATGCGAGTAAAGCGGGTGTCGATAAACTCGTCGCCTTGCTCGTAGGGCGCGGCTTCTTCAACATCTCAAAATTCACAGGATTGACAGAGCAGATCCCAAACAGGCTCGCCACGCTTAAGTCGCTCGTGATCGAATCGAGGTAATGAGCTCGCTTGCATGGGGGATTTCCGGGTGAAAGGCCACTAAATTGGGATGACCTTGATGCGTGTTCACCCACCGCAAAGATATCCTCCAGAGTGATGTGCCCCGCCTCGATCACCCGATCTATAAATGAGCTAGGTGACTAAAGCCCTGGTCAAAGCTATTCTCCATCAGTCGAAGAAGTCATCCGAATTTTATAGCGGCGGACGGCCCTGACTTGGCCTCCTCGACGACCCTCGCCCGCTTTCTTCAGCCTTCCTCCATAGCTTTCTCAAGAGCCTCTTTTTGGCAAACGCTCCGCCTCGGAAGCTTAACCTCAACGCGCGATCTCCTCCTCGCTACCGCATAATCCTTTGTCAAAGATGCAACTTTCTCATTGATCTCGGCATCCAATCTAGAGTGCTCCTCCATGATGGCCTTCATCTTCTCCACCTCGCCAGCCGCATGTTTAGCTTTCTTTTCGGCGGTAATCCTCGCTTTATCGCTTGCTCTCAAGGCGCCGTCACTTTCTTCACCTTCAGATCGCGCCGCCAGTGACCTCAAGTACCTGTTTAAACGAGCACCGAGCCGTGGAAAGCAAGGGATGAAAAGCAAAAAAAAAAAAAAAAAAAAAAGAAGGTCTTACCAGAGAAGCCGCAATCCCAAATCGCCACTCAAATCTCTCGATTTCAAAGAATCTCATCTTGAGGCGGAGAGTCGCTTGAGCGCGCAAAGCGGGCCAATATGCCCCGCCAATCTCCACTTGAACATGATCAGATAACCGAGAGGATCGCCCAAGAGGAATCACGCCGCAAGAATTGCTTCACCAACCCGGCGAGCTTTGGATAGGTCAAGTTCCCGGTAAAGCTCGGATCCAACCACGTGGCCTCTTTCCCGAGTAACCTCGGGCAAAGTCCTTTGCGGCGGCGCCTCAAAGAAAGCGCTCTTCTCCACGGGAGTTTCAAACTCTTCAAGATGCGCCGGGCTGGGAGCGGACCGTTTGGGTGGGCGATCATCCTTCGCCTTCTCTGTTTGAGGTCGCTTCTGGCCATGTGACTCTTTAGTAGGAGGATGAGTCTTTTTTGAGGCACCAGCCTGACCTGGGCCCGCAACAACGGCAGAGGAACCCGCAACGGCAGAGGAAGTCGCAACAAGGGCAGAAGAGGTCGCAGCTTCCGGGATTTGTGTCTCTTCGACAATCGAGGCATCTACAGTTCGGGGCACCTTCCCTAGAGCTTTCTTCAAAGCCTCCTGTCGAGCACTGGCCGCCTTGTCTGCCTCCGCATTAAGCTTGTTTCGGTGAGCCCTGCGAGCATTTGGATCCATACCTACAAAAAGAGAGCGGCTTAGAACCCAGGAAAACAAAATGAACATTTACAAATAAATACAAGTGGACAAAGAAAGTTACTATGCGGCCTAAGTATAGGATCGCCCCCACATTCCAAACACTCAGAGGGGAAACATTTGTTGATATGACAACCCCAATCCAGTCCGGATCACGGCTCTGGACCCATTTGTACCATGGGCACGGCATTCCTCTCGCCCACCAGGCCCGCCATGCTTACAAAGGGCTCGGCTAGATCAAGAAGATCGACCCAGAAACGCTTTCTCGAGATGGCGCCGCCCGTCCGGATCGAATCAACGCTATCGCCCCTTTTACGTAGCGCCGCTCATTCACGAAGGGTCAAAGAGTACAAGCGTGGATTTGCCTCCACGAACTCCTCGCTTTAGGAAAGGCCACCTACCTTCGACTCAACTTTCGGTACCACGCCTCCATTTGTGAAACTTATTGGGAAGCGAGAATAGTAAGCGAGAGTCTCATGACCTCGAGAGACTTGTCCAGAATAGACGTCCCACGTAAGGAATAAAATTGCCCCAATAAAGTCAACGCCGGCTCGATCTTCGTGATCCGACACATAACGATGAAGGCCATCAACTTGAATGATAGCCCCGAGGGCAAAATCGGAGGGAAGCGCCTACATCTCCCTGCAGATCTTCACAAAGAAAGGATCGAATGGCGGCCTCAGACCCGCACACAAATGATGGAAATGGAGGATAAGGGTGTCCTCGGATCGACGCGCGCATACATAATCCTTATGGTCCCCGGGTTTAAATTTATCGGACTCCTTCCCATAATCGAAAAAAGAAAACCGATACACGCTGGTGTCGATTCCGAATATGCGATTAATGGTCCTGTTGAGATCGCTATTCTTGCACAGTCGGGTCCATTTCTTGTCAACATCCTTCTCAAACGCCGCCACGAGCGCAAACTCTCGCATAGCTTCGGGATTATTAGGACGAGAACTCTTCGGCCGAATCGGCGCGCGCGGCTTCACCAATCGCCATGGTTGGGCTCGCAGCTTTTCTTTTTTCTTACGCTTTTTTCGCAGCATCCGGACATCCTTCCGGGCAATTCCGCATTTTCGCCCTCGCTGACCCCATTAGCTCATGAATCGCGCGCGTCCGAACATAAGCCTCGCCATGGTCGAGCGCCGCTAGTGCTCGAGCCGCAGCTTTGTCCTTCGATCGGAAAGCGATTTCTTCACCTTCACGAATCGCCGAGACTTTTGGGCCCGCGCCTTCTCCTTAAGACCCACTCTACGCGGCGGATTTCGGGCAGAGATAAAGGCCTCCAACTCAAAAGGGTCGACATCCATATGTGCGACCTCATCAGCGGTAGTCTCGCCAATATCTCGCACGACTACTTTCCACCTCAACCTCGCCCAACAGATCGCTAACCGAGGCGGCAAGATAGATAGTACGGGTCATCTTCAAAGAATCGTAAACCTCCTTTCCGTAGAGTCGCCGCTGAATTGTCATTCCCGACATCCTGCAAAAACAAGGAGGAAAAAGGTGGAGCTTTCGGACTGGTATAATAATAAATTAACCTGGAAGGTGATCGCACTCCACTTCAATACCGCCTCCGCTTTTACAAGAGATCGCAAATAAAATCACAGAGGATAGCAGGGAGCGGGTGAAACCCCAATTTTCCCAGAAAATCATAGATCTCTCCCCAGGAAAAATCCCCGTTCTTAATCAAAAACAAGGCGATCTTGCATCTCCGTAGCAAAAAGAATGACGAAATTGATATATATGGAAAAACAAGGCAGGGATGGATGAGTAAACAAGTTAATGTAAAGGATTTCTTACCGATTTGTTGAGAAAGATTGGAAAACCGCTTGAAAATCGGGAAATCCTCAAAGAGGTGGCCGGAATCTTCAAAAGAACCGCCGTGAAATCCTAGAACCACCGCAGAACGCCGTTGAACCTTCAAAGCTCGCCCAAAACTCGAGAATTCTAAAAGCAACAAACAACGGAGAAAGTAAGAAACACTAAAAGTGTGAAGGGTGAGGAGCGAAGGCTTTATATAGGCAAGGGGCCACGATCGAACGGTTGGGAACGCTTCATCCAACGGTTCGATTAGGCGGCAGCTTGTCGGTTTTGAAATACTGGCGCCCCATCAATACCCACGCACAACTACCCAGGCGATTCTTTAAACGGCCGCATCACTCCATGCAAAAAGACCTGGAGGGTCGACGTCACCGCGATTGATGGCCTCGCCCGCAAAAATAGACCCGAGTTGCTTTGAGGTCGCATGTTTTGAAAGCACGGCTCTTAGCGAACAAGTCGCATCGACACGACAAGGTCGCAAAAATAGACCCGAGTTGCTTTGAGGTCGCATGTTTTGAAAGCACGGCTCTTAGCGAACAAGTCGCATCGACGACAAGGTCGCAAAAATAGACCCAGAGTTGCTTTGAGGTCGCATGTTTTGAAAGCACGGCTCTTGGCGAACAAGTCGCATCGCAGGCGACAAGGTCGCAAAAAATAGACCCGTTTGCTTTGAGGTCGCATGTTTTGAAAGCACGGCTCTTAGCGAACAAGTCGCATCGCACGACAAGGTCGCAAAAATAGACCCGAGTTGCTTTGAGGTCGCATGTTTTGAAAGCACGGCTCTTAGCGAACAAGTCGATCGCATCAGGCGACAAGGTCGCAAAAATAGACCCGTAGAGTTGCTTTGAGGTCGCATGTTTTGAAAGCACGGCGCTCTTAGCGAACAAGTCGCATCAGACGACAAGGTCGCAAAAAATTGACCCAGAGTTGCTTTGAGGTCGCTTGCTTTGAAAGTACGGCCCTAAGTGTACAAGTCGCATCCGACGATGGGATCATAAGTGTTGATAATTACTCCATCCTTCATATCCTCAGGGAATGTCATTAAAGCACGGAGTAGGGGGCCATTGATGGGTATAAATAATTCCACCACCTCAACAAGAGAGACAACCCACCGCAGCCACCTCCCGGCATGACAAGAGAGATCGCAAAATGGCGGCCAGTGTCTCACCTCGCCAGCGATCAAGGCATCTGCGGCCCCAGTGCAAAGCAACAGATCCTGTGAAATCTCATCCAGCAAATCAAGAAGAAGGGTCGCCAGGGGCGAGGCCAAAGAGGGCTTGCTCCTTGCGACCTCGCAGAGTGGTCGCCGATTAATCCAGATCTTTCCCCCACTTGTAAATTAGATATTTCATCTTGCATAATATCTAGGTAAGACCTATCTACTAGTAAAATATCTATTAGATTACTTGCTCCCTAAGTTATCCACCTCTATAAAAGGGGTGGTCATTGTAAACTAAAAGGTATGAGATATATGAAATACACACTATATTTGCAAGCAAAAGCTCTCTCCATTCTAACTCTCCACACCACCACCCGCCGGAGCATCACCACACCTTAAATACAGCCAGATATCCACCATCCAAACACCGCAAGGACACCCGTGAGGATTTAGACATCTTCAATATATAATTTTTTTTTTTTGGAAAATTAGGGATAAGGACATAATCTGGAATATTTTTAAGTAACATGACAACTACATATTTTTTATAGGGAGAAGGACAACTGCATAATTTTTATAGCGAGAATGACAAACAGTGAATCCCGAAAATCAGTGAATCTCCCCGATGAATCCCGAAATCAGTGGATTTCGACAGTGAATCCTGAAAATCAGTGAATTTCGACAATGAATTTTGAAAATTAGTGAATTTCGATAGTGAATTTCGGCAGTGAATTTCGAAAACAAGTGAATTTTTTCGACAGTGAATAAATAGTTTTGTCCTTTATGCAAAAGTTTCAAAAGACTGTCATTCTACTCAATTGATGAAATATCTCTGTCCTTCTCCCTCATTCCCCTCCCCCCCACCCCCTCCGTTTTTTTTTTTACCCCTAGCGGGATTCGAACACTGGTCTTGATTGCAGATTATAGTCTCACCACTAGATCGATGCACCTTGTACTATATATATATATATATATATATATATATATATATATATATATATATATTAAATTTTTTTTTTTTTTTTTGAGGAGGCCAAATGCCAGGAAGACAAAATAAGATATAAAATGGAAAAAAAAGGACAAGGAAAAAAAATAATGGTTGAGAAGACA
Source organism: Gentiana macrophylla (assembly GCA_026214975.1). Classification (NCBI taxonomy): domain Eukaryota; kingdom Viridiplantae; phylum Streptophyta; class Magnoliopsida; order Gentianales; family Gentianaceae; genus Gentiana; species Gentiana macrophylla. The sequence continues at coordinate 77,781,585 of CM047807.1, read as the reverse complement.
AAACGCGCATATTACTACATGTAGTTGTAGTAGAATATGTAGTGTACACATGTAGTAACATGCGCGTTTTGTCATTTCAACCATTTTTTTGTCCTTCAGTAAATACACATGTAATAACATACGCAGCGTTTTCTTCCTCAACCACTATCTTTTTTTCTTGTCATTTTTCTCATTTTAGATCAAAATGATCTTTTTACAACCTTTAACCTTATTTTTATTATATATATATATATTTATATATATATATATATATATATATATATATATATATATATATATATATATATATGTGTGTGTGTGTGTGTGTGTGTGTGTGTGTGTGTGTGTCTAAAACGAAAAATTTGATATATGTGTGCATACTGCATTCGTTTGATGAATGATATATACATCCAAACAAATTTCTTGAAATATGTAAGAAAAGACTACAAAAGATAAAAATAAAAAAAAATAAAAAAAAACATGCGAGAAAATCCCATTCTCAAAAAAACAAAAAACAAAAAACAAAAATAAGGTAAAAGTCGAAAACACTCCTGTCCGGATACTGAATCGTTATCCAGAGAAATAACGTCCGTCATGTAAATAATTTAAAATTAATAGCCTTCTAGAGCATCTAATTGTGACAACATGAGAATCCACATATCTTTTCTGGAAAAAAAAGTCGGATAAAGAATTAGCTTGTTGATACATAAAATCATCGTCCTTCTTCCTTATGCCTGTAAAATATTTCATTATATGAGACAACCTAAATAAATCATAATGCTGCCTAAGGAATCAGGTTGAAATTTACAAATCACAATGAACCAAAAGGCAATTGAATGAAAGATTCAAAAGGAAGCAACAATAAGGCACAAATTTTTTGACAAATTCAAACGCAACATGCAATTATGATAAATTAGCATATAGGAGATTATAACTTTAGTAAACTTATTTAGCAGTATGATCCAAAAAATTGAGCAGAAATATACACATGCATTTCATTGCTAAGTGTCCGAAGTTCCAAATTCTTGCTTGAAAGATGCTTGTTTTCGTAACCACACCATGTGCTCTTGATAAATTTGAACCAAAAATATTGTTTATTTACTTGAAATGAAATTTTCGACAAAATTTATTTTTTTTAAAAAAAGTAGAATATTAAAACATGGATGAACATGTTCATAAGGAAATGCTGAGTACCTGAAGAGCAACCAACGTTCGTCGACCAACTTTCATGTGATGCCTTAGTAGAAACACCTTAGTTGAATTTAATAGTAAGGTGTCCCACCCCACATATTGAATTTAATCCATGATTCTTTACATGGCCCGGCTCATATCCGATACATCGCAGATAATCCGGGATGCACTCTTCACTTGTGAAAGGTGCAAACCAGGTCGTATTGTTCTTTTCACCTTCTTTTTTATTTTCCACAATTCGTACCCATATACTGCGTATCACACTTTGTGCAGATCGATGAAGCTCACTAAGGCTTATAGTCGTGCAGTTTGCCTGACGTTTACTCATGCACATGGCGTACACGATCATGCCTACATCGTCAGGAGGAACAAGCGCTCGAAATACCGACATCGATTAAAGATACGCAATTTATATCTTACTTATATATTTGTTACAATTCATACAACAACTATAAAATATTAAAAAAAAAACCTATTCAAAATAACTATAAAAAACTTAAAAAAGACTATAGAAAACTATTAAAAAAAACCATTAAAAAAAACCCGATTGAAACTATAAAAACCTATTAAAAATAACAAAAAAATACCTACTATTTTAAACTAAAAAAAAGTATAGAAAACTATATAAAAAAAAAAACCGAACAACTATAAAAGATTAAAAGAACCTATTAAAAATAACTATAAAAACCTACTACTAAAAACTAAAAACAATCTATAGAAAACTATTAAAAAAACCATAAAAAAAAAACCCGATTGAAACTATAAAAACCTATTAAAAATAACTAACAAACACCTACAACTTTAAAGTAAAAAAAAGTATAGAAAACTATAAAAAAAAAAAAAAAAAAAAAAAAAAAAAAAAAACACCATATACAAAACCAAAAAAAATTTATATGAAACTATATAATACAATTATACAAACACATAAGAATACTATAAAAGACTGCAATAAAACAAACATTTAAAAAAATACTATAAAGAATATAAAAAACAATAAAAACCTATAACAAACCATAACAACACTACACAAAACTAAAAAAACTATATGAAACTATAAAAACACCCAAACAAACCATATACAAACCTAAAAAATTGTATGAAACTATAAAATACAAACACATACATACATACTATAAAAGACTATAATAAAACAAACATAATAAAAACTTTTAATTACTATAAAAACATATAAGCAGGCTATAAAAGACTAAAAAACAACAAACTATAAAAGACTAAAAACTAAACAATAAGAACTACGTTCGCTTTGATTTTATATGTGTTGTCTTCCGACACGATTACATATAAAAATACGTAGTGAACCAATTACCGTATGTTATTGAAAAAATAACACAATTTATATATAAAAAAAACAACACGATATATGATATATATCACTTAATATTTAATAAAACAACATTTATAATCAACGTATACTTAAAACCGACTCAAAAAATTTATAACAAAAACTATATATAAAAGACTTTAAAAAAAACATTAATAGAAATTACTATAAAAAATTTTACAACAAACTATAAAAAACTAAAAAATAAACAATAAGAACTACGTTAAACTTTGATTTTTTATATGTGTTGTCATCCGACACGATTACATATAAAAATACGTAAGCAACCGAATTACCGTATGGCGTTGAAAAAATAACACAATTTTTTAAAATAACATTATTTACATATAAATAAAATAACACAATACTAATATTATTTTTAACACCGAATAGAAAACTATTTAAAAAAAATATATATATTACTCTCATTTTAGTAATTATAGTGAAAAGAATAATAATTTGTTATTGTAGTGAAAATAATAAGTATTGTGTGAAAATGAAAAAAAAAATAAAATTATGAAATTTTAAAACCGTGGCCGGAACCGTGATTTGAACCGGGAGTAAACCGGGGTAAACCGGAACCAGCCCAAACCGGCAACCGCCGGTTTTGAACAGTAAACCGCCCGTTTTTCAAACCGGCGGTTCGTCAAACCGGCGGTTCGTCAAACTGCCGGTTCGTCCAACCGGCACAAACCGGCACTGTTTAAAACCGGCGGTTCCGGTTCCACCATTTGGACGGGTCTAGATTAAAGGTGTGGTTGGGTTGTGTTTAGCTCAATAAATACTACTTCCGTCCCAAAATATAAGTCCGTTTATTTTTTTTTTTGTTTTGCCATAATGTAAGTCAATTTAAATAACCAAAGAAACATTTATTGCATTTTTCTACTTTTACCCCTTATTTATTATCTACGCATCCACTTTTTATCACTGTACATTAATAATAGTCAAAGGTTATTTTAGACTTTTCCATCAAAATTAATGACACATAACAAATTTAACCAACTTTCTTAATCTGTGTGAAAAACCCCAAATGGACTTACATTTTGGGACGGAGGTAGTATATGAATATATGAAAAACACTCAAGAACACAAAGACAATCGACAAATTGGCAGGGCTTCGCCTTATTTCTATTTCGCCTGCTTACATAGTCGGTGATTACATGGAGGGTCAATAGAGTATATGCATTTGGTTAATATAAACATAATAACACGGGTTGAGGTCCTGACATGCGAGCTAGTGTGCATCTCAGCAACTGCAGACTAGATGATGGTTACAGTAAGTCTTTGATGTTATAATAGATGCAACATGTGTTACTTTCGATCGTTTTAGTTACCCGAGCCTGTCATTTTGTCTTCTGTCTCGTTCTCTGATGTCTGCTTACGTAAGGCTTACGTGTATAATTAGATTAAATTTTAATTATACATGTCGGGCGTTCATTTACAGATAAAAGACTCGGTATCCGGAACAAGATCGTCACAGACAATTCTGAATTTTATTTCATTTATCGAGGATCGACTTTAATTATTTTGAAAGAGATCAATGTAGTAGGAGAAAAGTGAAGTACAGAATAATTCATTGATTATAAAAGGAAGATAAGCAGAAATTGGAAAATCAGGTCGTGTCAGACCTGACACTTGAAAATCAGGTTGTGCCTTTTCTGACATGAAAAATATGGTAAACGTAGAGATTATTACGCTTTAAGCGTAGGATATCTACGCTTAAACGTCGAAAATGTAAATAACATAACCGGGTGCAAAAGATCTTTCTCTACGTTTAAACGTAGGGTTTCTACGTTTAAACGTAGGATTTTTACGTTTAAACGTAGAAACTCTACATTTAAACGTAGATAAAGACAAAGGAGAAATTTGCAATTTAGCTACGTCTAAACGTAATGAACTCTACGTTTAAACGTAGAAACCCTACGTTTAAACGTAGAGTTCATTACGTTTAACGGTTCACATACTTGTCCTTCCCTTTTATCTTCTTTTTTCCTATCCTATTTCAAATTCTGAGTGGCTGAGTGGCGATTGGCGATTTTTGGCGATTTTTGCAAGAAATTCTGATAGTGCTTGTTCAAGTCCAATTTCACAATCTCTCAAGTGCAATGGCGGTTGAAAGCGAAAGGTATGTATTTTCCCTAATATTCTTTTATAGTATATCATATTAATTTCACTTTAGTATGTGCTTGTTATTTCCGAATATTTATTGTAGAGTGGTTTGTGGTTGTCCTTGATAATCTGTATCATTATATTGATTTTGATTGTATGATTTGTCGTTTCGGGTTTAAGAAGGGTTTTTTAGATGAAGGTTCATACGCTTGGGCGTATGAAGGAAGTATTATACGTTTGGGCGTAGAAATGCGTGTCTCTACGTGCTGAACGTAAAACTTATGCTTCGGGACGTAGAGATCTGCGGTCTCTACGCCTCAACGTAAGGTTTTTACGCTTGGGCGTGGAGATCTGAATTTCTCTATGTCTCGAACGTAATTTGTCTACGTTTTGACGTAGAAACACTACGCTTGGACGTAGAAAGCTGCATTTCTACTTTATATTGAATTTAATGTATATGTTTTTCATATTGTTATTTGATTCAATTAATGGGGCTAATTCTATTAAAATGAACTGTAATGATATGTATGATTGGTTTTTAGAAGTAAATTAATGTAAAATTATTAATATGTGAGAATCGTATGATAGTGTTTTAATTTTTGATTTGATAATGTAGTGTAATTTATGATATTGAATTTGATAGAAAAATGGGAAATGGAAGCATGTGTATGGTGTTACATTGGGATCGATAATGTATTTGTTATTTGATTGTGATTTATGTTTGCTTTCATTCTAAGGTAGCACGATAGTAGTATTGTTAATGACCTAATTATGCCCTTGAAAGTATGGCTAACATGGGGAACAATAAAAATGCCCTTGAAATTATAGCTAACATGTATGTTAATTAAAAAATTGAACCAAACGACAAACTCATCATTGTTTGAAAAATCCAAAAATCAATATATCGGATCAATTCCATGGTACGCCTCGGCCTTGATGAGGTTATTAGAATTGCATGCTTTCCTAGGGTGTTTTCGATTCCTTCGATCCATTTGTGTCATGCCTAAGCTCCAGGCTTTATATTGGGGCTCCTGGTAGGTAGCTCGTAGAAAATTTCATTAGGTCTGCTCAACAGAGCATCTTTTCCTGTCCCCAGCAGCCTGGTAATCCTCAGCCGGAAGTGAGGCACCCTTTAGATTGAAAATATAAGGTATATTCCCCACACTAGCATAAGTAAACAAAGCTTTTACGCCAAGCTTTGAAACAGACCGGTCAATACCAAGCCTCACATGCAATTTATCCAACAACGCATTCAATCTTATGTTCTTTCGGACAAATAATGAGAACATCGATCCATTTATATGATTCCACCGGTTATAGAGAGGATCGTACGTAAATTCTCCGTTGAACGAGACAACAATCATAGAGTTGCGATTATCTGTGTTTTTTAAAAAAATAATTCAAGTCATTATAGACATTCAATATAATAATTCAAAACCCTACCTAAGCAAATTTATCACAAATAGAAAACAAAATATACTTACACGAAAACCCTACTAATTAAACCCCAACAAGGAAACAAAGACAATTAACACTTAAAACTCTTTCACTTTAAGTTTAAATGTGATCAATATTTCCAACAACAATGGTCTCTGAAACAGAGCCATTTTCAGTACCATTTTTGGGTAGGAACAACACCCTTATGCAAGATCAAACCATCAATACGGACAAATCCATTACTACAACAACAAATTTCCCAACTTCTCAAAACTACAATACCAAATCAACAATACCAAAGTATACTACAATCGAACAATACCAAAGACTTAAACACACTACTTAGATGTGTAAACATTACATAAACAACCTACTTAAAACACACATTTCGGTTAAATACATATCATTACTTACACTAAACCCTATTAATTAAACCCTAAACAATAACACTAATTAAGAAAAGACTTAAACACACTACTTAAATGTATAAACATTACATAAACAACCTACTAAAAATACACAATTAGTTTAAGTACATTTCATTACTAGCATAAATAACATAATCACATTGAGCAATTGAATTAAGACAAATTAAATAGCAAAAACTTACCCATTTGAGCACTTGAATGATGAGGAAATTGACTTGAAAGAATGAAGAAATGGACTTGAAAGATGAAGAAGTGGTTAGATAATGTATATTAACATGCAATACTCTGAAAGAATGAGAAAAACATCCCGTAATGTGGTGTATATTGAACAAGTACCTTAAAACAACATTAATTGCCATCTACCACTTCCAAACGTAGATAATTTCTTTGTAAACGTAGAAAACCTACGTTTAAACGTAGATAAATGCGTTCTAACCTACGTTCAAACGTAGAGAAATATACATTTATTGCTACTTCCTATTTTATTGAAATAACCTACGCTTAAACGTAAGTTCTCTACGCTTAAGCGTAAGAACCTACGCTTAAACGTAGGTTATTTCAATAAATTAGGGGTTGCAATTATTCAGATTTATCTACGCTTAAACGTAGGTTCCTACGCTTAAACGTAGAATACCTTACGCTTTACCTGATTTTCAATGTCAGAAAAGGCATAACCTGATTTGCAAGTCAAAGGTCTGACACAACCTGATTTTCCAATTTCTGGAAGATAAGCTAAAGCGAATCATTGACTTGGCTAACGGCTAGCCTTTGCTTGTTTGTAGACTTAACTTTAATTGCTAGTTAGTTAGTGTCCATCGGATATATTTGAATTAAAATTCTTTCTAAAATATTGAAGGAAAAAGGTTAAAACTACGTAAGAGGTTGTATTCTTTCGATTAAAGGTTATAACTTTTGTTTCAACCTTTAAATGATCGGACACCTTTCTCCTATTAATTCTCATCATTTTATAAAACAGAATCCAGATTTTTTTGTAAGACTTTTCTTGGATAAAATTCTGGCCAGTTGCTTTAAAATAGTAATCCAAATACATTGCATATTTTTTGAATCAATGAGAGATTTACAGAACATGATCGGTTAGCCGTTTTCTACTCGTTGAAGTGCAACAATTCGAAGAAGGTATGACTATTGTATCTTGAGAGATGATTGACATTACCGTATGCACATAATCGGGGCAAAAACGTTTTAAGGACATAGTGTTGCACTCACCTTAGTCTGAATAAGTTATCGCATTTACTTTCGCTTTCTGCATTTCATTTCAATGTGGTGCAGTATTAATTTGCATATGTGAATAAAATTCCTTTTTGTTATGTGTTCATCTTGTTTGTAATCTGTTTCTACAAATTTATGATTTTTCATTTTCAGAAAAATTAGCAAACCAGTACTATTAACCCAACAAACTTAAGACGTTTTTTCGTTCATGTATTGGTAATTTGAACATGTTTATGTGCAAACTTCTTTGTAAATTCGTTTTACTTGTTATGTGCATTCTAAAACATGTTCAACGTTGTACTGGTTTAATTTTTTCTGAAGTAGAATCATAAAATGTTTTAAGGAAAAGTTGAAGCAGAAAATTAATGTTTAACCGAATGCTTATTTGTTAAATGTGATACAACAACATGTTTATGTCCGAATCTTTCAGTAACTTTATTTTAAATGATGTGCGATCTGAAACATCTTCCGAATTGTGTTGGTATCAATTCTAGAGATGTGAAGTGATTATTAAAAAAAATCTGCAACATGAAATTGTGAAAAAATATGATGTTTTTGTGTAAAAATACAACATGTTGTCTTGTACACTTTTTGAAAAATTATGTTAACTATATTATTTTTGTGTTAATATGATTCCAAGTATGTGATTATAGTTTAATTGTAACAAAAATTCTGAAATTTGGTTGAACAGATGTTGTGCCGAAAGATATAAAAATAGTCACAACTTTCTGATAAAATTGGAAAAATTGCATACATTGTATTGTAATCCAAATTACTTTGAAATTACTTGTTTGTTTCTGAAAAGTTAAATAATGAAAGTTGTTTATTTGGTGTTGTAGATAATAGAAATGCTCATTTATGTGTTTAAAATGTTTGTGAATTTTTAAATTTGCGATATACTATGATAATATCTGAAAAAGTGTGCATAACAGAGTTTATTTTGGAATTATGATTGTTGATCTTCTATTTATGAACAGAAATGGAAGGAACATTGGATTTAGCAACTCCTTTGTCATTTGTACAACCTACTGTTGTGCAAGGAACAAGTTTGTCTCACCATGAAAAACCAGAGAAGTTCAATAGGCAGAACTTCAAAAGATGGCATCAGAAAATGTAATTCTATTTGACAACTTTGAGTTTGGAAAATGGCTAACTGAGAAGCCTCATGAGGTGCAGGAGGGTGAAAATAATAAAGCCTCTGTGACATCATTGGATGCATTGAAACACTCAGATTTCATATGCAAAAATTATATCCTTAATTGTCTTGACAATACTTTATATACATTTTATTGTATGTGTAAAAGTGCTAAAGAATTATGGCAGACACTTGAAAGGAAGTATAAGACGGAAGATGCTGGCAAGAGAAAATATATTGTTGACCGGTTTATAGAACACAAGATGGTAGAATCCGAAACCGTTGCTATCCAAATGGAAGAGTTGCAGATAATTATCTCTGGGTGTCTCGAGGAAGGATCGGTTATTAATGAAGCATTCCAAAGTGCTGCAATAATTGGGAAACTTCCACCTTCGTGGAGAGATTTCAAAAATAATTTGAAGCATAAACATAAGGAAATAACCATGAATAAGTTGGTGGTGAAAGGGTTGAAGAGAACAACTGGCAACTTGACAGAGGAGGAAACTTTGGAAAATCGAAAGCACATATAGTGGAGTCCAGTTCTGGTGCAAACAATGGCAAGGGTAGAAAAGAAAGTTCAAGGATGAAAGTTCTAAAGGCAATCATGAGGCTAAGCCATTTAATGGTAAATGCTAAAATTGCAGGAAACAAGGACACCGCAAGAATGAACGCCGAAAGTCTCGGAAGATTGAACAGTCGAACGTGACAGAAAATGTCACCGAGACTATGGATGAATGGAATGTGCCTGTGTATTGATTGTGAGAACTTGATGGTTTAACTTCCTTTGTTATACTTTGAATTTAATTCATGGGTTTTAATAAAAAAATAATTTATACATTATTATTATGTGTAATGTTTGTATAATTTTGTATGTAGGTGTTTATGTAAACACCTTTAATGGTTGTGATAAGTTATTATGAATATACGTACAATATGTTGTTGTTATATTCATATTAATTAGAGATTTGTTTTCGATTTTGTGATGTACATTTCAAGATGTAAAGATGAAGTTATTTATATGCATCTAATTAAGGCAGTTAATTTGACTTAATAAATTAGTTAATCAATTCGTGGTGATCAAGGTGGAAAAGTGTGATGTAAGGTTTAATGAATTTTGTTTTGGTAACAACAACATTCATCAAATCATTGCACTACACTTACCTTAATCAAACAATGTTGTGAAATGATGATTAACTTGATTTTACCCAAAAATTGAGGGGGAAGAATGTCTTCTTGACTTAAACTTACATAAGTAAAATGATGTAACAAAAGCAAGAAATGAAACCAAATTTGAATTATTTCAGAATTTCTTGGAAAGATGTTGCGTGCGGCTCAAAATCTATCATTGTTATTGGCATGCTATAGTCGGTAAGTGATAGAATAAGCACACAATATAATGGAAAATGGTAAGTTGCGATTCATACATCGTAGACACAACACATTTTAGTAATTTATCTCTAATGGTTTGATTTCTTTGATTGTGTAAAGTCGAAGGAGAATCTTGCGGATCCGCTTATGAAAAAAGGTTTATCTAGAGACCGGGTGTCAATATTTTGACAAACGGAATGAGACTTAAGCTTAATAAGCATGTTCCCTTATAATGGCAACCCAACCATTGTGATTGGAGATCCCAAGTTCATGGTTCAAAAGGGAAAATTATGTTTTGTGGGACGGTTAGCACTTACCCATTCCGTCAGAACAAAATTGTTGTCTGCTGAAGGGTTTAGGTTGAGAATAAAGCTTTAATTATTCATATATCTTGCTTAATCCAAGTGGGGTATTACAGAGTACTCTATATAGGAGGTCACCTATGTAAGTGGAAGTGGGTCCGCTTCTGTGAAAATTTGTGGGTTAAATTCTCTAAAACACTTTCTGAAACCAAGGTGTTTTAGAGCCAAAATGGACACAACCATGAGAACCTCGAGAATTTTAGGAGATTTGTTGTGTATGTATCATTGTCTAGGCATGCACCAAAACCTGAGTAGTTAAAGACATAGTTCACTGCTTAGCTGAGTATGTCCGATGATACTCTACTACAGAATGTTAAAGGCAGCAAACCGCCTCGCCTGATGAAATAAATTTCCATCTGTAATCTCTTCAGAGTCTGCATTGCACTTGCATAAATTTTCATTCATGTGGGGAATTGTTGGAGATATTTGAATGAAAATTAATTCTAAAATATTGAAGCGTCTCATCACTTTGGTGAAAGGTTACAACTACGTACGAGGTTGTATCCTTTCGGTTAAAGGTTATAACTTTTCGGTTAAGGGTTGCAACCTTTAAATGACCGGACACCTTTCTCTTATAAATTCTCATCATTTTATGAAAAAGAATGCATTTTGTTGTAAGAATTTCCTTAGAAAAAATTTTGGCCAGTTGCTTTAAATAGTCATCGAAATACTTTGCATATTTTTTTTTTCGAGTCAAAAAAAGATTTACAAAAGATGATCGGTTCGTCGTTTTCTTCTCATTGAAGTACAACAATCTGAAGAAGGTATGATTTTTGTATCTTGGGAGACGATTGACATTACCGTGTGCACATAATCGAGGCAAAAAGGTTTAAGGACAGAGTCCTGCACTCGCCTCAGTCTGAATAAGTTTCCGCATATACTTTCGCTTTCTGCATTTCATTTCAATGTGCTGCAGTATTAATTTACATATGTGAATAAAATTCATTCTTGTTATGTGTTCATCTTGTTTGCAATCTGTTTCTACAAATTTATGATTTTCATTTTCAGAAAAATTAGCCCAAGAGTGTCTTCACCATTTTTGGTTTGTTCCTGCACCGTATATATGTTTGGCTGGTTTTTATGCTTCCTCTTTAGCTTAATCCTCTCGGTTGTACAGTTTGTAGACAGTTGGATTGCAACACATAGAGTATTTGAACCATGTTCTATCTGATGTTAAAATAAGCAAGCATTCTTGTTGGTTGACTTTGACCTCATACCTTCCCCTGCAAATAACTAGTCTATTTTTTCAGAGAAACAATCTAATTAGTTAATTATCAATTATGACACATTTAGAAAGATGTCAGGATTTTAGGGCTATAAGAAAAGAATTTGTCAAAAAGGACATTTTACTAGTGAAAGTGAAAATGATAGTGAATTACGTTGGGTTTGTGCTGAAAATCAACGCAATTCACTTTCACTTTCACTAGTGAAATGTCATTTTTGACAAAAAAATCTTTTCTTATAGTCCTTTTTGTCTGAAATATTTCATATTGTGTCCTTAAAACCCTTATCCCTAATCTAATTTTAATATTGCATTAGTACATCTTTGTTTATTGAAGTAATTGAATTTAAATAATGCATTAGTACATCTCTGTAATTGAGCTATCAGTATTTCAGTGAGATCTAACACTAAATACTTGTTAAGTTTTTTTAATTAAGCTATTCATTTGGATCTGAACACATTCATTATCCTTCCCAGTCATTTGGATCCTTCCCAGATTTTTTAATTAAGCTATTCATTTGGATCTGAACACATTTATTACTTGTTGTCATTTTGTTGGTTTTTTTTTTTTTTTTTTTTTTTTTTTGTTTTTTCATACGGTACGAAATTAGTTATTTTTTAGTAGGGACGAAATTGTAATTGTGCTGTGTAGTAGCCCTACATATAAAAGGGAACATTACACACAAAAAGGTACAGAAAAATTGAAGATAGAAATCCTTTATTTTTTTTTCTTTTTTTTTTTTTTTTTTTTTTCCGGCAATGTGAAAGCTTTTGTTCTTCCCCCCAAAACTTAGGGTTTACTATATTTCCATGATTTCCTTTAGATTTTAACATTTTGACATGGTATCAGAGAAAATTCCGCTGTGTTCATTCATTTCGTCGCTTTAATTTCTTTGTTTTTGCTCATTTGAATTCTTCGAAGTTTCAGCAATGGCGACTACGACAGAAAATTCAAGACCGGAGACTCTTTTGCCTTCGAATCCTCTCTACTTAATCCCAGCGAAAGTCCATCCTTGATTTTGGTACAGCCGGCTCTTAATCCGGATAATTTTCATAGTTGGAAGCAAGCGATGGAGATGGCGCTGTCATCGAAAAACAAAATTGGCTTCGTGGATGGATCGATCGTTAGGCCGGAGCCCACTGACAGGTTCTTCGGTCCTTGGAAACAGAGTAACGACAAGGTAAAATCTGGTTAGTGAACTCAGTATCTCCTTCAATAGCGCAGAGTATCTTATGGTTACCTCTTGCATGAGAAGTGTGGGAAGATTTGTCTAAAAGGTTTGGGAATACTGATGCATTTCACTGTCGAATCTGGAAGAAGAAATTTACTCGATTAAACAGGGATATTTAACGGTTACCGATTATTACATAAAATTGAAGACGCTTTGGGACCAATTTACGATTCTTAGGCCTGTACTAGTTGTGTTTGTGATGCCTTACATGTGTACATGGGGTATTATGAAATAGATCATGTGATTCGATTCTTGAAGGGGTTGAATGAGAGTTTTGCTCACGTTAAATCGCAAGTGCTTATGAGTAGACTGTGCTCGACATTAGCACTTTATCTTTTCAATGGCAATGACACACGAGAGGCAACTCAATTATGCCCAACGCAGTTAAAGGTGTAGAGTTGTATGTCAAAACAGTTCAAATTCACTTGGTCATGTAAATCAGAAATGGCTTTGAATGTGCAAAGAACAGCCAATCCAGGGCCTGGATTCGGGGTAATGGCCCTAAGACGTATGCCCAAGGAGGGTAAAAAGCCTCAATGCACTCACTGTGGGCAAGATTGGGCACACCATTGATCGTTGTTATCAAAAGCATGGATATCCTCCTGGATTTCGTGGGACGAGGAAGACAACAAGCGGCAGCTAATTTTGTGGGTGGTTCTGATGAATGTATTGGCACACACCAAGGCCATCCGATGCTCTAGCATATCATATTCTTACCAAGGAAGAATATACTCAATCAAGTTGCTTTGATACATTCAAGCTCACCAAGCGATCTGCAGATATTGGGCCTGGAAGTGAATGTCATGTCACTAGACTTGAAAGCACGCAGACCAGGTATGGTGACCATAGTCCTGTACATAGATGGATTGTCGATTCGGTGCTACCGATCATATCACGTGTGATTTTACAATGCTTGAGTAATCCAATAATTGTCATTAGTATGAATGTTAAGTTGCCTAATGGACAACAAACATTGGTTACTCACATAGGAGATGTCGGTATATCACCGGATTTAGTCTTTGAAAAGAGTCCTTTATGTGCTGCATTTACCTATAATTTTGTCGGCGCAGAAAATTGGTTCAAAGTGGTAACATGAGTATTGTTATACATGTTGGTGTGTGTTTGATTCAGATACCCGAACATTGAAGATGATTGAATCAACTGAGATGTTGAATGGATTGTATATTCTATATGCTAGAGGAAAGATGCCATTGTGTAGAGACACGCATCAAGTGAATGGAACTTTTTTAGAGAATTTTGTTGTTGTCTCAAATAATGTGCCCACACTCCTTTGGAACTATCGGCTGGGGCACCTCTCTCATCCCAGGTTGCAGTTAGTAGCAGGAATAAAGACGTCACCGGTGTTTCGGATCATGTATGTCACATTTGCCCTATGGCGAAGCAGAAGCGGCTCCTGTTTCCCCTTAGTAAATCATCTGTATCACGTTGTTTTGATTTAGTCCATATGGACATATGGGTCCCATATAGAGTCCCAACATTGCATGGTGAGACTTATTTTCATACGGTGGTGGATGATTATAGTAGGTATTGCTGGGTTTATATGATGAAAAACAAAGAAGAGGTACGGGGCATTATTAAAATGTTTTTTTCTTGGGTATGGACTCAATTTGGTGTGAATATCAAGACTTTACGATCTGATAATGGCCTCGAATTTGACATAGGAGCGTTCTTTGCTGAAAAGGGTGTTAATCACCAAACGTCTTGTGTGGGAACCTCACAACAAAACGGGGTCGTTGAGCGTAAGCACCAACACATTCTCAATGTTGGTCGTGCTTTAAAATTACAGTCTGGGCTACCCATAAAGTTTTGGGGTTTTTGTGTTCAACACGCCACCAAACTTATCAACATCACACCCACTCCAGTACTATCTAACAAGACCCCTCATGAAGTTATATGGCCAGCCACCTATATACAGTAACCTTATGATGTTTGGCTGCTTGGTCTACACTCACACTTCAACTGTTAATCGAGGAAAATTCGACCCTCGAAGAAAACAAGGGGTATTCTTGGGGTTTCATACTTCAACAAAAGGTTATTTGGTCATGGATTTGCACACTCAACAAATGAAAATATCTAGGGATGTAATGTTTTTGGAGGATCATTTCCTATTTCTTTCCCAAGATAGGACTGCTGTAACTCAGTCCTTACGCCGATCAGTGGGGCTGTTTCTTATACCAATTTGTATGTTCCATATCAGCATTTCATTGGTAGCATCAGCTCTACATCTGAACCCACGAGCTTTACTGAAGCAAATAAGCATCCATGTTGGCAGGATGCCATGCGAGTAGAACTTAATGCTTTGGAGAAGACTCACACTTGGGACTTAGTGGACCTACCTGCCTGTAAACCTCCCATTGGTTGTAAATGGGTCTACAAAGTGAAACATCGATCGGATGGGTCTATAGAATGATATAAGGCACGACTCGTTGCCAAAGGTTTTACCCAAACACCTGGAATTGATTATATGGATACTTTTTCTCTTGTTGCCAAGATGACCACGATTTGACTATTTCTTGCCATTGCAGCTTCTAAACAATGGCACATTCATCAACTCGACATCAATAACGCCTTCTTACATGGCGAACTATATGAGGAGGTTTATATGTCTTTACCGCCCGGTTATTCTTCTAGCTCCACCAAAGTTTGTCGCCTCCGAAAATCATTATACGGCCTTAAACAGGCAAGCCGTCAATGGAACACGAAATTGACGCAATCCTTAATCTCTCAAGGCTTCTCACAGTCAAAAAATTGATTATAGTATTTTTACAAAGGGAGCTGGGTCATCATTTGTGGCACTCTTGGTTTACGTTGACGACATTATCGTCACTAGTCCAAGCTCTCTTCTCATTCAAGAACTCAAATTATATCTTCATGAGGTGTTTAGTATCAAGGATTTAGGCACATTGAAGTATTTCTTGGGGCTCGAGGTTGCTTATTCCAAAGCTGGTCTCGTTCTTAAACAACGCAAATATTGTTTGGATCTTCTTACGGAATTTGGCATTTGCTGGTTGCAAGCCAGTCCATACTTCTATGGAAGTGAACCTTGATCTGTCAGATGAGAGTTCCCCGCTTCTTCCGGATACTACCACATACCGTAGCCTTGTTGGCAAACTGTTGTATCTCGGTCTCACTCGGCCCGATATCTCCTACGCTGTCCAACAACTAAGTCAGTTTTTAGATTAGCCTAGAGATATCCATCTTTGTGCAGCTCATCGTCTTCTCCGTTGCTTAAAGTTAAGTCCGGACCAGGGCCTTTTCTACCCTGTATCAACTCCTTTGATTTTTAAAGCTTTTTCGATTGAGATTGGGGACTTGTCGCATTCTGAGATGATCCGTAACCGGGTATAGTGTTTTCTTGGGTGATTCCCTTATCTCTTGGCGCTCAAAAAAAAGCGATCCACGGCCTCTCGAAGCTCCTCCGGCCGAATATCCAGCCATGGCGATGGTTTCTTGCGAGCTACAGGTGGCTCTCCTATCTCGATTGCTTGACTTTCGGTGCCTTTATCTACTCCCATTCCATTGTTTTGCGATAATAACGATTGCCATATATATTATGGAAAACCCCATTTTTCATGGGCATACGAAACACATCGAGATTGACTGCCACGTAGTTCGAGAACGATATCAATCTGGGCCGGGCTGCTCAAACCCATGCCTATTGGTTCGTGATATCAACCCGATCTTCTAACCAAAGCCTTGGACGAACGACACTTCGAGAGGTCAATTTCAAGCGTACCCTATATACAATATTTTTGGTTCTCGCATCCCAGATTGAGGGGGGCTATTAATTTTGTCATTTTGTTTTTTTTTTGTGTTTCTTCATACTGTACGAAATTAGTTATTATTAGTAGGGACAAAATTGTAATTGTGCTGTGTATTAGCCCTACATATAAAAGGGAACATTACACACAAAAAGGTACAAAAAAAATTGAAGATAGTAATCCTTTTTTTTTTCGGCAATGTGAAAGCTTCTGTTCTTCGTGTTCTTCCCCCCAAAACATAGGGTTTACTATATTTTCATGATTTCCTTTAGATTTTAACATTTTGACACATTGTGTAGCCCAAGAGTACGTCAATGTCGATGATCTGAACGAAGGTGAAATTGAAGCTTCAAATTACATGAACATTCATATCCATCACTTCCAGATACACCGATTGACAAGGGAAGCCATTTTCGTAATCTAGGTAAGTACATTTAAACATCCTACATTTCCTAGTTATCTGAAAATCCAAATAGTTGGTTAGCCTTTCGATCCATTAGAGTCCACCCCACCCTGGTTATTTTACTGATGTTCTATTCCAACTGTTTTTATCAGTACATTTGTGTTAGTAGTGAAATTTATTGAGCTAACTTACACGTGTAATTAAATTGAGATCTATGATCACTACTCTTTATGTGATATGGCCGAAAGAACACAAAGGATTATCTATTCTCAACCGCCTGGCTGAAGCATGGCCACCCGAAATGATGTTGATCCAAGAAGGATATCTTTCAGTTTCTAAATTTTACTAGTGTTCTTTGCAAACAAAGCAGCAAGCTTAGCATGTTTGTACTGGGCTAAAGAAGCCAATGAAGAAATCGAAACTGAAATGGAGATTGTCCTTTTTGATGTGTTGCACAAGTTCATACCTTTCACATATGATATTATATACCCGTGTACATTAGCATCTTAATGTCTGCATTTGCGACCATCTGATCCCTTGTACATTGGCATCTTAAAGTCCTGAGATTCGCAACAATTTGATTCGTTTCTTCTCAGAGAAGCTGTTGAAAACGTACGTTGTTGACTTTTTCTTTAATTACCTGTCTAATATTTTAAAGGATGATTTTCTAATTCTTCGAGACCGGCTAATGTTTCTTTTCACATTTCTCACTGATCCTCCATGTGAGAACACAGAACAAGATTCAGTCCGCAGCCAAATTTACCGCGAGGATGCGTTTCAATTCTCCTTTTGCCTTTTGTTGAGATGAAAGATGATTTCTCCAACAAAAAGGTGCTTTTAACTTTAATATAATTACTAAATTTGTATTTTATTGATTCAATTGTTTAGGAGTACATCGTATTTATAATATAGAAGAACTTGGGGAACAAGATTACATAAGGGTATAATAGGTAAGGTAAATATTATGTAGATGCCTCTAGGGTTTTCATAGTATCCTCAACACGCCCCCGCAATCCCATGGGAATGGAATGGACCTGGAGATTGGTCTTCAAGAGCGTAAACCATGGATTCCCAAGAGGTTTGGTGAGCAGATCAACCAATTGGTCCTTGGAGGAGAGAAAGGAGATGTGAATCTTCTGAGAGGCAACGAGTTCTCGAACATGATGAAAGTCAATTTCAATGTGTTTGGTGCGGGCGTAGAAGACCGGGTTAGCAGCCATAGAGGCCATCTAGGACATGGAGAGCTTCAATGCCAAGGAAGTATGAGAGTGGGCCGAGATCCTTAATCGGGAAGTGCCCAGATAGATGATCAAGAACATGTTGAATATTGCAACATCAGAGGAGTCAATAATAATAATGTCATCGATGTAGATAAGAAGATATACCCGAACGGAGCCATGTGAATAAATATGAAGAGAGGTATCGGCGCAAGATGCACGAAAACCATATGCAAGAAGGACTTCAGTGAGGCGAGAAAACCAGGCACAAGGAGCTTGAAGGAGACCATAGAGGCTGCGTTTGAGGCGTAAAACATAACGCGGATAATCTGGATGAACAAAACCTGGAGGTTGCTACATAAAAAACGTGTCGGTTATATAACCATGTGATATACCCAGTCCGGATTATAACCCGAGCATCCAGATTAGGCCTGGACTTAGGCCCAACAACGGATCATGGTTCTCCGTCAAGCTAATCTGAATCCAGTCCGCTTCCTGTAAAGTCGGACCAGATGAATGTCGACCTCCGACACCGAAGTTCACCCGTACCTCGACCTATCGGATGTCCTGAACATCACCCATACTATCAGGCCATCAAGCTCGATGATGATGACGACAAAACAAAAGAAGAAATGAGTCTGCACTCCGCCATTCCTCTGTGACAGCTGTGCCACCGACTTATGTGTAATCATACATAATTATGCTCTTTTAATGTCTTGTCATGTTTAGCTAAATCGCCTTAGCACCCGCCTATATATATGGGGTCACAATGTAATAGAAAGGGATCCGAGAAATAATATAGACAGAGCTACTCTGTCAATTTGTCGACTCAATCGTTGTCTCATTCACTACATGAGTTCGACCACCGTGGTTCATGATATCCACCACTTCTCACCTGAGAATCATCTATAATCATCCATAGCTCCACTTTATTTTACTGTTACTGCAAACCTGATATTTCTAGCGATATCAGTTGGCTCCGTTACAGGGAAATCGTTGTTGTTTAGCATCTTCCGATCGCAAAACTCACCACAAGTTCGGTTTCACGGCGTCGCCGTCGAGATCGCACAACCATCTCCAACTCTCTGATCAATAAAAAATTTAGTTCTTGGGTTATACGGCCCTCTAACCATTGTTTCTGTCAAGATAGTTATGGATTCTTAAGAAGCAAGTTTGATTTCTGCGGATTTTGACTTGATCCTAGCTCTAACCGCCTCAAAATCGAGAAACACCTTCACCGGCATGTTCATAGCTCAACATGAGCCCTTCATAATTTCAAGGTTTGTATAAGCTCTTGGTCAATTGAGCTCTTAGAGTGCCAAAAGAATCATATACTTGTACTCATTGGAATCACCTGGAATCTCACTATCGGTTTTACATCGGATTCTGAGTTTGAAGAGTACTCCGGCCAGCATATTTCACTTGATATACTCAGTGAAATAACTTTAAAATATCTTTAGTCAACATGGAAGGCACGAAAAATAAGACACCAGCCATAACGTCTAAAGGGGGTAATCAGGGCCTTACATGTGGAGTGAACACGCCGCGTACCGAAAGGATGCCGCATCGCGGAGAAACGAGTAGGAGGGTACTGTTTGTTAGGAAATCTACGCGTGAACGCAACGGAATTCAAAAATTTATTTCCTTTTAAGCAGGATCGACTTCGTTTAAACAACAAGCATTAAAGAGGTAGACGGTGGTTATCTTGGTTGATCTACAAGATCGATGCTTGGACCGTCTAAGGAGAGTAGTTGTGCACGGAGCTGCCAAAGTGTTCGGCCTCTACCGCTAGTCCACACGAACAACCCGCCGGAATCCACCATTGGATTGCAACTAGAAAAATCCTGCTGCTAGACCGGTCTTTTCTCTCTCCCAAAATTCTCTGTAAAGAGCTTTATATTTTTCACAAGAACTATTAGCTCTTGGAGTTGTGATGTGTAAAAGAGCTTGACACCCACCTCCTATTTATAATAGAGGTGGCGCCCCATATGTCCTCCAAAATCCTTAGGGAACAAGTCTTGAGTAGAGTGGAGAGAAAGAAAATCTTTTACTAGTATAATAAGAAAAATATATTTGATTGATTTATTTCATTAATATTCAATATCTTATATTAAATATTTTCCTTAAGATATATATTGATAATATCTTATATGGTATATATCTTTTATTATATACCATAAATCAATTTACACATGTGCGCAAATCTATATACATTAATAGCTAATATTAATATATGCAATAATTGACTAACTTGCAAAGTCCTTGTGTATCAATATACACAAAAGGTACGCATCATATATATATTTGAATATGTATCTAATTAGTCAAATATAATATAATATCATTAATTAAATTGGACAATCCAAGTATATCTTATACTCATAAAATATGCGCCCTTTTGACCAACAAATTGGCTTCCGGAATATTCTTTAATTAATATAATACTATTAATATATTGTATTTAATTTATTCATAATAAATAAATACCACCATATTAATTTACCACTATAACCTTTATAGTCTTGAGATAAACTTTCCTTATTTGGTTATCGCTATAACCGCATTTTAATCCGGCTAGATGTTCATATGTGTGTGACCCGATAGGCTTCCGAATATGTTGGCCGTAGACACAAAGTGCAAATTACTAAAATGCCCTGCATACCTAACGGTCACGGGATATCGTCTAGCAACACACCGTGACCCCAAATCATCGGAAGAGTCAAATGCAATGACTACTACCTTTCATGTGAAACAATTACCGTGTAACTTACAATCCTATCGATGTAATAATATCCATACAGTCGTTAGTCGAGTGTCAAAACATCAATGACCGTATCTTATAATCTGGATATCAAGCTCTCTCGAAGTAACTCATTTACTTCCACTTTACAAAGATTCACGAGAGTAAGACATTCCTAATAAGAAGGCCCTTTCGGATATTCACCCCTACTGATAGGGTACGCGATTTCCAGACGACCAAACATGTATACACCATATGCTTCAGTATCACACCCAATCACTACCGCATGATTGCCCCGTGGCTAGGGGAAACCTCAATAGTGTCAAAGCATGAAAATCCACACCGTGATGCCATGTCGACTTCGGTCCATAGGATAATTACACAACCGTCACATAGTGTGACACTTATCCGTGTAAGTGGGTCAGTCTAACGTACGCATTCTCTAATACACGTCCACGTACAATCCAAGTATCTCTACACTTCGATAGACGAGACCTATCCCTACCCTTAGAGACAGAAGACATCTAATACGTGCTAGTTTGTTTATACTATCAATGCCCTGTTTAATAGTACATCAGCCTAGAGACATTTAAGTATCAAACTTATTAAAGTGATTAGAGATCTCATCAACCATAATCGCCTATCATGGTTTCTCTATCACAGTTTAATACTAAGGACGTTATCATATAACAATTCATAATAGGTTCTTTAGAAGAACAGATATATGACAATAGAAAAGCCATTTAATATATGTATAAACATAAAGAAATAGTAGAAATGATTCGACCCGGTCGGATTCGGTCCAACCCGATTGGGTTTAGGACACTATTTCAACAATCTCCCACTTGGCCTAAAACCCATCACTCGCACACACAAGACCAAGTTGAAATACAAGGATGTCATGCAATACTCGCAACCAGCCCTAGGCATGAACGGATTGCTATCCGTGGGGACTCAAACTATCTTCATATCATGTTCCAAATGACCAAGTCAATGGAACCGCCTCAACACACACACGGATCTCTGACGAGACCCTGGTCCTTGCTTTAAGCAATGAATCCACTTACTATATCAGCTATATAGAAAAGGTGGAAGAACCGTACAAGGTTCAGGAATGAACCTTCTAGACTTATGTACTGCTCCCGCTGCGCCGCCAAGGCACTACTGTGTTTTGGCTCAGTTGTAGAATTTACAGTGACCCATAGCTAAGAACATTTCTAGCTCACTGTATCACTTAATCCAAGTGACTGCAAACCCAGACTGTAGCTCCCACTCGCCTTCATAAGACTTAGAATATATGTCTGTACATCTACGTTTATTTAATTCCAAGTTTCAATAAACTAGGACCCTTGCCTTAACTTGTTTAAGGATATTCTCGACATTTACCAGATTTACTTTCAACCTTGCCCATGACTCTTCATGGACTATGAACATCCGGCATAAGCATCATCTTTCACTTTAGATTTAGGACGAACGTCCTAAAATAGATAGATCATGAGAATACTGGCTAGTAGTATCCCTTGTCGCGATCTATGTTAAACTCTTTTAGAATCCCATCTATATAGGTAAACTATAATCTAACAACAATTAAATCTATCACTATAGATTCTTATTTCCAAATATAGGAACTGCCAATCCAAGTGCTTTCGCAAAGACCTTGAACTACCAAATATTAATTGACTGTGACATGGGGTGATAATTCTCGAGAGAGATATCCAATACCTTGCTCAAAAATCATAACACACTCCCACTATCCATCTTGCACATTGGGCATATCATTCTTTTGACTAAATCAAACTCCTTTGATTATGAAACAAAGAAATCATCTAGAGAAACTTGTTTGAGTCCATAAATGGATCTCGTGGGCTCACATATCATGTTATCTATGAACATCGAGCTGTTTGCCCAACGTCTTCAACACTATCATATAGTCATGATACGAAGTTATAACAAGCATAGTCTGAATAGAACTGGGCTCAGCCTTACAGGGACATTCCCTCTAAGTAAGACATACTAGGTTCACAACCTGGTTGTCACTGATGGAATCTAATTCAGATATTATGGCTCCTGGCCATATTTCTCAAACTTGCCTTTCAAACATTCATTCATAAGTCGTGAGATATTCATTCTTCTAGATGAACATACCAGCAGCCTTTTCAGGCTTGAGGTTATCCACAGACTTACACAACTTTTGTGTGCACTGAGCAGTGTTTTACACCTCATCGCTATGTGGCGTCTGCTCACGTTCCTATGGTTGAATATATCTTTGTGGTTCTCAAACTCTTTGGAGATCTTATTTACTCCCACTGTCTCTTTTGGAAGTAACACTTCCTCTAGAAAACAACATGTTATGAGACAAACATTTTGCTCCGTGGACAAGTAAATAATATCTAGCGTACTTGCTAAGACATTCCAGAAAGTTGCATATGTCGTACTAGGCTCCAAACCTTTCTGACATTGCCTATGACAACTTCAAATCATCGTTTAAGATAGATTCGGCATTATCCTCTTCCATATTTAATATGGAATTTATTCAACCTTTATTCTTTGGAACTTGGTTAAGTATAAGGTCACTATCCCGAGACGGGTAAGGGATACTTCGCATGGCTTTCGTCACACCTTTATCATATAAAGTGTTATTTCCATTTTGGGAACACAATCTAATTGCATATCCCAAAGTTGGTATCCTTCAAAGGAAGAATCTTATTCCATTTCAGACAACTTATGAAACACCCTTCAGGTATTAATTACTTCAATCCAATTGAAGATTAATTCCTAAGTAGCTCATCAATCTTATGTTCGTACTAGCTCGAACTTTTCGGGCTTTCCGAATCGTAATACTTTAATAAGTACATTCAACTATTTCTAAAAAGTCATAGAGATTAATAAACAATCATTTGTGGCATTAATTGTCATAAGCCAACAAACATCAATATGTTTAGGCTCTAGCCAATCTTCTAGGTTTCATAACCATTTCTTAAAAGGGTGTTTTAGTCCTCTTTGGATAAGATACGTATAACCCACATGATTCATAATCATATGATTCAGCATCATCAGAATGACGTTTGGTTACACGCTTCCCTTCTATAGAGACTGTGCCTAGAGTAGCCATAAATCAAGGATAACAGCCATACAAATTTTTAGTTGAGATTTCATCACATATATCAAATATATAGTGACAACAATCTAGTATGTTAGATTCAGTGACCTTTCAACTTTATCGGAATAACATTTATTCTTTACAATTGAATCTGTCTACTAAATCCTAACAAGCAACTGAAAACATATTCTTCATAAGAATCAGAACATAATAACATTTATTTAGTTCCCTTATCAGTTTACTAGATTTAGAATATGGTAAGTGTCAAAATGTTTGCTTCACCTTCCATATCTACAGTTAATATTTCTAATTTATTCACACTCGTAAGATATCATATATCTTAGAGTCGACTTTGAACTTAGATAGATTTATCTCAACTCACTTGCCTACAATGGAGACTTCAATAAGTTCTCTATTTAAGCACACACCCTAACTTCCTTATTAATCTTCAAGCACTTGTAAATATTTCTTAGTGTAGTCTTCATAAGACTTAAGAAAGATCACAAGAGCTATGTCTTTAATTTCCATTCATAAAGAAAATCTAAAGTTTATTAAATTTATTTAACATTTTGAATCGTATTCAAAACATTAACTATTTAATTAACCTTTAAGCAATGTTTAAAGAATTAAGTCAATACTTAAATCTTATAATTCTGAAAACAACCTTTCCAAAATTTGATGTGGTCATTCTTATCCAACGTTTGAATTAATGTCATCGTATGACAGAATGATCATCTTGGATCGTATCCAATATATAATTAATTCGTTGAAACTTATTTCAAGTGATTTAATCTTATCTTGAGCTTCCGCTTTTCATTAATAATTAAAGTCTTGGAGAACTCAATCAAATATTTAGTCTCATTGTCTCTAACTACTATAACGGGATTTCTCATGTCATTGCTTATTTTAAAAGGATTAAAATTACCTAACCATATTCGAGAACGTTTCTCAAAAGGTAACAGTCATAATTTGGTTTCCTAATCGAGAAAAACATAAATATAAAAGTTCGCTAAAAATTACAACATAAAAATAAAGATAAAAGAGGGTTGTTGTTTATACATGCAAAATCAAAGATGGTCTTTGGTTTATGATTTTGCTCCCACTAGTCAACTACTCCCAACTGACTTTCAAGATTTTTTCAAAATTCTTTAGTGGCTGGAATCCTATCTAGTTGACTCGATCCCCGACATGGGCCGATCGACCGGGTCAATTTCGATGAGTAGGTACTTCTTACCAATCTCGTCTAACGTGACTTCCAGTGGTTTGACTAGTCAACTCTTTGACAATTCACATCGTCTATGTGATAGTCAACCTTATGTCTCTAAAATCAGACGGTCCTGACGTGAGCCAATCACCGCAAGATTCTTAGTCGAGTCGTAACCCAAGTATTCATGAGATCTCATAACGATCATATCTCGATAATGACGATATGCCCAAGGTAGGTCAACTCCCGACGTGGGCCGATCAGTTGGATCCGAACAAGGGCTCTTCACCGTCACTATAATATTGGGAGACATTTTATTACTCGATTTTTTGTGGGAGTAATTTTAAATTAATTCACTTAATTAATTTTGAATTAATTCTCTTAATTAATTTTATTACGGTCTCATCATGTATATCTATCTCTATAGACATACATCCTACACATTCATCTAGATCGTGCCTAGTTATGCATCTATCGTATCATATAAAATAAATACATGCACAAAATAAATAAATGCCTAAAGTAACCGGTATGATCATGGACTTTTCCTAGGTGTGGTTTCAAATACAAACTGACGATACCGCGGGTCACAATCTAAAGATAGCTGCAACCGCCAATAGGATCATTAATGCGCCATCCTCCAATGGGATCTTTATTCTTCTTTCTTTGGTCTCCGTCTTCTGCTACATTCTTGTTACATTTAATTCTATCTAATAAAATAAATACACCCGCCGCACACGGGGGAGCCAACGGGAATGAGATAAATGCAGAAAATAAACTAGGTCACGTTCTTCATAACGGCGTAGGACAATTTTTAAACCAACAGAAAAATTAAATCATTCACATCTATCCTATCGGTCGAGTCCATGATCAATCGGGGTCCATATAATCATATAATATCTACTATGTCTAATCCACACGATCATATCTTATGAAAAAGATAAAATTAAAATTTTAACTACTTGCGTCTTAATTAATCAATTAACATTTAATCCATTAAATAATTTTATCCAATCAATTAACTAATTAACATTTAATTAATTAAATAATTTTAATCAAAATAAAATTAACGATTAATTTTAAACCGATTTCAATTTTAATTTTAATTAATTGGAACTATTCCAAAAATAAATCAAAATTAAAATTAGGTCTCTTTTGTTTCTTTTTCCTTTTGATTCATAATCAAAATGGATGCCTATGGTTTCCTAAACCAAAAGACATCTCCCTTGGCATTTTCCAAAATCAAAATTTTGAAAAGGGCCTAGGCCTAGGTTTTTTTCAAAATCAAATATTTTGAAAAAGGCCTAGGCCTATGCCTATTCCAAACAAAGTTTGGAAATGCCATTATTATTTTAATGTCATGTGACATCCCAATGACCCAAACTATTTGAACCATTGGTTAGCCACATGACGTAACTAAACAAAAGAGGAATTACCAATCACAACTATAAACTATATTAAATCACAAAATACACAAAACAAAAGGAATGGACCAGCCAAGCAGCCGCCAGCCGAAAGCCATAAAGCTGCCGCCGACAGTTGGCCGAGCTTCACCCGATCCCTTTTTTTTTCTTTTATTCTTTTCGTGTATCGTTTTGCGAATCTAAAAATATTTCATCTTTTAATTACGTGATTTACACGATAAAATTAACTACGCAAATTAACATGCTTATTGCTTAAGCTTGAAGCTCGCTCTGATACCACTGTTAGGAAATCTACGCGGGAACACAGCGGAATTCAAAAATTTATTTCCTTTTAACCAGGATCGACTTCGTTTAAACAACAAGCATAAAAGAGGTAGACGGTGGTTAGCTTGGTTAATCTACAAGATCTACGCTTTGACCGTTTAAGGAGAGTAGTTGTGCACGGAGCCGCCCAAGTGTTCGGCCTCTACCGCTAGTCCACACGAATAACCCGTCGGAATCCTCCATTGGATTTCTACTAGAAAAATCCGGCTGCAAGACCGGCATTTTCTCTCTCCCAAAACACTCTCTAAGGAGCTCTCTATATTGCCCAAGAACTATTAGCTCTTGGAGTTGTGATGTGTAAAAGAGCTTGACACCCACCTCCTATTTATAATAGAGGTGGCGCCCCATATGTCCTCCAAAATCCTTGAGGAACAAGTCTTGAGTAGAGTGGAGAGAAAGAAAACCTTTTACTAGTAAAATAAGGAAAATATATTTGATTAATTTATCTCATTAATATTCAATATCTTATATTAAAAATTTCCGTAAGATATATATTGACAATATCTTATATTGAATATATCTTTAATTATATTACCATAAATCAATTTACACATGTGTGCAAATATATACACATTAATATTTAATATTAATATATGCCATAATTGACTAACTTGCAAAGTCCTTGTGTATCAATATACACAAAAAGTGCGCATCATATATATGTGAATATATATCTAATTAGTCAAATATAATATAATACCATTAATTAAATTGCACAATCCAAGTGTATCTTATACTCATGAAATATGCGCCCCTTTGACCAACAAATTGGCTTCCGGAATATTATTTAATTAATATAATACTATTAATATCTTGTATTTAATTTATTCATAATAAATAAATACCACCATATTAATTTACCACTATAACCTTTATAGTCTTGAGATAAACTTTCCTTATTAGGTTATCGCTATAACGGCATTTTAATCCGGCTAGATGTTCATATGTGTGTGACCCCATAGGCTTCCGAATATGTTGGCCGTAGACACAAAGTGCAAATTATGAAAATGCCCTTCATACCTAACGATCACGGGATAGCGTCTAGCAACACACCATGACCCCCAATCATCGGAAGAGTCAAATGCAATGACTACTACCTTTCTTGTGAAACAGTTAGTGTAACTTACAATCCTATCGCTGTAATAATATCCATACAGTCGTTAGTCAAGTGTCAAAACATCAACGACCGTATCTTATAATCTGGATATCAAGCTCTCTCGAAGTAACTCATTTACTTCCACTTTGCAAAGAATCACGAGAGTAAGACATTCGTTATAAGAAGGCCCTTTCGGATATTCGCCCCTACTGATAGGGTACGCGATTTCCAGATGACCAAACATGTATACTCCGCATGCTTCAGTATCACACCCAATCACTACTGCATGATCGCCCCGTGGCTAGGGGAAACCTTACTAGTGTCAAAGCATGACAATCCACACCGTGATGCTATGTAGACTCCGGTCCAAAGTATAATTACACAACCGTCACATAGTGTGACACATATCCGTGTAAGTGGGTCAGTCTAATGTACGTATTCTCTAATACACGTCCACATACAGTCCAAGTGTCTCTACACTTCGATAGACGAGATCTATCCCTGCCCATAAAGATAGAAGACATCTAATACGTGCTAGTCTGTTTATACTATCAATGCCATGTTTAATAGTACATCAGCCTAGAGACGTTTAAGAATCAAACTTATTAAAGTGATTAGAGATCTCATCAACCATAATCGCCTATCATGGTTTCTTAATCAGAATTTAATACTAAGGACGTTATCATATAACAATTCATAATTGGTTCTTTAGAAGAACAGATATATGACAACAGAAAAGCCATTTAATATATGTATAAACATAAAGAAATAGTAGAAATGATCCAACCCGGTAGGATCTGGTCCAACCCGATTTGGTTTAGGACACTATTTCAACACTGTTCACCGGGGACGTGGCCGGACAGAACTTCACACTGAGATACGGGCCTATATAAGGGAGAGAACCCGAGCTCCTGAGTTACACGAGGCGTCAGTTAGACAAAGCCATAGAAAATGTATCGCGTGAGTTTCTCATCTGAATCAAGAGCAGGGAGTGCCCCAGATAGAGGGACAGGCCAGCAACGGAGTCCTTATGCAATATCCCTCAGGGCGCATATGGACTATGTAGAAGAGATGCATGCAAACATTATGCTACTCATCCTAGAGGGCTTGCCTCATTATCCCGTTAGTAGTTCGTTCCCCCATACTGACCCCTACAGAAATACAACCCACTCAGAATCCACAAAGAACAATTCTACCTCACCATACGGAAATAGAGGGAAGTAGCCGCACCACTTCCTAGCCTATAGAGGGGAGGAGTTCAGCTTTAGTTCACGTAGGGCCTATGGTCGACGACCGCGGTGAAGCCCTAGGTCGACCAAGAAACCCGTGATAGATCCATACCCGTATGGAGGGATGAGGGGAATCTTAAGCCGAGGAAAGTTATACTCGACTCCCTATGGTCCTAGAGGTTCAGGATGAGCTGGGGTTAATGAAGCAACAAATATAGGAACTCTATGGAAGCAGTCTGTTAAGGAAGCTAAGCCCGCCTGGGGTTCAAGTGTCCTTCATCCAAACATCTTAAAAGTTGCTCCAAGGGGAGGTACTCATTATCCCAACTTCACCAACTATCATGGAGTTACGGACCCTCTAGATTGGCTTTCAGCCTTTCAAAGCATAATCAGTCTATGTACACCTAGCGACGAGGCATGGTGCCTAGCTTTCGTAGGATCAATGAAAGATAGAGCGGAAACGTGGATTCATGGTCTTTCCCCAGGTTCGATCTTGTCTTGGGATGACCAGATAAGTAAATTCATAGCTGAATTCAAATTTGTGGGCAGACCCAAGAAGACTTATATTGACCTTCACGAGGTCCAACAAGGTGAAAAAGAATCTACCCACAGTTATTACGAATGGTTTTACAAGGTCTACAAGCTTACAAGAGGCTTGGCGGACAACGTAGGGATGAACAACTTTGAAACAGGGTTAGGTCCGGGCTATTTAAAATCATACTTTGCTCTCACTCCGCCAACCAACCTCCAGGAAATGTTGAGCTCAACGAGAAAATACAATGCAACCTGGGGAATGAAGGAGCCTGATCATCCTACAGGGGCAAACAGAGGGCTGAACGCAGCCCGCCCAGGGACAGCCGCAGGAATCGTGATCGAGATATCAAAAAGCCCGAAAAGTTTAGATAAAAAACCTTCAACCCTCTCAGAATCTCATATACCCAGATGTTAAATAAGGTAAGGGATGAGATCCCTGAGCTATTCCCTATGAAGCCCGACCCTAATCGTGACACGAACAAGAAAAGAGTCACACCACAGATGAATGTATACAGTTCAAGAGGGAAATTGAAAAGCTACTGGCACGCGGCATGCACAATCAATACAATAAGGACGGCGGGGGTGCGAACCGAAATGATTGACATTTCCATCAATATGACAGAGAGATCCGCATAATCATATAGGATCCTCTCAAGTATAACCAGATCAAACACAAATTTGGTTCTATCAACAAGCATGTTGAAAAGCCGACGATCCTACGCGGGAATGAGCAAGCACTCGCCTTTACCTAAAGCGAGCCATAACAGTAACTAACTTGGAGGATTCTTGCCTTAACATTTCAGTGGTCATCAATAGAACGTTGCTGACAAGGTTATGATTGACATGGGGGCATGCCACGATATCATGTGCTACAACTGTTTCAGAGAGCATGGTTTGGGCGTCTCCAGTCTCAGGCCACATAATGGCACTCTTGAGGGTTTTACCAATCGTAGAATCCAAGTCAAGGGAGCCATCGATTTAGACATGCAGGTGAGAGACTATGCGCCTTTCCCAACAAAAAAGGTAACTTTCCTTGCTGTAGATCTCCAGTCGAATTATAACATGATCTTCGGAGCTCCAGCTTTGAGGCAGTTTTAGAAGGTTGTTTCTATCCTGCATCAGCGGGCTAATTTTTACATAGGGGGCAGAATCGGGGTTTCAGTTAGTGAGCCCGCAACAATCCTCACTTTCATTCAAAACGTGAGGACAGAAAGCAAAAAGCCCCACATCGAACATCCGGAAACTGTAGCCGGTGTGAGTATGACGAGGATGGTGAAAGAGCTCATCCTCCCTAAAGTTGAGTGTGAGACCTTACAGGTCATAGATGATCCGGAATCACCGCCGACGGCAAGCTGGTTGAGGTAGTCGTTATCGATGCCTACCCCGACCAAAAAGTCAAGATAGGGGCTCATTTGCCCCCATAGAAAAGGAAACTTTGCTCAACCAGCTAAAAGCAAACATCAATGCTTTTGCTTGGGTATTAACAGATATGAGAGGTGTTGAGCCCGAGGTCGCACGGCATCACCTAAATGCCGACACCACTTTTAAGCCAATACAGCAGCTGGCCCGACAGTTTATGGCTTAGAAGGAGGCCGCTATAAAGGTAGAGGTTGAAGAACTTCTTCCAGTTGGGATAATCAGAGAGCTAGCCTAGCCCACTTGGCTAGCGACTGTGGTGATGTTGAAAAAGCACAATGGAAAGTGGAGAATGTGTGTCAACTTTACAGACATCAACAATGCTTGTCCGAAAGACCTTTATCAACTTCCCCGGATTGATCGGTTAGTCGATTCTATTGCCAGATTCAATATCCTCAGTTTCTTGGATGCATACTCTGGTTATCATCAGGTATGAATTGCAGAATCCAAAAAAGAAAAGACGGAATTTAGAGCTGCTGGGGGCCTATACAATTACGAGATGATGTCTTTCGGGTTGAAGAATGCGGGCTCAACCTATCGAAGAATGGTTAACAACGTTTCAGCTCGTAGATAGGAAGGAACATGGAAGCTTATATTGACGATATGGTTGTCAAATCTTCGAATGGCAGTCACGCCACCGATCTCAAAGAAACCTTCGAGAACGTTCAGAGGCACTCAATGAAACTTAATCTGGCCAAATGTACATTTGGTGTCCAGGCAGGCAAGTTTCTTGGGTTTATGGCCAGTCACCATGGGATCGAAGCCCATCCAGAGAAAATTCAAGAACTACTTGACATGCACGAACCTACCATAATCAAAGGCGACAAAACTTTCTCATGGGCAAAATAATGTTCTCAAACCTTTCAGGCTCTTAAGGAATATTTAGGTAAAACACGTCTTCTGGTTAGCCCAGTTGAGGGGGACATTTTGTTTTTGTACTTGGCGGCCTCAGACCAGGCTGTAGCCTCCGTACTTGTCAAGGAGGCCGGATCCCTCCAAAATCCCGTCTATTATGTAAGCAAGGCTCTCAGTCCGGTAGAGAGTCGCTATTTTAATGTTTAAAAGTTGGCCTACTCGCTTGTTGTCGCTGTCCGCAAACTCAGGGGCTACTTTACTTCACACACGATCATTGTCTTGACGGACAGTCCGATTCATCAGATACTACACAAACCCAACCTTTCAGGTCGTATACTTCGAAGGGCTATTGAGATTACCGAGTTTGATATCCAATATCAACCGAGGAAGGCGGTCAAGGCTCAAGCATTGCCTGATTTCATTGTTGAAATGAGTTTCAGTTCAGTACAACCGAGCTCGCCTGTGCAACCTGAGTCCGATTCGGCTTCATACAAGCCTGATCACGGCTGGCGGCTGTACGTTGACGGGGCCTCAAACCAGAATGGATGTGGGGCCGGTGTTGTTCTGGTCGATCCAGGAACAACGGAAGACATCTAAAAAGCTCTAAGGTTCAAATTACCGGCCACAAACAATCAAGTAGAATACGAGGCAGTCATAGCCGGGCTTAAGCTCTCAAAGGAAATAAGAGTAAAAAATGTTGATGTCTATTGCGATTCCCAGCTCATCGTCAAATAGATCTTAGGGGACTATAGAACATATTGCTGCATCCAAGAAAAGTATGGTGAAATTGTCAAACGACTGAGATCCGACTTCAACTATTGCGAATTCATCAGAATTGGTAGAGAGGATAACGAGCGAGCAGACTATCCCTCCAAGTTACTCTTGAGGAAGAAATCACGAATCCTTTAATAATGGTAGAATATCTCTCTGTCCCAACGATTGAAAAATCAGAAATCATGGATACAGATGCACCAACACCAGCTCCATGTTGGATAGATGAGATTCAAGCTTATGTACAAACGGGGGCCTTGCCTACGGACACAGATAAAGCCCGTTCCCTTAGAAAGAGAGTAGCCAGGTACATCATAAACGATGGAGTTCTTTATAGAATATCTTCCTCTAAACCTTTGTTGAGATGTGTCCAAAAAGCGAAAAGCGAGAAAATCCTTGTAGAGCTTCACCAAGGAGTGTGTGGGGGCCACCCCGCTAGTCGCTCTTTAGCTCAAAAGGTTGTAACTGCGGGGTTCTACTGGCCGTCAATGTCAAAAGACTCAGTAACATTGGTTAAAGAATGTCCGGAGTGTCAGAAACATGCAGACATCCCGAGACTACCATCTATAGAACAAAGTATTATGGTCTCACCCTGGCCTTTCGACATGTGGGGACTCTATCTCATTGGACACTTCCCTACGGGATGGGGTGGATGCAAGTGGCTGTAGACTATTTTACAAAGTGGATCGAGGCTAAACCTCTGGCCAAGGTAGGAGCAAATGATGCGGTTTACTTCCTACACGACCATATATGGTCCCCGTTCGGCATCCCGTGAGCGGTGGTGACAGATCACAGACCACAGTTCAGAGATGAGTTCTCAAACTTCTGTGGAGAATATAACGTCAAACACTGGCAATCATCCGTAGCCTATCCCTAGGGTAATGGTCAAGCCGAGGCCATCAATAAGCAAATAATCAATATGCTTAAATAGAGTGTGAGTAAGAAAGAAAATGCAGGTGGATGGAGCTGCCCGCCATATTATGGGCTCTCAGCACAACGATCAAAATGCCCACTGGAGAAATGCCATTCGCTCTAACCTATGGATCGGAGGCCATTACTCCTATCGAAATGGCCAGTATCAGGGTCGCTAAGTTTAATCTGACGGATAACCTGCTCAACAGGCAAGTTGACCTCGACCTAGCGGAGGAAAAAAGATTAGCAACATACCATCAGCTCGTGAATTATAAGCAAATCACTAAACAACATCACGACAAGCGGATCCACACCACTTATTGAAGGTCGGCGACTTCGTTCTCTGAAACAGGAAGCCGCCGACCTTCAACCCGATAGCAGAAAGCTTACGGCGAATTGGGAAGGTCCATATCAAGTCACCAGAGAAATAAAAAAAGGTACTTATGTCCTCAAGGATCAACACGGTTCCGAGCTTAACATACCATGGCATGAAGACAACCTCAAAAGGTACTACATGTAATAATCGGCTAGGGTTATGGCTATCCTCTCGTTTACGACGTGAGTGGTTAAGCTTTCTTACTTGTAACTTTCACTCACCAAACACAACACGGCGAACTTAATAAAAGCCCAATTTTACATTCTATCTTTCAGTGCACATTATCATGTACTTGAAATATGCTCGCTGTCTGTATTAATGTGATTTTCAACAATGGTCTCGGATCGAGAATCTTGAACTTTATTGAAAATAGGGGCTATACGTTGGAAAAAATTTCAAACTCAAAATCAGATAGTTATTTCAGATAAGCCCACAAGTTTATGACTTTGAATCTTATCTAAAACAAGGGGTCCGGGTACCACTACACCGGACTCAAACTAAACCGAACTCGATAGATACAACAATTTCGAGCAAATTTTGAGCAAAACACATTAACACATTCAAAGAACATAAGATACTTGTCAATATATATTTAAGAGATTTAAGAAAATGTTATTACAAGTTACCAAAGAAAATGTTCCCAAACTCCTACAAATAATGAATCAAGAAAAAGTTACAACAGCTTTAAACATCATCAGGCCGCATCTCGGTGTCGTCAACATTTTCAGCACTAAGAGAGGGTTGCAGTAGGTTTTCAGCATTGGCATCAGCTTCATCCGCCTCTTGATCAGCCTCATGAGCAGCAGCGGCCTCATCCTCTCCTTGGTCATCAACCTATGTAACTTGCCTAACTAGATCCTGAAGGTTGATAGCTTCGATCTAAGGCGGATCAAAACCTCTTTCTTTTCAGCGGTCCGATGCTCAGCATAACTGTTCAACTCGACGACGGTATAAGGAATAGAGGGATGGAAAACTCTCAGATGATCGGAGAAAGGCAAGGTAACGATCCAATCCCTCAAAGGTCTCGAGACGGGGAACATCGCCGCCTTCAGCCCACAAAAACCTAGCGAGATGGTAGATGCCTTGGTCATATCCCATCAAAAAGTTCTGGCCGGTTATATCCTTAGCGGCCTCAGAAGATTTGTATCACGGCCGCCCCTCTTGCGACCTCTGATTTGACTTCAGCCTCTGCACCCAAATCGGCCAGCTTCTGCTTCAGATGAGCAGTCAACTCCTATTCAGCTTTTAGAGAACTTCATCAACTCGCTTCTGCATCTCTTTCATGGATCGGAAAGCCGCTTTATTCCTCTTCGCCAACTCGCGATTAAGGGCCTCAAGATGCTCAGAGTTCACATGAGCCTCAAGCTGCAGCTTTCTTGTCTCAGTAAGCTGTTTCTTCAACTAGGGATTTTCGGCCTCAGAAGAACAAAGCCGCACACGCATGTCAGCCTTAACAACTTTAGCAGCCTCTAGCTCTTTATCAATAGCCGACCTTGACGAGGTGTCCTCTTTATACTTCTCCAAGAACTGCTTCATTCTGTTACAGACCTGAAAAAAGGAAAAAGGAAAACAAATCGAACAAGTTAGTTGAATAATAAAAGAGGACAAGTGATCAAGCTACAAAAGAAATAATATTAAGACGAGTAGAGATTTACCATTCTCACCGTGGCCCCGAACAAACCCAACAATTCCTCAATATTCTACAGAAAGGCACAATGATGGCCGACTTGATCAGACAACACGATCCGGTCCATGATTCTATGACCAATCTCCAACTGAATAGGATTGGGAAGACTCCACCTCAGATGCCTCAATGGAGCAACATCGGCTATCGCCGTAGAAATCATGGTCACCCTAGACATATCAGTCGGCTGTTGACGTATAAAGTCATTGTCTAGCAAGATAGCAGGTGTACCACGAGACCCTACGGGCAGACCAGATAAGGGCACCATTGCGGTCGCTCCTGCCAAGCTCGACTTACCGGCTGGATTCTTGCCTTTATCCGAAACGAGAACAACGGAGTTCTTACGAAGACCGGTGTCCTTAGGATGGGACTGAGATTTCTTTGGAAGAGAGGCATCAGCCTCAGTTGAGTGTCAACCCCTTTTTATTTTTTTGGAAATACGAGCCTCCTTCTCGCTATTCCCACCTTCAACAAGGTCGAGCTCACCCGAACCAACGGGTTCAGAATCCCTAGGTATCTTCTCGTGCCAGAGTTTTTGTCAAAACTGCTTGCTTAAGATGTTTTCAGGCAGGGCAATGTTGCTTTTACGGCTTTAGACCCAGAAGATGTGCCCGATGAGTCAGTACGGACATCAACCATGGGAAGATCAACCTTGTTAATTCCTTTGAGCTCTTCGCTCCTCTTCGTCTCGCCTGAGGTCATCCGGGAAGCGATCCGATTGCGCTGTTTAATGCATGCATGGTGCCTGCTAAAGGACAAAATTCATCAATATGCCATCGAGGAAATATAAAGAAACAAAAGTGAAAGCAAGCAGATCAATACAAGTAAAACTTTACTTGAAGCCCATTTTGAAGGATTGCGTAGGCATTCTCTGCAGAAAGAGGCCGTACATTTGCCAAAATGACACTCCATGTACCATTCAGGATCTCAAGGCAAAAGGTCGATCACGACCAAGGGATCACCTACCTCCACCCTAGGGAGTCCGTCCATCCTAGCATAGGGTTGCCCGACATCTAAGAGTAGCCTCCAATTAAAGACCCGCTCCTGCCTCTGCGGTTTCCGAACTTACCCCAACAACTCCTTGAGCTCGTCTATGAATTCATCATCATCCTGGGTCTTGACTTCCATCAGGGATTTTTGGGAAAGGCCACCTGTTATTAAGGATCGATCAAGAAGTGATGGTGATTGTGAGTAAATATAAAATAATAACAAGTAAAGAAACACAGAAACAAGAAGAACACAGATTTAACGTGGTTTCTGGCAATGTACCGAATACTCAACGGACAAACGAGGATATTTTATTATCACCAGAAAGTTACCTGAAGTTACAATTAATATAGATGGTATTTATAGCCTTGATAATCCAACCCTAACCGACTAAACAGCCAACCCAGTAAATGACTGAAATACCCTAGAAGTAACTTAGATAAAACCCGAATAAACATGCATCAGACGTGTTCCCCAAGTTTTCTGAGGCTCAGCAGACTTGTCTTCAGTAGGCTTGTCATCAGTAGGCTGATCAACCCTACTGAAATTACCCCCAGCTGAACACCAGACTTCAGCAGATGCTTTATACATTGCTGACCAAAACATGTTTCCAAACCAGACTCAGTAGCATAGTTTAAGTCACCATTACAAATCTCCACCTTGACTCCAACTTCCTGCAAACTAACCAGATGCACAACCAAGTGCCAGAAATCCTCTTTGTCTTTAGATTTGAATACCTCAGTAGACCTCCACCTTCAGCTGAGTATTCCCAGATTCAAATTAACAGCTTTGGATATTCAGCAAGTCCAGACACAACTGACACTTGCTCATTGGAACTGGTTTTGTGAACATATCAGCAGGATTCACATCAGTGCTGATCTTTTCCACTTTAACCCTCTTCTCATTCCTCAGAAAATGGTACCTCGCATCAGTATGCTTGGTTCTCTCATGATGAATCTAATCCTTAGCCAAACATATTGCACTAAGACTGTCACAATACAATCTAGTCTGATCTTGATGTAGACTCAGATCATTGACTAGCCCTTTCAACCAGATTGCCTCTTTTGCGGCTTCTATCAGTGCCATATACTCTGCTTCAGTAGTAGATAATGTCACTGTACTCTGTAAAGTTGCCTTCCAACTTGCCACAGAATCTCCCAAAGTAAACACATACGCAATCATAGATCTCCTGTTGTCCACATCAGCAGCATAATCAGAATCACAGTACAATGTGACAAAACATTGAGTACCACCTCCATGAATGAGTCTAATATCTGATGTACCCTTAAGGTACCTGAATATCCTCTTTACTACTTTCCAGTGTTCCTTTCCAGGTTGAGCCATAAACCTTCTGACAACACTGACTGCCTGAGCCAAATCAGGCCTAGTGCAAACCATGGCATACATTAAGCTACCCACCGTACTAGCATATGGAACCTTAGACATGTATTCTTCCTCTTCAGCTGACTGTGGAGCAAACACAGCAGTCAGATGTAGATTTGGTGCCATTGGAGTGTCTATAGGTTTGGCTGCTGACATGCCAAACTTGGATAATACCTTTTCAATATACCCCTGCTGAGACAAGAATAGCTTTCCCTGCTTCCTATCTATATAGATCTCTTGCCCCAGAATTTTCTTTGCGTTTCCCAAATCTTTTATCTCAAATTCAGCCTTGAGCAGATTCTTCAGATCTTGAATGTCAGACTTGTTTGCAGTAGCTATCGGCATATCATCTACATACAGCACCAGATAGATGATAGATCCATCCTTCAACTTGTTGTGATAAACACAACAATCATATGGACTCCTGCTATAACCCTGCTGAATCATATAGCTGTCAAACTTCTTATACCACTGCCTTGGAGCCTGCTTAAGTCCATACAAGGACTTCTTCAACTTGCACACAGATCCTTCTTTGCCAGGAACTTGGAAACTCTCTGGCTGAGTCATATAAATCTTATTATCTACATCTCCATGTAGAAAGATTGTCTTCACATCCAATTGCTCAAGTTCAAGATTCTGATGTGCCACTATTGCTAACAGCACCCTGATAGAAGTGTGTCTGACCACTGGAGAAAATATTTCTTCATAGTCTACCCCTCTTTCTGTTGAAACCCCCTAGCAACCAAACGCGTGCCTTATATCTAAAACCCTCGTGAGATGTCATTCCTTCCTTTTTCTTGAATATCCATTTGCAAGTTACCACCCTCCCGTCTTGTGGTTGTTTGACCAGATCCCAAGTCTCATTCTTCTGAAGTGACTCCATTTCTTAAACCATATAGAAATAAGCCATTGGGATGCCTCAGAACATGTCAGAGCTTCCCTGTAAGAGTTAAGTTCAAAACCATCCACTTCTTCAGCTACCTGTAGTGCATATCCAACCATATCCTCCTCAAACCCATATCTTCATGGAGATCTGATATTGGTCCTCCTAGCTCTACTGAGAGCTATACCCTATGACCAACATCAGCAGTTTGAGTCTCTGCTGACCCATGTTCAGCAGACTAGCTTGGATCCTATTCTGGATTTGCTGACTGTTGACTGTCTCCTGCTGAGTCTTTTGATTCAGTAGACTCTACTTGAAGCTCCACCTGTTTGTCAATCTTCTTAGTCTCAGATCCAATTTCAGATTCAGATGTGGCTCTCACAGATGAGTTAAGCATAGAGTTTTCATCAAAGACTACACTCCTGCTGAGTATAACCCTATTTTCAGCTGATGACCAGATTCTATACCCCTTAACTCTATCTCCATACCCAACAAACACACCCTTCTAGGCCCTAGGTTCCAATTTACCCTCACTGACATGGTAGTAAACAGTGCTTCCAAAAACACTAAGTCCAGAGTAGTCTGCTGAATAGCCTGACCAAACTTCAAGTGGTATTTTAAGTTTGATCCCGGTGTGAAGCCCCCTATTGATTAAGTAGCAGGCTGTACTGACAGCCTTCCCACAAAATCTCCTTGCTAGACCAGAATTATAGAGCATGCACCTTGTCCTCTCCAGAAGAGTTTGATTCATTCTTTCTGCAATACCATTCTGCTGTGGAGTATGTCTAACAGTATGGTGCCTAGCAATGCCTTCATTCTTACAAAATTCATCAAACTCAGACCAACAGAATTCTAGTCCATTGTCAGTTCTAAATCTCTTGATCCTCCTCCCTGTCTGATTTTCAACAAAAGCCTTCCACTGCCTGAAGTTCTTGAATGCTTCACTCTTGTGTTTTATCATAATTACCCAAACCATCCTTGAATAATCATCTATAAAAGACACAAAATACTTGTGACCACCCATTGACTCCACCCTTGAAGGTCCCCAACAATCAGAATGGACATACTCAAGTGTCTATTTTGTAATGTGGATTGCTTTTGGGAACTTGCTCCTATGTAGCTTCCCAAACACACAATGTTCACAAAATTCCAGCTCATTGACCTTATGTCCCCCAAGTAGATCAGACTTAGACAGAATTCGCATCCCTTTTTCACCCATATGACCTAATCTCATATGCCACAACTTAGTCAATTGTGACTGGTGAACCTCTGATGATGCAACAACAGCAGAACCTGATACAGTAGACCCTTGTAGTATGTACAATGTCCCCACCTGATACCCTTCAAAATCACACTTGAACCCTTATAGACATTCACCACTCCGCTTTCACCCTTGTACTTGAACCCTTTGTTGTCCAGTAGACTAAGTGATATCAAATTCTTGGTCATTTGTGGAACTTGCCTAACCTCATTCAATGTGTAGAATTTACCATCATGTGTCCTAAGTTGGATTGATTCAATCCCAACTATTTTCCATACCTTGTTGTTGGCCATAGAAATATGAACTCCATCAACTTGTTGATAGGTTGAAAACCACTCCCTGTTTGGACACACATGATAAGATACCCCAGTGTCCAGAATCCACACATCTCTGTGCCCTACAGACTCTGAAACTGCTAAGGCCAGATCTTCTTCTGAGTTGGTGTCATGTTCTTCCAAAGAAACTGTACCCTGCTGAGTACCCTGCGGCTTCTTCCTCTTTGGACATTCATTTTCCGATGTCCCTGCTCCTTGCAGTAATTACAGATATCCTTAGCTTTAGGACCCTTGGAATTCCTTTTGAATTTCTTCTTTCCAGACTGACTATATGTCCCAGATCCAGATTCCTTATAGCGTAACTATCGAGCATGGAGTGATGACCTTACATCCTCAAATGATACTGAGTCCTTTCCAACAATAAAGGATTGCACAAAGTTAACATATGATGCTGGCAGTGACACAAGTAGAATCAATGCAGCATCCTCATCTTCAATCTTCACATCAATATTCCTTAGGTCAAGCAATATTGTGTTCAGCTGATCTAGATGATCCCTCAGCTGAGTACCCTCATGTATCCTTAAACTAAACAGACACTGTTTCAAGAACAACTTGTTGGTTAGGGACTTAGTCATATACAGACTCTCAAGTTTAGCCCACAACTTCTCAAAGAGTGTCCTCCTCAAAGAACCTCTCGTGATAATATCATCGACAAGCACAATATAATTGTTGAATGTGCTTTCTCCTCCAGACTGGCTCTCTCAGCAGCACTTCCTTCTACTGATTTAGACAATGGACCCCATAATCCCTGTTGCTTTAACAAAGCACTCATATTGTACTACCACAGACTAAAACTTTCCTTCCTGTAAACTTGTCAATCTTAACATTTAAAGCAGACATCTTTCTCACCAGAAAACCTTGCGTAGTTCCTAAATCCTAGCGTCAATTATGACCTTGATGCCAATCTACCTTGCTTAAAACAGATAAACAAATTTCTTGATGAACCTGGATGCTCTGATACCCATTTGTTATTACGGATCGATCAAGAAGTGATGGTGATTGTGAGTAAAGATAAAAGAATAAAATGTAAATAAACACAGAAACAAGAAGAATACATATTTAACATGGTTTCCGGAAATATGCCGACTACTCCACGGACAAACGAAGATATTTTATTATCACCTGAAAGTTAAGTTACAATTAATACAGATGGTATTTATAGACTTGAGAATCCAACCCTAACCGACTAAACAGCCAACCCAGTAAATGACTGAAATACCCCAGAAGTAACTTAGATAAAACCCGAATAAACATGCAGCAGACTTGTTCCCCAAGTATGCTGAGGCTCAGCAGACTTGTCTTGATGCGCTTGTCATCGCAGGTGATCAACCCAAATTGAACTTGCCCCAAATTTGACACTGGACTTCAAAGCCAGATGCTTTATACATTGCTGACCAAAACATGTTTCCAAACCAGACTCAGTAGCATAGTTTAAGTCACCATTACACCACCCTATTTGTGATTCCACCTTTATGCATCTTTATTCCAGGCCGCTACCATATCAAGAAGGTTGCAAAAGTCGGGGTATGTTGCTGCTCGTTCA
The DNA here is from genome assembly GCA_026214975.1 of Gentiana macrophylla. Taxonomy (NCBI): domain Eukaryota; kingdom Viridiplantae; phylum Streptophyta; class Magnoliopsida; order Gentianales; family Gentianaceae; genus Gentiana; species Gentiana macrophylla. Next base: position 77,739,091 of record CM047807.1, on the reverse strand, counting down.
ACTGCGAGGTTGGATTTGACCATCTCCAGCCTTCTTGTTAAAACCATAAAAGTAAAACAAAACCGGCAATGTTGGCTCCCGCCCGCGCAGTCGTCTGATCACAATAAAGGCCATCACTACTCTGACAGTCAGTCCCAAGCGTAAGATCACACGGCATGACCTGAATTGCCTCCATAAACCAAATCAAAAAGGGGTCAAAGGGTGGACAAAGTCCGGCAATGAGGTGATCATAGTGCAGCCATAAGAAGTCATCCATATCCCTGCCACAGATGCGTGCCACTTTTGTCACACCTAAGCTGGCGAACCGATAGTCCAGCAGAATATCATAAGCCATCAACGACGGGTTATAATCGGTCCGGCTTCGGAATTCTCTCTATCGAAGTCCTAACTCGCTATCAAAACGCTTTTGCTCGGCCAATTCACGAGTAACTGCATGGGATCGCTTTCTAGGTGCTCTTTTCTTCGGTTCCACCCCATCGGCCTTCTTCGAGCCCACACCCTGAATCACTGAACCACGGATCGCCGCACATCGGGTCGTCACCTTATGGGATTTGTTGGTAAGACTGATCAATGTAGCGTCATCTAGATCGCTAGGTTCGTCGATAGCCTCACCGATATTCTCAACTCCATCTTCATCGCTATCCTCATCACCCGAGCCGGACTCACCAACATCGACTACATCTTGCTTGCTCTTGTCAACCTCCTCCTCCGAACCATAGCCTGAAACCGCTCTATCTTCTTCATCTGATTGAGTATGTTACTCTGAAGACATCCTAGAAAAACATAAGCCAAGATAGAGCAGTTAGTTGCCTAGACATGGAGGTCGGGCGGATGTGAGCATAATCACACCCCGACACCTCACCCCTCCGTTTGATAAACAACAGAAAAACCCTGAAGAACCCTAAAATCATTTGGACACATATCTCGGGGAAAGGATGAGGATTTGGAGGTGGAACAATGAGACTTATACAATTTGAGGCCAATGTGGATATGACAAATGAAGCTTGTACATTCAATGGGTCCTAAGCATACATTATACTCATATCCTAACATGTTTTAGACCACAAAACATTATAGATAAAAGATGAGAGGTTAGGCCATACCTGGAAATTTTGGAAGAATCTAGGTTGAAACTTGAATATCGGCCGGAAGTAGAAAAGGCTTGCCATAAACTGCTTGCACTCAACGGAGTTCTCGCTGGAAAAAATTCAGAATTGGCAAAAGTGTACAAATGAGGGTAGGAACCCCCTTATATTGTCATGGACGGAAATGAAGCGTCGTTTAAAAAGTGAAATTTGAACGCAATAATGGTAGGACACGGTTTCCAAAATCCCTCAGCCAATCAGGGCAAAGGACGTTTCATGTCAAACGTCACATCAATTAAGCAACCGAAGTAACGCCTTGTGAACCAAAATGACGTATTATGAGCTTCATTCACTATGACAGCTGGTGAAAACAGCTTACGGCCTCCCTCTTGGATTATGGCCTTCATCTCACAAGAGGGCTTACAGCCTTCCTCTCATAAGATGCCTTACGGGCTTCATTCCGCAAAATGGCTCAAGGCTTACGGTCCCCATCTCGTGAAGTGTCTTACAACCAATAAAGCCCGCCCGCTCCATAGCACGGCACCTAGCAGCGAGTCGCTTTATGTCATAAAAGCTTCTTAAAACCAGTCCACTTTATAGCGCGGTACCTAAGCCTATCTGCTAGATGCATAGCCCATCTCAGTAATTCGCCGCACGATGTTAACACTGATCTAAGCCTGATAGCTAAACGTCGGCATCTCACTGTCAGATACGACAACACTATGGTTTGATATCTCGTTCCACCACCAACTTTACTCTTCACCTTGCTGGACACGCAAGACACAGAGTAGGGGGGCATTGATATACCCGGTCCGGATTATAACCCGAGCATCAAGATTGGGCCTGGACTTAGGCCCAACAACGGATCTTGGGCCTCCATCTAGCTAATCCGAATCCAGTCCACTTCCTATAAGTTAGACCAGATGAAAGTCGACCTCCGACTCCAACGTTCACCCACACCCCAACTTTGTAGGATGTAATATCGTCAGATGGATTATAGATCCACCCGATTATGCAGCGGAAAGTACAAGATCTAGATCTAACAACCAAAATACATAAATAAATGGATCTAACCTACGAGGGGGTTAGATCGCTTAACGGTTTATTGCGAATAAACGTCTAGAACAATCTTCAATCCAATCCGATCTAGTTGAGATCTTAGTTGAGAAGCCAAAGTCTTCCAACGTGTATCTCCAAGCGCCACCAGGTGGATGTTGTTTCAAGCCGCCGGACCTCCTCGATATGCTACCTTTAGAAAAACGCAAAGTTTTTCTAAAACTCGAACCCTTTGTAAAATAGCCAAAAATTCTAAGCTATTTTACTCCCAAATTTCGTGCATTAAATCATGTGTATTGTCTTGGGAGAACTCTCTTTATATAAGAGAGAAATCCTAGCCTCCAAGGCATTGTTTAATTAATACAAAATCAATCAGAATAATCCTTTTCCTTAAAAAGATAAATCTAAAATATTTCTAAATTAATTAGGATATACAAAAGATTTCATTTTCCTTAAATTATTTAACACATAAATAATTTAATCACATGTCTTATTATTTATTAAGAAAACTAATTTCCCAATAAATAACAATTAAAAAATGCGCCCCATCCTAAAACAAATTTAGGGCTCACGCATGTTTCATTATTTTTGGCCGAGTCCACAAAAAAAATTTCTTTTCCATGTATTTAATTATCTAGTCCAACTAAACAATTAATCCACATATCAATTAAATAGTCCAATCCAACTATTTAATTATAATTGAGGTGAAACGACGAGAAAACATATGCTATGTTAGGAGCCACGTCGGGGACCATGGACCCATATTCAATAGCTACAATAAATTAAATAATATTATCAGTCAGACCGAACAATAATATTCAATCTATTAATTCCGGGATTACACCACCATACACCCGAAACTGAACTCTGCCGAATATAGATAACTTACACTCAACCATGAGTTGATAAGCGTCCACTGATATAATCATTACATACAGATAAATCCTCCATAGACTGTTCATTTCAAGTCGGGTATTTCCGTAAACCCTTCTCGAAACATATTATCCTTATTTACCATTAACCCCCTAGTGATCAATTAGTTCACATACCGGAGTAGTAGCTAATTAGTCTAACATGAACTCCGGGATCGATCATTTTCTTAGGGCTAACAAATAAGGGAATCTGTCTGCCTACTCCCGAGGAAGGAATGGATTCCATATCCGTGATAGCACGTACTACTCACCTATTCCGAGATAGAGCCAACGAGAAGTGTTGGACCACATACTACGAAGTGATCCTTACTAACACATCAACTCTACTCTAGTCTAAGCGGCTTGTGCAGTGATCACTTGAGATTGAGATTAATCCATATATGATCATCTTGTGATTCGATAAGACTTCTCGATTACGGAATTATATCGAGAACTCAAATCAAATCGGTCCAAATTTCATATGAATATCATCATATATAAATGCCCCACTAGTACCATATTCTTGGCGATACCGATAAGATCACACACCTAAAGTGTTCTCAGGCGCATTGTTAGCACATTAATCATGAGACCCGTACTCAGATTAATCAACGCTACGGACTAAGTTAATTTTAAGTACATCTTACTAACTCAATCCTCTTGTGTATAGCCATACACTGAGTTATGTGATTACATAAACGAGTTACTTAGGGTTTTCAGTAGTCTCTTAATTATAAACATAAGTGCATATAATAAGATGAATTATTAATTCTGTCCTAAAACAATTACATAATTGTCTTTCAGGCACTACACCTAACAATCTCCCACTTGCACGAAAGGCAAGTTGATTAATTGTTTTAGAGCACACCCTTTATATCTATATCTACAACATTCTCCCACTTGCTCAAAACAATTGAGACATATCTCCAAGATTCATACCCTCCAAGCGCATCTTAGTAATTCATCATTCCAAGCACGACCGGAGTGTGCCGCCGTAGGGTAGGGCAGTGACCCGGCGTGTACTTAGAATCCAAATACCATGTGACTTGGTACATAGATCAGGTAGGTTGGCGTCTTGAGTCAATCTTTGGGATCGAAACGTCGCCTTTCCATCTAATCCGGTGGTACGATTTCAATATGCCTTTGATTCAACACTGAGGATGAAATCGACTTAACGATCATCCTTAATCGACTCTAAAAAGTCGAATCGGTGTCATCACTGATATTCTAGTTCGCACCTGAATATACTAGCATATTATTCCTCATTCTCCTGAAGAGACTTGAGGATTCACTAAACATCCCATTTAGTATTCATCCACAGGTTTAAATAACCATTCTTGAGAGGTAGGGTAGACTACATCGTTGAATGTTGCATAAATGCAAGAATATCTTAACCAGGTGACTGGGATTGCCAATGATCGATTCTTGAGAATTTGAGCGAATCCTTTAGAATGAATCCCAATGGCATGTCAGGCTCTGACTTCAGATAACACACCCATGTTGTTTCCAACTGTTTTAGTGTTATCATTCACAAACACTAATCTACATACTACATTACTAATATTGATGACAAGTCTACAAAAGACTAATCAACATTCTGGTCAAGTCCACATATTAAAATACATGACTCTGAAATGACCTAGAGGTTTGCTTTAATCCCCAAAGGATATAAGCTATGGCAGGCATCCTGCCAAAGGTTCTTTCTGAATAAATTAAGATAGGTCTGAGGGAATCACCCCTATTTCTACTTTGTAATGAATCCGCCATTTGTTCATTGCTAAAACCCTTCAGTTCTGAATGAATTCAGATTCCGTTGTTCGGCAAGGAAGTCTTAGGGAATCACCTCTATTTCCCGTTTTCTGACGAAATCAAACAAGACTGAGTGATAAGAGAGATCACGGTCTGGTTAACTCTCTACCTATTAGGGAATCACCCCTAAATTACTCAGCTTTGCATTGAATGTTAAACTTTCCTATTCATTCGACTCTTCTCTATGTAGTTCCAATTACTCATACTGGGCTTGAGATACTCAGGTGGTTCTACAAGAGTTTCAACAGAAGTGGAGTATCAAACTCCATTCATAGGGTTATGGCTTTTAAACCAAACTCTATGATCAGGAACCTACACAGCCCACGAAGGACTATAGGTCATCAATCTACCCTATTGACCATAAGGTCCTGCAATGGGTAATGGGCAAACCATACTCCCACTGTGTTCTGGGTGGATTGATATACTGGTCTAGTTTAGTAGTTTTTATTAGTGTTATCACCAACTACCGGTGTTGGATGTGAACTGAAAAAATCAGTTAGTAACATCTTGAGTACAAATACTTCAAGATCTAAGGTTGTTATTTCTAGACTCTATCAGACAGAGTTCGACAGTATAACAATTATTCTCTGATTTTACGAGTTTTATAACCAACCTTTACTCAATGCATTAAGATATTTCATGATCTGAACGTGTACGCAAAATTTCCAGTCCTACCTTCAAGCACGCGGTGCTAAATGCCTCTATTTATGGAAGTGGGGTGAACCGAATTCACTCCTTATCCACAAATGCGTAGGCATCTTTTAGGTAGACTTCTCGGTTTTTCAATACAACGTAAACCGTTATTTTGCAACCAATATCTTAAATGTGTTCAACAGCGTAACGTAGCACACCAATAACTATATAAGGAAAATTTATGGTGTATCCTTTAGTGAAAACGTTTCACTGAGAGGCAAGCCGAGCATCAGTCCCGAAGACTATGCAAGAACCTATTTCTGAGTATGGAATACTCTATCTCGGGTGAAATCAGAGATTTCCTCCAAATATTTTGGATAAACTTACCAGAGTCTCGAAGAGTTGTCAGACAAGATGTCACTACTTCAAAAACTCCCACTAGCTTGTACCTTTCATATGACCCCGAAGGTTGTTATGAACAAGCTATGCGACTTCTTTAAAACTATTACCCTTCCCGATTGAAAGGAAACTTAGTCATTGTTCCTTTGAGACAGTGTTCTGTTGACTAGGAGAAGGAATCACCCTAAACCAGTCTTCAGATCTTGTTTTTATGGAACATACACTAATTAATAGAATAGAAAGAAGCGTTTATCTAAATACGGAAACCATTAGCGTTTATATTGTTTGAGATGTGTTACATATACCTATTAAGCATTTCTTAGTGGTTTTGACTTTATCAAACAAAATTCTGAGTCTTGGGTTCGTTCTACGAATGTTATATTCATCGTCAATAAGACAAACAAATTATCCTATTGAAAATGAATGCGTTCGTTCCAACAAATCCGAAAAAACAGAAAAAGAATTTTCTGTGATACTCAAGAATTGAATCCGAGATTCATTTCCTTATATCACTCTGACTAGTCTATCTGAAATAACTGCCCGTTGTCTATCTTATGTATCGTTTAATGCAAAGCTACCTAGTTCTTCCAAAGAACTTTAGCTTTCAAGAAAATTGTTAAGGATGCATTGGTCAGTGATCCGAAATCACTTTCCTTATCCTCTAATTTCCAATTTATTAATTTTCCGGTTTAGCCTTAAAACTGCTTAGTTTAGATGACTAACACGTATAAACATTCTTTCCCATTCTCGACTTTCCTTAGATGGAAACAGTCTTGAACTAGTAGTTCGTTTGAGTAGACACTAGTCTTGAACTGTGGGATGTCTAATGATGTGTTTCTAGCTTGGACTATTCGATTTTTCTAATCAACAAATAATAAGACCAAAGCTCCCACTAGTTTATCGGTTCCAAATACCGTCTAACTAGCAACACTTTGTATTTATGATTTTTCAAAGATTAGAACATCACCTAGAACTAAGCTCCCACTAGTTTATCAGTTCCAAATACTGTCTCACTAGCAATGCTGTGTTCATGATGTTTCAAATATTATAAAATCTCCAAAACTAAGCTCCCACTAGTTTATCAGTTCCAAATACTGTCTAACTAGTAACGCTTTATTCTTGTTTTTCCAATGAATGGAAAAACTCTTGTGCAGTCCATTACACATTTCTAATGATTCAGAAAAACAACAAATCATAAGACTAAGGCTCCCACTAGTTTATCGGTTCCAAATATCGTCTAACTAGCAACGCCTTATGTATATGATTTTCCAATTTTCCAATTAAGAAATTTTTGTTGTGTAATTACACTTTTAAAATTCACTAAATGAATTTGTCTGATAGTTCTATATCATCTTTTGTAAACAAAGTATGGTCGTCTCTCGTTCAACACGAGTGACACCTGTGACATACCTATACTATGTCACTTAAGTTTTTAAAGGCTCAAGGAAAAAATCTCTTCCGAAAAATTAACTGCATTCTTTTGATAATTACAACGTACTTGTTATTTCCACAATTTTAATGAAGTCCTATTGCTAACAGTGTAGTAGCCTAGAGATTTAGTTGTAAACAAATATGACAGAAAGTTAAATTCAAAATTAAAATTTCACTACTAGATTTTTATTTAAGGAATAATAAACTATAAAAAGTTTATCCTACCATTCCAAGGATTTAACCTCGTACCTCAGTGCCGCCGTAGGGTAGGTCAAAGAGGTGACGGTTAAACTGAGACAATCTCTCTCAATGATTAAATTTTGAGAATCGAACATCTCACGGGAATCAGACATCCCGGACCTTAATCATCGATTACCTTCTTTTTTCTAGCCTAGATATTTCAAAAATATCCATAAAGACTGTGTCCTACTATATCAGATCTCAAAGTACGCCCCGAGTATGCCGACGTAGGGTCGGTAAGTGACCCGACGAGTACCCAAAATCCTATCCTTTCGGAGACCAAGCCTTGAATTTTTGATAGGGGTGAACACCATCCGTAGGGGGCCGAAATCAAAGCGGCTCGAGGCGTCACCCTTCCCTCACGTGCTTGCACCTATAGTAGAGGCCGTGGGGTCGGCTGTCGCCTTCCCCGCTCCCACTCAATAATTTGAAAAAATTGTGGGTTTCTAATTACGGTTTTGGTCTTGACAATAAGACACAATAAATCAAAGTACTCCGAATAGGGTCGGTTATATAGGCAAGCCTACGCCATCTTATTCGTTGGAACATATGTGACAGTTCAGGCTAATCCGGCAAGAGAAGCCCCGTTTAGCCCGAAGGCTTATCGGCTGTGCTAAGTCTTGTCGAATTACTGTATCGTACATCACACGTGGAGGGGAGTCGATTGAGCCGAAGCTCGGTTGAACTCGCCCAACCATGGTTAGACCATTTCCGAACCCGTGTACAATGATTTTCCGATTTCTAAATTATCAACCAAAGCGCAATCTCGTTTCTGTTTAAGGTGGCTCACCGAAAACTCAACGATTTATCTAAGTGGGATTCACCGAGAATCCATCACTAAAATCGTAACGATTGACAAAACCTGGGTCCCGGTTTTAATAATTAGTTACTTATTTATTAATTACCACATATCAATTAAATAAGCCTTTAAACTAATTATACGAGTTATACATGCCTAATTTATTCGAAATAAACTAGCTACATGTATGCATTGGAGTGGAACCATGAAGATGCATGTCATGGCAATTTCCGGTTATATCATACAATTTTCGATCATACACGAAAATATAAACGGAAAATTTGAACACCGAGATGGACCGTTGGTACCCCCGACTAACCTATTTTCTAAGGAAAAGTAAAACTAATTCTAAGTCTGCAAATCTCGATCTTCGATCTTGATCTTGAAACTTCCGGATCTCGAACCTTCGATCTTGACACGAACCACGAACGACGAGTAGAGGAGGCCGTGATATACCAATATATTTAAAATATATCTATATTATTAAAATTGTTTTTAATAAAAGTTTTTTTTTTATTTTAATTTCAAATATCACGGCAGAAACTTAACCCCAAATTTTTATTTTTATTTTTTTAAAATTGTTTCGCCAAAACCTAATGGAAAACAACTTTGCCGCATGCAAATTAAAAGGGGATTGCCGCAATGTCATAGTGATCAAAGATAAAAAAATAAAAAATAAAAATACTGCCGCAAGATTAAAAAAAATTTGTGCCGTGACCCAAAAATAAAAAATAAAAAATAAAAAATTGCCGAGAGGTATCTAAAAACAAAACAACAATCGGCCTCATCCCGTTTTATCTTCTTGATGATCTTCAACACCATGATCTTCGTCGTCTTGGACCCGGATCAAATTAAAAAATTACAAAAGATCCAATCTTTTTACAAATTTTCGAACCAAAAGAAATAAAATTACATATCATATGCTCAATTAATATTAATCAAAAGAGCTACAAAATAGATCTACGGGTAAACAGTACCAACCCCAATCCATCTCTTCAACCATGACAATCACAAAGCATCATCATCAAAATTTTCGAATCAATAAAAAAATTAAAACGAAAACAAGCAATCTACACATGCTATTCCACTCATTAGATCTAAAATTCACATACTTTGATTGATAGATCAAAGGCCCTGATACCACTTGTAGGATGTAATATCACCGGATGGATCATAGATCCACCCGATTACGCAGCGGAAATTACAAGATCTAGATCTAACAACCAAAATACATGAATAAATAGATCTAATCCTACGAGGGGGTAAGATCGCTTACCGGTTTATTGTGAATAAACGTCTAGAACAATCTTCAATCCAATCCGATCTAGTTGAGATCCTAGTTGAGAAGCCAAAGTCTTCCAACGTGTATCTCCAAGCACCACCAGGTGGATGGTGTTTCAAGCCGCCGGACCTCCTCGATATGTTACCTTAGAAAAACCCGAAGTTTTTCTAAAACTCGAACCCTTAGTAAAATAGCCAAAAATTCTAAGCTATTTTACTCCCAAATTTCGTGCATTATATCATGTGTATTGGCTTGGGAGAACTCTCTTTATATAGGAGAGAAATCCTAGCCTCCAAGCATTATTTAATTAATACAAAATCAATCAAAATAATCCTTTTCTTTAAAAAGATAAATCTAAAATATTCCTAAATTAATTAGGATATACAAAATATTTTATTTTCCTTAAATTATTTAACACATAAATAATTTAATCACATGTCTTATTATTTATTAAGAAAAATAATTTCCCAATAAATAACAATTAAAAAATGCGCCCACCCTAAAAAAAATTTAGGGCACACGCATGTTTCATTATTTTGGCCGAGTCCACGAAAAAATTTCGTTTCCATTTATTTAATTATCTAGTCCAACTAAACAATTAATCCACATATCAATTGAATAGTCCAATCCAACTATTTAATTATAATTGAGGTGAAACGACGAGAAAACATATGCTATGTTAGGAGCCACGTCAGGACCATGGACCCATATTCAGTAGCTACAATAAATTAAATAATATTATCCGTCAGACCGAACAATAATATTCAATCTATTAATTCCGGGATTACACCACCATAAACCCGAAACTGAACTCTGCCAAATATAGATAACTTACACTCAACCATGAGTTGATAAGCGTCCACTGATATAATCATTACACACGGATAAATCCTCCATAGACTGTTCATTTCGAGTCGGGACATTTCCGTAAACCCTTCTCGAAACATATTATCCTTATTTACCATTAACCCCCTAGTGCTCAATTAGTTCACATACCGGACGAGTAGTTAATTAGTCTAACATGAACTCCCTGGATCAATCATTTTCTTAGGGCTAACAAATAAGGAAACTGTCTGTCTACTTCCCGAGGGAATGAATGGATTCCATATCTGTGATAGCACAGACTACTCACTCATTCCAGAATAGAGCCAACGAGAAGTGTTGGACCACATACTACGAAGTGATCCTTACTAACACATCAAACTCTACTCTAGTCTAAGCAGTGAATTCAAGCTCCTTTGTACGGCAAGAAAGTTTTAAGGCATCACCCCTCGTAATCTTTCTACTTTCCAAGGAGTCAAGCAAGGCTGAATGGTGAGAAAGTTTTTGGGCATCACCCCTATTAAATTATCTACTTCTCAGAGAATTACCCCTGGACCACTTGGCCTTGCTTGTAAAGATAAACTTTCTCATTCATTCGACTCTTTTTCACGTAGATCCAATTTCTCCCACTGGGCCTGAGATACTCAGGTGGTTCTACAAGAGTGTGAACAGACATGGAGTACCAAACTCCTCCTACAGGTTTATGGCTTTAACCCAACCTCCTATTATCAGAATCCTATACAGTCCTCCAAAAGGACCATAGGTGATCAACCACCCCAGCAGACTATAAAGTCTGCATTATCACTGCGAGTCAATGGTTAGACCATACTCCCACTGTATTTGGGTGGTTTGATATTCTGATATGGTTCAGTGGTATTTATCGGTGTGTTGGAAATAAAATTTATGTTTTGATGATGATTCATCGTTTATTCAGTTATTGTTTTAGACCCCACTGATGAAGTGTCATAATTAGCTGTTTATAGTGCAAAGCAAAAAGATGTCAAGAAATCAATGTATAGGATTTAATAGAGTCTGATATTTGTATAAGTTAAATCAGACAAGCACTGTAATAGTTCTAGGTTGTGAACTGAGAAAATGAGAAACTGGGAATTAGTTAAACTGAGATCTTATAAGAATCTGGAAAGAAGAGCACACCATAATGAAACTGAAGAAGATAAGTTCGCTGAGGGACACAAACTCAGTTGCCTTATTTAGAAGATTGAAGAACTGAGTTCAAACTCAGTTGATGAAGAACTGAGGGTCACAGACTCAGTTATTGAAGACAAAAGAATTGAGGGTTCAAACTCAGCTTATGAAGACTAAATCGAGACTATATAAGTTAGACTTCAGGCAAGATTGTGATAACCTGAACTGACTATGTAGATCTTGAGCTAAGATACATAAGGACAATGATGTCTTTGCTAATTTCGTTTAGAATGGTGTAATCTGGTTAGATCAATAAGAATCTGATGAAAGGAAGAGTACTGAGTTGTTGAAGAAGAGTAAAAACTCAGTTAAAGCTCTTAAAAACTGAAAACTGACAATGTTCTCAGTAAATCAGTTTTGGAACTAAGACTTAACTAAACTGAAGAAGAATCCGATCGTTACAGTACAAGGATCATGATTGGAGGATAATCCATCCGTTCTGACAAGTAACGTACAAGCAAGAAAGTAGGACCACTAACGGCTACAAGGATTCGAATTCAATTTATCTGACCGTTAGATAAACCCCTATAAATAGACAGTCTCTTTGTAAAAGGAAAAGGGAGAGAAATTCTAAGAATCATTTTTTTGTCAAGTAAGATTAATATCTGAGGGGGAAGATATTTTAAAAGAATTCCTGCTAAATACTTAATTGCAAGATCAAGAAATTTCTTCAAGTATTCAAGCATATCAAGATCTATCATTTGAAGAAATCAGAGCTGTTCATAAACTGTCTTTATCTAGAAGAAAAGCTCATATCACAATTGAATCATAGTCTTTGATTCAAGTCTCAACCTTGATTTTATCAAAGGTTCTAGACTGTGAAACACCAAGAAGGTGTGAAGGACAATTGAGTGCAGTCAGGAAGACTGTGGTTGTGATGAGCTGGTTAAGAGGCAATTCCACCCTCCAAGGACTAGTGTTTCAAACAATTAAAGAGCAGCCATTCTACCTGTTCTACAAGTGTTTAGATAGTGAAGCTAGGGATTAGTCAAGGACTATCAATTTAGAACGTTTCTTAACCGGGCCATCTCAAAGAAGTTCTAGTGGAATTTTCCTCCGCATCACAGGGGAAGAGAGGACTGACAGGATTACACCACCTGGAACCTCTATAATTCTTGTTTATTTACTTTACATATTTACTTACTGCATTATAGTCATATTTATCTAGTTCTTACTTTTAGGAAACATAAGAAACTGACTCAACACATTATCTGATAATTCCTATCTTTTGAAGGCTTAAATTATTCCGCTCCCAGTTAACTAGACTAAGGACAAGTCAGTATTGACTTATACTCAGCCAAGTTAGCTTAACTCCACACAAGTTTGAACTGAACCTTAATTTGTTTAAAATCCACTTTTTGGTGACAAGTTTATTCACCCCCCTCTAAACTTGTGTTAGCCTTTCCAAGGGACCAACAATTGGTATCGGAGCAGTTCTTCCTTTGGGAAGTGATCCAAAGATATCTTATAAACCATTTGTTGAAAACCCCTTACTGTATCAGTTGTAAAAGCTTTTTATTGAAACTTAATGGATACATCTAGAATTAGAAGTTGGCTGAATAACCCCCTGACTGACTATTTGTTGAATGTTGTTTCTGACTTTCAGGATCAAGTATTTGGAATATTTAGCACTACAAGCTCACATACAAATCCAGAACCTCATTTTAGTAATGATGTGGATATTGACTTCTACACGTATGATAATGAATCCATGGGATTTCCATCTCTATGTGATCTCTCAGAAGAAGCAGAGAAGGAGTTGCTGCGGGTAGCTGATTGCATAGAAGAAAAACTAACAGAAACCTTCATTGAAGATCCATCCATCGAAAAAACCAAAGATATTTTTGAGATTCTACCCATGAGCTGTGGAGGTGAAAGTGATGAGGAAATCATACTGCTAGGAGTACCATAGGCAAATATCAATGATAAAGGGAAGCAAGTTTTAAATGATGATGATTCCTCAGATGAGAATTTATCTATCAAACATCATGAGGTAATTGCATCTACATCTCGCACTCATGTTGCCAAAAACAATCAGAAAAATGAATATTTCAATGAAACCTTGGACATACTCATAAAGGAAATGGAGGTAATTCAGAAGAATTATGAGAATGTCAAAATGGAGAAATTTTTTTTGAAAGCTGAAGTTTCGAGATTGAATGCTGGGATCAATCTAATCAAGGCTAATAATGGAACCCAAGTAATTCGACCAACTAAAGAACTGGCAGAAGTATTAAACATCACAGAATCATCAGTTGATCAAATTCCCAGCGTTCAGTTCAAACCTGGAAAACCATTTGGAGACAGATCTGGTTTAGGGTTTGTTAATTCTAAGTTGAGACCAAGTTCAGTTCAATGAATTTGTGATCGCACAACAAATCGAAACTTCGAAAAACCGATAAAGTTATTAGAATCGATAAAACTCAAAGACCGCCAAATACACAAATCGATTGTGAATCAGAAATCAGTTGGTAGAAAGCACCAAACTAACATATTTTACAGGAAGGCTCAGAAGGTTGAAAAAGGAAAAACTGATCAGAGATCAGTTAGAAAAATCTTCAAGTCATATCCATCTAAGAATGAAGATCATTCAAGGAAAAATAGACCTAGAGGGAAAGGGAGACTGTTTCCCACTGATGAAGACTGGAGTGAACCATCACATCAGTTCCACAAACTGAACAAACCAAGAACCGTTAGGACAAAACAGCAAAAGTTTGTGAAAACTAAGTTTACTCAGTCAAAATATCAAGAGAGGTATAAGAACAAAAGTATATCAGCTAAAACTAATCAGTTAGGACCCAAACAGATATGTGTACCGAAAATCTCTCATTTTGTTTTGCAGCAGAAAATCACTAACTGAGAACTGGAAAGGTGTGATTCACAAAACTGAGTTGTATTCACAACTGAGTTTTTGAATTCAATATAAGTACAAGACTGAACGTGTACAGCTGGAGATACACCGCACCTACTCTATTTACTATTTTATAGCTACGGATGTCAGGAAAAGACGTGATCTTTTCTAATCTCAACCGTCCATCTTTTCCACTCATCTTCATTTTTGCAATCTCAAACATTTATGACAAGATGTTTTGAGTCCCACTCAATTTTCAACTACCCTTGCTAACATTTATAAATAACCCTGAAATTTCATCTATAATTCTTTACACTCGAATTTTGAATCCACTTCTTTATCTTCTTTAATCACAGAGTTTTTTAAATTTCAATTAAATCCAGAAGCAATGAAGTTTACTCATGTTGAACCTGGAATGATCATTTCACTTGATCAATTCATTGCCAAATATGCGGATCAAACACTAGCCAAGGAAATTGCAACAAAAATACAGAAAATCAAAGGTTTGGATGCTGTGTTTAACTTCAATCTAAAGAATGTCTGTCTGGAAGGCATTGGTGACTTCTATGAATTTGGAAGTACAGCTCTAGAAAGAGAGGGCACACACACTTTTACCACATCTGTCAATGGTAAAAAATTCAAAGTCACTGAAGATCTAATTGCAAACATTTTTGGGTTCGAAAAATCTGGAGGAACGTCAACCATTAAATTGACTAAAGAACAGAAAGAGAAATTATGGAAAGATATAGCCATTGATGCAGACTCTACAGTTTCACTGACCGGGAGTACAAGTTTACTCAAACCGGAATTCAGTTTTCTAACCAAGATGTTAGCAATTGCATAATTGGAAATGCAGGAAACTTTAGCAATCTCTCTAGAGCAAAATTGGATTTATTATATGTGATTTGGTTTGGAGAAAGTTTCAATTGGAAAAGATATATCTTTGATCAATTAGTGGCACAATCGATTGACACACCCAAAAAGAAGACTGATGTCAAGAAAGGTCGATTCTATCACAAGAAGACTCTTGCATTGGTGGTCTAAAGAATTCTCAATCACTTTGGAATTGCAAAGAGAAAAGAAACATCGGTTGCTGATGGGAAGATTGTTGTGAAAGAAGAAAGATCTGGAAAAAGAATAGCTGAAGGTTCTGTGAGTGAACCTAAAAAGAAGAAAAGTAGGAAGCCGAAGAAAGCCTTAACTGGGGATGAATCCTTTGAACAAGTTGAAGAATTAAGAGAAATAAGAAGAACCAGAAAAGGACAAATCTGATCTTGTTACTGAGAAATCAGTAGAAGTTTCACCAACAAATGTCACCACTTCAGCTGCTGAAGGATCAACACAAAAAGTTAGAACTGAAGTTACTCTCACCAAATCTGTTTTAGCATCTGTACCTGAAGCTTTACCAATTCAAGAACCAGTTACACATTCACAAGAAATTGAAATGACAAAGGAAACTGAAGTTGTCAACAGAGAACAGAATGTTGAAGTTGACTTACAAAAGAAAGCTGACACTCAGGGGGAACAAACCCTGAGAGTTGAACACGACGATGAAAGATCTGACAGTGAAGAAAGATTAATTGACAAAGCAACATTGGAAATGCTGTTGTTACTTTCAAAATCCAGATCCACACCTCAAAAGTTTTCTTCCAGATTAGAATTTGAGGAATCAGTCAAAGAATTTTCAGCTTCTCATTCTGAGGAAAAAGGAGCTGAAGTACAATCAAGATCGACTAAAGTCATCCACTTGGATGAGCTGGTCAATGAAGAAGAACTCACTGGATCTACGATGAAAGAAGTCCTAGTTACTGAATTTGAACTTGAGCCTGCTGGAGAACAAGTTGCTGAAGAACTTGTTAGTGACGAAGATTTGGGAACTGAGCCGATAATCTAAGTTTCAGCTATTGAAAAAGAATCATCCGTCATCCTAGTTACTGCTGAAGGAGAAAACAGCAAAACTGACCCAATGCAAACTGAAGATGTTGTGAGAACTGGAGATACTCTGGAAGTTGCCCAGGAAATCTCAGGAGGAACTGAAGAAATTGTCACTCAATCTAAATCCTCACCTGATCATGGAGAACTAATGACAGCTGATTATGAGCGATTGCGCAAATATCAAATCTGGAAATTTAGTTCTATCGCAAATCAAAGAAATCAGCTAGTAGAAATGGAAGTCACTGAGAAATGGGTAATTGATCTCTACAACATTACCAATCTATCAGAAATGATCAATACCGATGATTTCTTAAGTCGTGAATATGCGTTAATCAGAAACAGTTACTGGAATGAAGCCACAGCTGGTGGAAGTTCCAAAAAGAATGATGATGATAATGATTCACAGGCAGATCCCAATTTGCAGAAAGGGATTCTTGCCTCTTTACAAGAAAACAAAACTGAAACTGATCAGAATACTGATGATGATTCTAGTAATTCTGAAGAAAGCAGTGGAAGTTCTAGCTCTAGAACTATATCTGATGAACATGAAGAAGAAGAAGGAGGTTATCAATCTCCTACTGATAAATCTATGCTAGAAATAGCAAGAACTGTAGCAAACATGGCTGGAGAAGGATTAGATGATGAATTCAACATACAATTATCACCTACAAGAAATGTTGATCAATCAAATCTGGAAGAAATTAGAAAACAATCTGAAGAAAGGAGAAGATCCGCAAAATATAAAGAAAAACTGAAGCAAGTTGTTCTCTCACTGCTTAAGAAAGCTAAATCAACTGAGGCTGAGAGAAGCAAAATCAATGAACAACACGCCGGAACATCAAAAGACATACCAACTCAAGTTGATCTCATTATGTTCTATCATAATGAGATAATCAGAATTCAGAAGGACGATAACAGCTTGTTTGGAAATGTTCTAATGTCCTTAGAGGCCAGCAAAAATGAATGAAGCGAACTGGAAAAAAGATGGATATCGTCACTAGTAACCGTCAAGACACTCTGATTGAGCTTCGAAAAACAACCATTGAAAATGATGCAAGAAGAGATGAAACCCAAGACAGATGGGAAGGGATTCTCAATAATCTGGTTGACAGAATGATTCTAATGGAAAATGGCATGAAGGAATCAGTTATAGCTCAAACCATTTTGGCATCAACTCAGGAGAACCTGAACAATTACATCAAGAGCCTGATTGATAAAGATGATGTCAATAAGGGGGAAAGTTTGGATATCTTAAAAGTCTATGCAACTGAGATGCCACAAGTCCTTGCAAACATTGATGATAAGCTGACTGAACTAAAGAAAGCTAGAGGAGAATTCACTGATGTAGAGATGGAGCTAATTGCTAAATACTCAGGGCCAACTGACAAAAGAATTGGCTTGGATTCTTGTCTCTACAACTTATTCAAAAATCTACCAGCCAGAGAAGGAGAATCAAGACAAGAATCTCCAGAAATTTTTCTACATATGCAAAAGATTCTCATGCATTACTGGAACAAACTTAAGAAATGGGAAAAGGATGGTATTCTAGACAAAGAATCAGATAAGATTGAAAAGACTGAACCTGAATTTGTTTAGAATTTACTAAAACATCCACTAGTGAAAGACTGCGGACATCTGTTTTTACTTTCGCAATTCTTTTCAAAAGCAAATTCTTCGGCAAGAACAATTTGTCTAAATCATGGAACATATGGGCAAGCATCCATGGAATCGAAAGCACTGCAACAAATGATGCTATGAGGAATGTTGCTGAAACTTATGACAATCAATTCAGTTTAACTGTTAAGTAAAAAGAAGCTGCTCCTTAGCTCTTTTTATTATGTTGTATTCTATTACCCAACTTTGTAACTCAGTTATCAATAAATTCTCAGTTTCTCAGTTCATTGTGTTAGTCACTATATCTTGTTTTATTCTTTTGCATTGCTTTTAAGGAGGGTATTGACATCATCAAAAAGGAGGAAATTGTTGGAAATAAAATTTATGTTTTGATGATGATTCATCGCTTATTCAGTTATTGTTTTAGACCCCACTGATGATGTGTCATAACTAGCTGTTATAGTGCAAAGCAAAAAGATGTCTAGAAATCAATGTATAGGATTTAAGAGAGTCTGATATTTGTATAAGTTAAATCAGACAAGCACTGTAATAGTTCTAGGTTGTGAACTGAGAAAACGAGAAACTGGAAATTAGTTAAACTGAGATCTTATAAGAAACTGGAAAGAAGAGCTCACCCTTATGAAAATGAAGAATATAAGTTCGCTGAGGGACACAAACTCAGTTGGCTTATTTAGAAGATTGAGGAACTGAGGGTTCAAACTCAGTTGATGAAGAACTGAGGGTCACAGACTCAGTTATAGAAGACAGAAGAACTGAGGGTTCAAACTCAGCTTATAAAGACTAAATCGAGACTATATAAGTAAGACTTCAGGCAAGATTGTGATAACCTGAACTGACTATGTAGATCTTGAGCTAAGACACATAAGGACAATGATGTCTTTGCTGATTTCGTTTAGAATGGTGTACTCTGGTTAGATCAATAATAATCAGATGAAAGGAAGAGTACTGAGTTGTTGAAGAAGAGTAAAAACTCAGTTAAAGCTCTTAAAAACTGAAAACTGACAATGTTCTCAGCAAACCAGTTTTGGAACTAAGACTTAACTAAACTGAAGAAGAATCCAACCGTTACAGTACAAGGATCATGATTGGAGGATAATCTATCCATTCTGACAAGTAACGTACAAGCAAGAAAGTAGGACCACTAACGTCTACAAGGATTCGAATTCAATTTATCTGACCGTTAGATAAACCCCTATAAATAGACTGTCTCTTTGTAAAAATAAAAGGGAGAGGAATTCTAAGAATCATTTTTGGTCAAGAAAGATTAATATCTAAGGGGGAAGATAATTTAAAAGAATTCCTGCTAAACACATAATTGCAAGATCAAGAAATTTCTTCAAGTACTCAAGCATATCAAGATCTATCATTTGAAGAAATCAGAGCTGTTCATAAATTGTCTTTATCTAGAAGAAAAGCCCATATCACAATTGAATCATAGTCTTTGATTCAAGTCTTAACCTTGATTTTATCAAAGGTTCTAGACTGTGAAACATCAAGAAGGTGTGAAGGACAGTTGATTGCAGTCAGGAAGACTATGGTTGTGATGAGCTGGTGAAGAGGCAATTCAACCCTCCAAGGACCAGTGTTTCCAACAAGTGAAGAGCAGCCATTCTACCTGTTCTACAAGTGTTTAGATAGTGAAGCTAGGGATTAGTCATGGACTATCAGTTTAGAACTTTTTGTAACCGGGCCATCTCAAAGAAGTTCTAGTGGAATTTTCCTCCGCATCACAAAGGAAGAGATGACTGACAGGATTACACCACCTGGAACCTCTATAATTCTTGTTTATTTACTTTACGTATTTACTTACTGAATTACAGTCATAATTATCTAGTTCTTACTTTTAGGAAACATAAGAAACTGACTCAACACATTATCTGATAATTCATATCTTTTAAAGGCTTAATTAATCCGCTGCCAGTTAACTAGACTAAGGACAAGTCAGTATTGACTTATACTCAGCCGAGTTAGCTTAACTCCACACAAGTTTTAATTGAACCTTAATTTGTTTAAAATCCACTTTTTGGTGACAAGTTTATTAATTCACCCCACAGTAAACTTGTGTTAGCCTTTCCAATGGACCAACACTGTGTTATCCCCAACAACCAATGTTGGATGTGGTCTGATTAAATCAGTTAGTAACTGCTTGAGTAACTTACTTCAAGGTCCAAGGTTGTTATTTAAACATTCTTTCAGAAAGGCTGTGACAGTACAACCGTCACTTTCCGATCGTAGGAATCTTATAACCAACCTTCACTTACTTTATTAAGATATTTCACGAACAGTCACTATCTGAACGTGTATGCAAAATCTCCAGTCCTGCCTTCACGCACTAGTGCTAAATTCCTCTATTTGCGGAAGTGGAGTAAATGTACTTCACTCCTTATCCACAAATTCATAAGCATCTTCTAGGTCAACTTCTCGGTATCACATACTAATGTAAACCGTTATTTATTGCAACTAATATCTTAATTGAGTTAAGCAGTGCGTTGTAGCATATCAATCACTATATAAGGCAATACATTGTTTATCCTTTTAGTGAAATCGTTTCACTCAGAGGTAGGCTGATCATCAGTTCCAAATACTATGCTATAGACTATATCTGAGCATGGAATACTCTCTTCTCGGTAATAGCAGAGATTCCTCCCAATATTAAGATAAGCTAATCGGCGTTTCGTGTAGTCGTCAGACAAAATGTCTACCACTCAAAAGCTCCCACTAGCTTGTATCTTTTACAAGACCCCGTAGGTCAATATGAACAAGCTGTGATTCTTCTTCAGCTCTTTTACCCTTTCCAATTTGAAAGGTTACTTAGTCATTTTTCCTTTGAGATAGTGTTCTTAGACTGGGAGATAGGAATCACCCTTAGCCAGTCTTCAGATCTTATCTTTCGGATATATGCACTAATTAATAGATGCTGAAGAATCGTTTATCTAAATACGGAAACCATTTGTCTTAATAGTTTATGATGTGTTACATATACATTTTCAGCATTATTTAATAGTTCTGACTTTATCAAACGAAATTCCAAGTATCAGATCGTACTACAAATGTCATATTCACTTTTTCTAAGGCAACGGTATAATCGATGTGAAAGTGAATCAATTTGTTCCAACGAATCTGAAAACAGAAATTAAACTTCTGTGATATACAAGGATTAAAATCCGAAATTTCTTTCCTTATATCACTCCCACTATCTCAGCTGAAATAACTGCCCGTTGTCTACTCTTTAATCATTAATGCCTAGCCACCTCATTTTTACAAAAAGAACTTAGCTTCCGGGTCAAATTACCCGGTTAAGAAAGTCTCTAAGGATTCATAGGTTAGTGATCCGAAATCACTTTCCATATCCCATGCTTTCTTTTATTAATATTTCGGTTTAGCCTTTAACTTATTTAGTTATAGATGACTTACACTTGTAGACATTTACCTTCCCATTCTTTGCTTTCTTTAAAGGAAATGGCCGTGAACTAGTAGTTCATTTGAGTAGCCACTACTTGTGAACTGTGGGATGTCTTAGTGAGATTGATACCGAAATTCAAAATGGTTAGGAGACCTAGTCAGATTGTTCAGGGGAATAACAAGAAGGTCTAATGCTCTCATTATGGTTTCAATGGACACACTGTTGACGGTGGATACTCATTCTTCTTATTGCACTCATCAACAGTGTGTCGTCATTGAAACCACAATGAGAGCACGAGACTTTCTTGTTATTCCCCTGAACAAACTGGCTAGGTCTCCTAACCATTTCATTGTTATTCTGGTTTTGATTCTGAAACCTATATTGATTTAGACTTAGGTTGTTGTACTGATTTTGATAAACACCACCATGATGACTACTATTTTTATTTTGTGGAAAAGGCCTACTAACCAACACAATAGCTTCAGAATTTTAAGGATGCCTCTGAGCATATCGTGCTTCTCTTAAAAATGTAATAACCATTGAGAAAGCTTGTTTGATGTTTGGCAAACGACTCATCAAGAAAACTTTTGATCTTACAGGTGCAAAATTATCAGTCAAATCTTTCATGAACCTAATCACACAATCAGCTTTAATGTAATCATTCATATCTGTATTGATAAAACATAAGGGTTCCCACCTTCACAAGTAAGAATAGATTTTAAGATCATTATTTCATCCCACTTGGATTTCAACTTAAATAAGTAGTAACCGACATACACCGTTGTTTAATCAGACTAACCTCTTTTACAAGATCTAAAACTTCAAAGTAATCTACATTCGAAAATCTATCTTGCAGATCCAGCCAATTAAATGTCTCTAGCAGTCATAAACCACAAGATACTTTGTACTATGTCTGGCATTGCAGAATTGATGATCCAAGATATAATCATGGTTTTACATTGACTCCAAGTTCTATACAATTGATCGGTCACAATAGGTTTTTCTATTGTGCCATCTATGAAACACAACTTATTCTTAGTTCCAACATCGTGAACATTTATCTAGTTCAAGAATGATTGTTGTTACCTTCCAACGGAGGCGAGACCAAGATAAGTACAAGATTCTTTGATTCAAATCTACATTAGTAGAAGCCATGGAAATCACAGAATACTCTTAAGATTCTGATAACTTTGAAAGACAAAGAATATTCTCAAGATTCTTCAATCAAAACCTTCGAACGAACGGAATTCAGAGTAATCGCGATAAAGTTGCTCTGATACCATGAAAAAATTAAATCTAAATTCTTCTCAAGAAATTGAATCGAATCCAAGTAAAATTTGAAATAGAAAAACTGGTGGGAAATGGAAGAAATCTAAAGTAGGAAAACCGGAATGAATCATCACAATTAATTGATTACAATATGTTCAGTTCAGCTATATAGAGTACTGAACACTTAGTTGAAGAAGAAATCATTTATAACTTCCTAAACAGTAATAACGTTAACTAACTCCAACCGCTTTTTGACCCAAGTGTTCGACGAAATATCTCATAGAGTACTGTTCTCTTGGCATGGTGATGGTTCATCAATTCTTGGATATTAGCTATAAATATTATTTGTTATAACACAATCGTTAAGTTTAAATAATTAAATTAAGACGATTTCCCCTATATGTCTATACAAGGGGTTATAATACGTCACTAACACTGTATTGCACTTGCAAACAATTTGATTATCTCCATCCTTCATATTCTTGCAGTCGCTATCCAATGCATGTTCACACCCAACTGTAGCACAAACATCTTCTGTTTTAATGGCCACTGCGGGGAGAAAAAAAAAAGATTAGAAGATACAAGAGATTGTTACTCACCATTAAAACCTAGATTTTCAAGTAAAGAAGGCATATCTCTAACATGGTCACTAAAATAATATCAACTTAACAATATAAGACAAATAATATAAAGTGTATGTTTTTACACAACAAATTATTCTAACTTAATTTGAGTTAGAAAATGATGATTATTCTAACCAATTCAGGTCAAATTTTCAATGCTTCCCATACCTTATACTGATTAAAATATAATGACGAAAACTTCCAACATTCTGCTAGAAATTCTGTCAGAATCAACATGCACAATATCCATTTGTATGCATCAAATGGAGAAAAGAAGAAAACAAATGTGACATTTATCTGCATAACACTGACTCTATCGGTACACTACACTACAAGTGCATCATATTAGAATCGACTTTGTAAAAGTCGGTTCTGAACTACAAACCGATTTTCCGTAGGTGTATTGTGAGAATCGACAAAGATAAATTCGGATTTTTGTTATAAAACCGATTTTGATAATATCGTTTCTATGAAAACGGTGTGGTGCACCGGTAAAACGCATGGACACGCAAATAATTAATAGCCCCAAAGAAATACCATGCATGACAAGCACAATATCTATATGTATATATATGGATCGAATGGAGAAGAGAAGAGAAGAAAACATGCACATACCTGGCATGACAAGTAAAAGGTAAAGAAAAAACCAAGCCATCTGAGCCATCACTTCCTGTTTTGCTTTTTCAATAAAAATAAAAAGATTAAAAGAGTAGTAAAGTATATTCTCGCTGAAATGCTGTGATGTCAATGCCGCATCAAGGCTAAATTTATAGGCTCAGAAGAACATATTGTTGGAATTTATTATCCATTATATTAAATAGTACATGCCCTCTAATCATCTTTCTTTCGGTCTCTTTTTATTATTTAATCAACGATGGTAAGTGTTTTAGAGTACCAATACAATTGTTTTTTAAATTTTTTTATGCTTCTAACAGTTTCTCCATTAAAGATTAATAGCAATTTGTATTTTAGACTTTTCCTCACTTTAAATTATTAAGATTAATGCACTTTCAAAGTCTGTATATTGTATTCAAAAAAAAGTCTGTATATAGATTACACTACCGAGGTAGTAGATAAGATTATGTGGTAATTTAAATTTACTAAGTTTTTTTTATTTTTTTATTTTTTTTATTTTTGTGTGTGTTAGTAGAGGATTTCAATTATTCTTGAATTTTTTATTATTGTCTAATAATTATGACGCCTCATTTCCTGACACCGAGTCATTCACCGAAAACAACGCCCGACACACACATGTATTTTTAAATGAAATGAATTTACTGTTGTGACAATATAATCAGGGTAAAACGGAAGTAAAACTAAAGAAACGACTCGGGAATGTCAAAAGACACATAGATCAACAGTTCCACTCCGTTTACGAAAATGAAACGACAACAACGAATTAAATATTGTTTGAATCTATTACACTCCTAGTAATGAAGAGAGACAAAAGTCTAGAAACTCTCAAACAAGCAAATGTCTACAACTCCCGAAACATTAATAAAATGCATAAACTAAAGATAAAATTCTTCAACATATCATCCCGAGCTCACACATCAGCTATATCATTGCTATCATCAAATCCGCACTCCTCATCCTGCTAAACACCTTTTTAGGGTGGGAACGGTAATATGACGTAATTACAATTGTGCTCTTTTAGGGTAGAAGAATCGGGATACAATAACATATGACGTGAATAAATCTACAATCACTACCACGTAGTCTGTAATAAAAGAGCTCATTTCCCTCTACTAGCTCCATTAGTGAAACCTCACCCAAGTAGGTTTGTTAAGTTATAACTAAAGGACACGATGCCTGAATGATGAGTTTGCACCTCATATGGCACGGACTTGTCCGTGTGGAAGATTACATGAGTCTGTTTGGCATCAACCCAAGTGGAAGTGTAATAGTTCCATGCTACGAAGAATAAATGTGCCTTACCAAGAGTTACAACGTTTTAGGTTTTAGACACCCAATAATGTATTTACGAATTTAAATTCTAAAAGTCTAAGTTCATTAACGTATAGGATTCTTAAAGATATCTACTCCTAGACAAGATAAATACAATACCTAGGATATTGTAAAAGGACCATTGACTACTAAGTCAATAACAAGCAAGGCCTAAACAACCGCCTTCCACTACTACCATTCACCTCTTAAAGGCTACATGAAAATCCTTTCGACTCCCCACGTGAAAGGTTTCCATATAAAGGCTACAACCATTCACCTCTTGAAAGGCAAAAACTGCAATGCACCTAGCATAAGCCAGCTTAAAACCATCCATTTACCAAAGAAAAACAAAAAAAAGGCAAAAACTGCAATGCACCTAGCATAAGATAGCTTAAACCCATCCATCAACCAAAGATAAACCAGAAAAAGGGTAGCTAAAGTGCATCAATTACACTAATTTCGCCCAGAAATAAAAGTTGAAAATTACTTACCGTCTAACTCGGGCCAAAGATGAATTTCGTTTTGAGGAGCTTCACCGTGCTTCTCGCCGGAAGTGAAACTGAAGAGCTTTGTCCTCCACACTTGCCGGAAGTGAAACTGAGGAGCTTCGTCCTACATGAATTGCATTTTTCTTATGCTAGACGATTTGGTGAGGAGCAAGGAAAATCCCCTTTTTCTTTACTATCCTATGACCTACCTTTAATCATCAGCATTTCTTTCAATAAAAGACATCAATTCTATAGCTTACATCCATCCAAGGAAAAAGAATGATACAAAGGTGAAATTAAACCATACAGTAGCAGTCACATACCTCAATTATGAAGACAAAATGGCATCTACTGTCCTATCGTCTTCAACCCTAATTTGACGGAAGGAAAGAGAGGAAGAGGGCAATATTAAGCTAGCCAAGCTAGTTGTTCTGTGTGGGTGACACCAATTTGACGGAAGGAAAGAGGGGGAGGGCTTGAAATATTTGCAGGCACGAATTGAGCGGAAAAATGCTCGAAAAATTTGCAGGCAAGAATTGAATTGGGAAGAGAATGAATAATTGATGTGTGGGAGATCGGGGATAATGACTTTTCATTACGTTCCTACGCATTTCCTACGAGAATAGACTTAGCGTCGGAAAGTCCTCGGTAGCAATTTTATTTTATATTTATATAAATGTATTATTTATTTACTACTCATTTAAAACTCATTAAGTTTTTGACCACATACCAACGAATAATTTTATTTTATTTTTTTTATTAAAATTCGTCAGAAACACGTCGGAGATATTTCCCTTCAATTTTGATACCAATGAGCGGGAAAGCTCCCGCGCTTTGTTTGTGACAAATTTTCTACGAAATATATTTTTACGAATTGTTTTAGTCGGAATTTCGTAGGAATAGATTTATTTTTATTCGATTAATAAACATTATCGATTTTGGTCGGAATGTCGTCGGAAAGTTCCGACCTGTTCAAATTAGTCGGAAAATTTCGTAGGAAAGCAGTGAATTTCTAGTAGTGTTCTGGTGTTTCCATATTCTCCCCGCAGAGGGTCTCAGTCGAGACTACAAGAAGTCAATGTTAGACATTGCTGGTTTCCAATTAATGCCCCAAAAGCATGCATATCATACAACATCAGGTTGTACACAATAAAACATCAAAATAAGGTGAACATGGGCTTGGGCGCACGCTAGCACCCTTTGGCACGCGCAAAACCCTGTCCATAACAACATGTACCATTACTCTTTACTCTTTACCGAATGCTAAGACTCCTTGGCGCTAAACAGTAACGGTGCATTTAACCGATGCCAAGAACATTAGAGTACATCGAAACACTTCCGAATCGGATTAGGGTTAGAAAGTAGTTGGTCAGATCATAGCTCGGCTCTCTCGATTTCCATAGTTTAAACTCTTTTATTCTGTGTATATTTTGTTTGTTAAACCGGTGATCTGACAAACCACCATGTCTCGTAGTTGTGTTGGCCTGAACTAGGAACGATACCGACTTTGATACTTAACCAGATTCCCCGTGGGATACGAACTTGCTCGCCATTTATAGTACAACCGACTCGGTACCCTTCCAGCTAGAGTTGGATTTATTGTAAAACGGCCATCAAGTTTTCTGGTTTCATTTCAATACCTCAATACCTGTGTAAAGTCATAGTCTAGAGCAATCCAGCATTGCCGATTCGACTTTGAAAGTCGAATACATAGCAGCTTCTGGAGCAGCTAGAGAGGCAGTATGGCTTGAAAAGTTCCTTGTTGATCTGGAAGTAAGTCTAGGTATTGGTAAGCCGATACCACTTTACTGTGAAAACAGTCAAGAGGTAGCTTACGCAAGGATTTTCATAATCACAAGTGGTCAAAAGCATATTGAGAGAAAGTACCACCTGATCAGACAGACCGTGCAAAGAAGCGACGTTTCGGTCCTAAAGATCGCCTTGAGCCGACAACCTAGATGATTAGTTTACTAAGTCGCGTGGAATCTGTTGTCACTGATAAGCGCTTGGCGGGTATGGGATTGTGAGATATGTCTCATCTGCTTTAGAGCAAGTGGGAGAATGTTGTGGATGGAAAGAATAAGGGCGTGGTGTGCTCAAAAAACAATTGTTGCTTGTCTTTACGGGCAAGTGGGAGATTTTTGGATGTAGTGCCCGAAAGGGAATTGTTGCTTGTCCTTACGGGCAAGTGGGAGATTGTTGGTAGTAGCGCCCAAAAGACAATTTACGTAATTGTTTTTATAATTAATAAATGACAGATTTATTCTCATCTTATTATTTGCTTTGTGCTTATAAGTAATACACTACTAAAAACCCCAAGTTGTATCATATGTAGCCATATAACTCAGTGGGTGTCACATGTGAGGATTAAGTTTATGGTGATACACATGAACTATTAGACCATGGTGAACTTAATCAAAGTATGAGGTCTATTGATTAAACCACCATTAATGCGCCCAGAACACTTTATGGTGTGACCGTCTTATCCGGACAGTCAATATTGGTTATCTAAGTGGGGCATTTATATATGATGTGGTCATATAGCACTGGAGACCGATTTAATCTGTATATCTCATATAATTCCATGATTGAAAATCATATTAAATCATAAGATTGCAGACTCCTGCTTGTTTACGGATTAACCTTAATCCTGAAGTGATTGCAGACTCCGGCTTGTTTCAAGATAGGGCTTGACGTGTTCGTTAAGGATTGCTAAAAGGCGTGGTCCGAATCACTTTCACGTTGGCACTATTTTGGAATGAGTGGGGAGTGTGTGTCTCACAGATATGGAATCCATTCCTTCCTGTGGGAAGTAGAAAGACAATCCCCTTATTTGTTAATCCTAGAAACAGATCGATCCGCGGAGTTCATATTGGTTATGAATTAATTGATCACTAGTGGGTTAATGGTAAATAATGATAGATGTAATGAAGTAGGTTTACAGAAACATTCCCGCTTTATTACGGATAGTCTCTGGAGGGTTAGTCTGTATATAATAATTATATCAATGGACACTTATTGACTCGACATATTGAGAATAAATTATATTTATAATCGATAGAATTCAGTTCGGATTTATGGTGGCGTAATTCTGGAATTAATAAGTTGAGTAGAAATGTTCTGTTCGATGAATATTTTATTCAATTTATTGTAGCTACTAGTTATAGGTCCTTGGTCCCCGGGTTGGCTCCTAAGATGTGAGTGAATTCTCGTATTTTGGAACCTCAAGAATAAATTAAATAGTTGGTCTATTTAATGAATATGTGAATATTATTTATTAGTTAAATAATATGTAATACAGAAAAAACTTTTTCTATTATCCCAAGTGGCATAAAAAATGGCGCTATATTTTTTTGATTTTGGGAAAACAAATTTTCACCTAATTAATATAATGTGGATAATATAATTATTTATGTGTTAAATAATTACAATTATGAAATTAGTTTTCTTATTGAATAAATAAGAAATTTGTTTTCCTATTGGATAAAGGTTTTTATTTTCTTTAAAGGAAAGATAAATATGTGTGTATAAGATAAACTCTCAAACTATTTGGTTATTAGCCTATATAAAGAGAGTTTTTCACAACACCAAATTAATTGATTCCAATGTGATTTTTGAGAAAAAAACCAACGCCAGTTATGATAAAAAAAAGGAAGGCGGTTTTTTTTTTTTTTTTTTTTTTTTTTTTTTTTTTTTTTTTGTGTAAAAGAGAGAAATTTTGTTTTCTTGTCTTAGCCATTCGGAAGAAGAAAAACAAGGTTTTTCTTGAAGGCATATTCAAGGAGGTTCGAATACGGGATCGATGTCCACCAATCGTCACTTAGAGATACAATCCGGGAGATCACGACATCTCGATTCGGTTGGGTGATCTCATAACCTTTTCTTTAAGATATTAGTTAATCGTTTATTAGTTAATTAGATCAAAAAATTCATTCTTCTGCTATAGATCTTGACCTAATCAAGATCTAGATGAATCTGTGTGGGTTCTGACTCAACTCGATTCATTCAAATCGGGTTTTCGGGTCGGATTCAAACTCCGGAAACTCCAGCAACCTTGACCTATGCCAATTGAGGAATTCGAGTCTGATGAAGCATTTAATGCATGGTGTCATTCAGCCAACTACTAATCAGAGAATGGCGCATGCAATCAACATTGACCCACGCCAAGTGTTCACAAAGAGTAAAATGACGCGCGCCATGGCATATGGCGCAAGCTATTATTGCAGAGTTAGCAATTAAGGGTCTAATTTATTCACTTTGCCGAATATATCACAAAATAGACTTCATCTTCTCCACTGTCACTCTCCCTTGAAGGCACCCCAAACCCAAGG
This sequence comes from Gentiana macrophylla, assembly GCA_026214975.1. Taxonomy (NCBI): domain Eukaryota; kingdom Viridiplantae; phylum Streptophyta; class Magnoliopsida; order Gentianales; family Gentianaceae; genus Gentiana; species Gentiana macrophylla. Next base: position 77,708,936 of record CM047807.1, on the reverse strand, counting down.
CTGACCTAGCCGATTTTTTGCATAAAATTAGCTTTTAATTCAAGTGTAAACATTAAGAATTCCTAGTTTGATTTCTACTACTTTTGTTGGAGCAAGATTTACTCTTTGTGTATCAAACTCCATTGAAGGCTTTGAAGTTTGAATGAAGGTTTCCATTTTTGAGTTAATAGCTTGTGATTGGTAAAATTCTTACTCTTTACCTTGATTTAATTGTTCTCATTACTATGAATACTAACCTTGACAAGTTGGAGTTTATTGTCATGAGTGGCTAGTTCTAACACTAGCCAAGATGATGTTGTAGAAGTAGTATAATTTATTGTGTTGATTGGGAATGATTGTTTATGTTGTTTAGTTTCAACTGTTGTGAATCTTTTCCTACTTGAATTGTATGGTTGCTTGTATTGGAGTAATTATCTAATGCTTGCATTTACACACTGATGGAGACCGAAAGGAGATGTTAGGTGTGAGAAAAAGGTAGGAGAACCGGAAGGTAAAATCGACCTTACGAGGAACTCGATTTCTTATCCGGGGATTATTGCTTGTTCAATGCATTCAAGTTCATATCATGCCAATTCATTGTGTTTAGGACACCTAGACCAAGAAGGAGGCATAGAGTGGTTTCATACACTCGTATGAGGGGGAACCACTTGCTAGGGAATGCACCGTTTCACACTCTCTAACACCATTGATAGGATGGAAGGAGATTATTCCCATGATACTATGAGAGATTTGCTCAGTCTACACATTGTCTTGGTTAGGTTTCTTTTATCATTTACCAACCTTATTTCTAGAAGAATTATTTGTGCATTTACTTGTTTGTCTATTGCATCCTAGATCGAATTAAGAATAGATTTTTGGTGTTTAACCTCACAAATCCTTGTGGGATATGACATTGACCACTAGACTAGACTACGATTGACCCGGTACACTGCCGGTTAGATTGGACACCTAGAAAAGTCGCATCAAGTTTTTGGCGCCGTTGCCGGGGATTTGTGTAACGGTTAATACTTGTACTAGCTTTAAAATTTTCGAGGATAGGTCAAACTTTTCTAGAATCTTTTCAATTTTATTTTTTTGGTGCTTACCTCTTTGGTAAGTTACCAAGTGTTATGTTATTGTGTTCTTGTTGTTTCTCATGTAGTGGATGACCGATACTCGACGTGCTCCTCTCATTCGGATATCAATATGTATATTAGGGAACGAGTAGTTGAGAATAAAGTTGGTCAACCTCATCATGGTTTGGAGCTTAGTGGAGAATCCTTCCAAGGATCATCTACCCGAGAAGTAGAAATGGACGAGGACCTTGAGAATGTACAAGTCGGGCGAGAACATGAGAATGCCCAAAAAAATGAACAAAACCCAAACCCTCACGTTCTTAACCCCCAAAATCCCAACAACAATCCACCACCACTCAACAATAACCAAAACCGGAACCAAAATAGGGGAACAACAACAACAACCCCCCAACCCAAGACCCATTTGTGATCAAGCCGTGAGAAGAAATGAAACCAACAATCCAATTCTTTTACCAAATATGGGTGCAAATAATTTTGAGGTTAAACCTCACATTTTTGGATTATTTGGAACAAGAGCTCAATTTCATGGGCGTGATGATAAAGATCCACATCATCATCTTTACCACTTGGAGGAATTATGCAATACGGACAAGTGTCAAGGTGCTAATAGAGAGTTGACAAGAATGTTAATGTTTCCTTTCTCGCTGGATGGGAAGGCAAAAGATTGGTTTATGTCACTTTCTCACAATTCTTTGACAAGTTGGGAGGAAATCCAAAATGAATTTTTGAAGCAATACTTTACTCCGGCCGGAATTTAGAATTGAAAGTAGAGATTGCTAGGGGAGAATGAATCACTTGGAGTCGTGTGGTAGAGATTTAAGAGGTTGTTGAGAGCATTTCCCGATCATGATTATCCCTTGGACACGCAAATTCAATTCTTTTGTTGGAAGCTTAGAAAAGAATCACATGCTGATGTTGATCAAGAATGTAATGGTTCATTGATGATGAGTGCATCACAAGATGTGTATGATGCTATTGAGATGATTGCAAAAAATAACCGAATGTGGGAAAATGGTTCAAGCATGAGGAAAGTTACTTTTGTGGGAGAATCCACCGCTCAATCGGAAGTGTTAGCTCAATTGGCTTCTCTTAGCAAGAAAGTTGATGAAATAAAGAGAAATAAAAGTGCGGAGGGAAATACATCCAATGATGTGAGTAGTGAGGAAATGAGACATGAACACTACGCAGCGTTGGAAGTGATGAAATCCGGTGAATATTCCAATGAAGAAGTGAGCTTTATGCAACAACAACGGGATTAAAACAATGCCTACTACAATGCGTACAATACCTTACAAAGAGATTTTACTACTCAGCGTTGGCCTCCACACACCAACAAACAAGGATCATCATCTTTTACTCCTCAACAAAAGAACTCCTTCAACACCAACGCACAAAACCAAAGTTTTCAAGGCCATACTTCATTCCAACAACCATTACCACCTACACACTCTTACCAACTACATCCCACAAAAAACATCCCCATCACACAAACTTGAAGCTCATCTCTGGAAAAGGAAGAAAGATGGGAGAAGTTGATGGAAAATCTTATGGGTGTTGTCTCAACTCAAGCCACGAATATACAAACGATGATGACTTCTATAAGTACGGTGACAAAAGATGTTGGTACCTTGAGGACCTCAATGAGCAGTTATGACATGAGAATGAAAAACATAAAAGCGTCGGTATGGAACATGGAAGAGCGCTTGAGTAAAGAGGGTGAAAGAAATGCGAGTAGACCACCGGGAGGATTGCCGAGCAATACCGAAAGAAACCCAAGAGGAATGAATCCAATCATAACCCGAAGTGGAAGAGTTTGTGGAAATAGAGAATTCTATTCCAACCAAGTGGGAAACGAAGTTGAGAATGATTTGCATGACATGGATGAAGAGAAAGAATTGAGTGAAGAAGAGGAGGATATTGTGGATGATTTCATGCAACATGATGGATATGTTGAAGTGGAGAAAGAGGATGAAGAATGGGTGAAAGTCCCGAGACTTTTGAAAAATGCTAGGGCTAGTGATTTGAGGACTCTTTTCAATGAACATGTCATATTGGTGCCCACCAATGACAAAATGACACGCGTCAATGATAAACAATTTGATTCAGAGAGTTCAGCAGGGAAAAAGGCGCACGCCAATGAGAAAACAGTGCACACCGAAGGCAAAGAAGGTGATTCAGAGAGTTTAGCTGAGAAAATGGCACACGCCAAAAGAGAAATGACGCACGCCAATGTTAAACAGAAAGTTTCTGGGCAAAGCAAAGATAAAATGGTGCGTGTCAATGATGTTGGCATCTGCCAGCAGCTCAGATTTTGAAGAAAGCCTCAACGGTTTCATCCTGCGGCGAAGGAAAGAAAGGTATGACTTCTACTGCTAAAATCATTGATCATGAGTCATTACCTTATCCCTCTCGAGAGGAGATTAAAAAGAGAAAGTTGGATAAAAAGTATGCATGCTTCCTTGACACGTTTCGTCATTTAAATGTTAATATTCCCGTCATAGAAGCACTCACTAGCATGCCTACTTATGGTATGTTCTTGAAGGACATCCTCACGAATAAAAAATGCTTAGAGGAATATGAAAATATTCGTCTAAATGAGGAATGCTCCACCTAGTTGCAATATAAGCTTCCACCTAAGCTTAAAGACTGATAAGTAGAGATTTCGTAATCCGGCTCGATCAAATACAATTTATAAAACTCGAAACCTTAGGCAAAACTCACTTTCTAACCGGCAGTGAACCGGGTCGATCGTAGGTAGTGCGTTCAGAGTCCGAGGTCGATCCCACGAGGAGATTGAGTCGAATATAAAACTTGTGTTAAAATCAGAGGGCAAAAAGTATACGAACAAGACAGAAGATCGAAGCATTTATTATTTCACGACATACACAAGGATCTGAATCAAGACTTTTATCCAGAGTAAATTTCATCAAACTAATGATCTACACAATCAAAACAATATTGAGAGCAAACAAATCGAAATCAGGAAACTCACAATAATGAAGATCAAAATATTGTAAATCAAGACTTTTGAATCCCAAATCAGCAAAAGATAGCAATCTTTAATCCATACAATGATCCCAGGCACGAACTCCACCAAGCAATCGATCGAATATCGTATTCTACTCTATTTTAATAATCTAAACTAAGGAATTGAAATACGGAGCCTAGTCCGGGACTCTAATCCGGCTATTTAGATGTCAACCTCTCATAACAACCGCCGAAGCGGCTGGGTTGAGCACCTAAGCTAGCCTCGAGCTTCGTCTAGGCCAATAAAAGTCAGAATATGTGTTTTCTTAGGTTTAGACGCACTTATATAGAGGCAAAATCGCGACCTTGACCTAGTTGGGCCGACCAACTTGGCCCATTTAACTCATCTTCTGTAAATCGATGATAACTTTCTGTGTAGAGCTCCGATTTGAACGATTCAAGATGCGTTGGAAATCTCGTTCAATTCCATACAACTTTCTTGATGACCACTCGACTAGAAAATGCCTCCATGATAGGTCAAAATAAAGATTAACGAACAGGCATGGTGAAATACTGCTGTCGGCGCTAAACGAGCGTTTGCTCCAAGGTGGACGCTCGTCCGACTGATAATCTTGATGATATTAGGGCTTGTTCTTCCACAAACGAACGTCTGGACTACCTTGAACGCTCAACTGATCTATATGAGCTTTCTTGATTCGGGCTGAACCTATCCAAACGCCCGTTTGGGGGTTATTGGGACGCCCGTCCGGCTGAAAACCCAACTTTCTAAATGAAGTATCACCATGTAGATGCCCGTCTGGAATGTACAGATGCCCGTCTGATATAGCTTCACGGCAGACGCCCGTCTGGAGTATAGCAAACGCCCGTCTGGCTTGTCTTCACTCCAAACTTGGCTTTTCTTCCACTTTCATTCAATTCTCGTACCACGAACATATCTCTCATTCCAAAACATCGCCTTCCGGGTCCTCGAGTCACCTAAGTCCTGCAATAAGATAGACAAACAAACACCACGCATAATTCCGCAAGACAAAAGTGCTCGAAAAAGAGTGAAATATCGTCAAAAAGGCAGAGTTCCCTATCGATATGACAGTTTAACTCCCCGTGCGTATAACTCACGATATTACTCTTGAAAAGGCCTAAATCTACCCAAAACATGCCAATAAAGTGATAAACGGGGGCTAGATCACATACGAAAGTGCTGTGAAGTTGACTCCCATCAACTACCCCACACTTAGCCTTTGCTCGTCCTCGAGTAAACAGGCGTATTAAAAGAGACCAAGGAATCAACTCCACAAACGCGTATAAGAACACTCACATTGCCAAGGTAAAAGATAAGTAAAGCAGTGAATGCAAACATCTTGACTCAATCGTTATCAGACAAACGGAATGTGTATGTGTGAGAATTAGCTTCAAAGTCATAGACCAAATCACCGGTTCATATTATAGACACTTAGCTATCGCCACTACACTAACGCTCATTTTAATAACATCTCCACTAATCGGGACCAACCAAGGCTAAACACGGTCCAGTAGGACTTGAAGGGTTGTAATGTCAAGCTCGGGACAGGGGCTAATCGAAAGGAAATTTTGGGACTGGAGAAAAGAAAATACGAGCGAACCTAATCATCTCATCTACTTTCTTCTCAAACAAATCAACTAACACCAAAACGCCTTCGATATTTCTATACACATTGATAAACAACTCCAACCTTAACATCATATTTTTTCCATTTCACACATTCCTTCTTTGACTCCTTTTTACTCAACTTCGTTCAAACTTTCATTTTTTCATCTTTCCATCATCTCTTTTATTTTTCTTTCTTTCAACTTTATATTTTTTTCTCAGACCAACAAGCCTCACAATAGATTCCTCGAGCTCCTCCCCTTCATCATATTAGCTCGTACTAACCAACTCCTCTCGAAACATGCACCATCTCCCACCCCACACTTGATTCAGCAAGTGTGTCTAAAGTAACAACTAAGTCCACTCGTAGGGTGATCAAAAGGAACGTGACCAATAATAAAGCTCAGGGTTAGGGATAATACATGCTAAGTAACCAAACGGCTCATTTTCGGACGGTGGTCAGACCGTCCTATCAAGGCTTAGAGGGGTTACGAGGGTAAAATATTGGGATTTTTGGCTTATTTGGCTCTGGCTGTGTCAAAGAAGCGCCATGACTCTCATCCCGTGTCCTACCAAGGTCAATCCTTTCTATTTCGCCTCGAAGTTACAAAATGGGATCTAGGCAGTCGGAGTGTGCTCAATTCTACCATAATCGTTCACTAGATCCTAAGGCCCATGAAATTGAAGCTAAACGTGCAAAAGAACTTCCGTTTATAAGATAAACCTAGAGTCTTGCTATAAGCATTTACTACTTCGCTAAGTCGTTTACCTAGAGAATGTGAAGTTTAAACATGCAAACGGACGTTAAAACCTTGGAAACTTTTAAAATCTGACTCGAAAACGGACATAGACTAAGTATATTACTGAACTGGCACATTTAAACATACAACTCAAAGAAAGCTAAGTCTACCACCCCACACTTTGAATGAAACACTGTCCTCAGTGTGTGAATGAAAGAGAAAGAAGACTTAGCTTTAGACCCGGCAGAAAGGCGTGAACGAATCTCGTGACATCTTCTCATAACCGCATCCCGTATACCTAAAGTCACATAGACAGAAAACAACGCAAACACATGCATTGGACGTGGTCCACGTGCCAAAAGTATGCAACAGATACACTGAGGATATAAAATAAAGAAGCCATGCCACATCAGTAGACTCGAAACACAAACAATCACTCAACATGGACCGCAATGGATGGAAAAATAACCATAAAGGTAAAACAGAACATCTACGCATATCATATAAAGGCCACAAAGAGTCACATTAAAACATCCATGTCGAGTAGTGAAAGCATGTATCACAATCAAATACTCCTCACTGTATTCATCGCGTATTCCTCTTAGACACACCTAAGCTTGCTTTATTCCAAAAAAAATTCTGTTTTTTTTTTTTTTTTTTTTTTTGACCTAACACAAAAAAAAAAATTTTGATAACACACTTCTCTTGTGCACACCAAAATACGGCGCCACAATTTTATTTCATTTTTTTTTTTAAAAAACCCCTCACACACACACACGATATTCTAGAACCCTCAAAAAGTCATGGTAGCCGAAGGCCCTAAGCCCCAGTTCTAGCCGGACTTACATGATATCAACCTAATACAACAACCCCATAAAGGGACTGGGTTGAGTACCAAAGTCGTATTCAATCCGAGTTCAGGACAATATCACTTCAGCATCTCATGGCTCCTATCGAAATCTATATAAAACAAGATCGATAAAAACCTAGGCCCAAGTTCTAGGACAATCTACAAGATATCAACCTAATATAACAACCCCATAAAGGTGTTGGGTTGAGTACCAAAATTGCATTCAAACCTAGTCTAAGCACATAGTATCAAAATGTTTTCATTTTTTTTCGCTCTCTGACCTAACACAATTTTTGATATTGACTTTTAACCAATCTCCCCGGCAACGGCGCCAATTTGATAAGTAGAGATTTCGCAATCCGGCTCGATCAAATACAATTTATAAAACTCGAAACCTTAGGCAAAACTCACTTTCTAACCGGCAGTGAACCGGGTCGATCGTAGGTAGTGCGTTCAGAGTCCGAGGTCGATCCCACGAGGAGATTGAGTCGAATATAAAACTTGTGTTAAAATCAGAGGGCAAAGAGTATACGAACAAGACAGAAGATCGAAGCATTTATTATTTCACGACATACACAAGGATCTGAATCAAGACTTTTATCCAGAGTAAATTTCATCAAACTAATGATCTACACAATCAAAACAATATTGAGAGCAAACAAATCAAATCGTGAAACTCACAATAATGAAGATCAAAATATTGCGATCAAGACTTTTGAATGCCAAATCAAAGAAAAGATAGCAATCTTTAATCCATACAATGATCCTGGCACGAACTCCACCAAGCAATCGATCGAATATCGTATTCTACTCTATTTTAATAATCTAAACTAAGGAATTGAAATACGGAGCCTAGTCCGGGACTCTAATCCGGCTATTTAGATGTCAACCTGTCATAACAACCGCCGAAGCGGCTGGGTTGAGCACCTAAGCCAGCCTCGAGCTTCGCTTCAGGCCAATAAAAGTCGAATATATGTGTTTTCTTAGGTTTAGACGCACTTATATAGAGGCAAAATCGCGACCTTGACCTAGGTGGGCCGACCAACTTGGCCCATTTAACTCATCTTCTGTAAATCGATGATAACTTTCTGTGTAGAGCTCCGATTTGAACGATTCAAGATGCGTTGGAAATCTTGTTCAATTCCATACAACTTTCATGATGACCACTCGACCAGAAAATGCCTCCATGCTAGGTCAAAATAAAGATTAACGAACAGGCATGGTGAAATACTGCTGTCGGCGCTAAACGAGCGTTTGCTCCAAGGTGGACGCTCGTCCGGCTGGTAATCTTGATGATATTAGGGCTTGTTCTTCCATAAACGAACGTCTGGACTACCTTGAACGCTCGTCTGATCTATATGAGCTTTCTTGATTCGGGCTGAACCTATCCAAACGCCCGTTTGGGGTTATTGGGACGCCCGTCCAAATTGAAAACCCAACTTTCGAATGAAGTATCACCACCGTAGATGCCCGTCGGAATGTACAGACGCCGTCGATATAGCTTCACGGCAGACGCCCGTCTGGAGTATAGCAAACGCCCGTCTGGCTTGTCTTCACTCCAAACTTGGCTTTTCTTCCACTTTCATTCAATTCTCGTACCACGAACATATCTCTCATTCCAAAACATCGCCTTCCAGGTCCTCGAGTCACCTAAGTCCTGCAATAAGATAGACAAACAAACACCACGCATAATTCCGTAAGACAAAAGTGCTCGGAAAAGAGTGAAATATCGTCAAAAAGGCAGAGTTCCCTATCGATATGACAGTTTAACTCCCCGTGCGTATAACTCACGATATTACTCTTGAAAAGGCCTAAATCTACCCAAAACATGCCAATAAAGTGATAAACGGGGGCTAGATCACATACAAAAGTGCTGTGAAGTTGACTCCCATCAAAGACCCCGGGTGTTTTATGATCCCATATGAAATTGAGGACAGTTTAAGAGGGTTCTTTGTGATCTCCGCGCAAGCATAAACCTCATGTCTTATAAGTACTTCATGAAACTTGGAATAGGAAAGTTAAAGAACACGGAGATGACTCTCCAACTTCCAGATAGGTCTATTAAATGCCCCAAGGGATTCATTAAAGATGTGTTGGTTAAGGTTGATAAGTTCTACTTCCCTGTTGATTTTGTGGTTATGGATTTGAAAGATGGGTATTCGACGCCCCTTATTCTTGGTCGTCCATTCCTAGCCACTGGAAGGACTGTTATTGATGTCCAACGTGGAGAGTTGATTTTGTGAGTCAATGAGGCTGAGGTCAAGTTTAACATCTTCAAAGCCATGAAACAACCTTACAATTCACACGATTCATGTTCTTTTATAGATACATTGTCTTTTTTTGTGTGGAGAATACTACCTTGCATGTTATGAAGATAAGCTTGAGTAATTTTTAGCTTTGTCTATCTCTGACGGTAAACATGATAATGAAGAAATGCAAGCAGTGATCATTCATTTGGATGCTGGTCGTACATTCAATAAGCAACCATGGCACCGGTATTTGGAGTTGCACCACAATGGTCCGGTATTGAAACCTTCGGTGGAGGAGACACCAAGGAACCTTGAGTTAAAAACTCTACCTCTTAACTTTAAATATGCTTTTATTAAGAATGATAATCTGCTTCCTGTTATTATTACTTTATCAATAACCAATGTGCAGAAAGACTTGTTATTGAGGATGCTCAGAAAGCACAAAAGGGCATTTGGATGGACTTTGGTGGATATTAGGGGAATCAGTCTCGAGATTTGTGTTAACAAGTGATAATGCTGAAATTATCACGGGTATTCAGCGGTGGATTTGTGATGGATATCTAGCTGTGGAAGTAGTGAGATGGGGGTGGCTCATGGTGGAGCTATGAGAAAGTGTGGTGGTGAATATGGTGGCGCGATATAAGCAAGGAGAGCAGCAAGCAATTTGGCAGAGTTTTGCCTTGTATTTTATATATTCAGCATCTGTTTATGAATGGTACATGGAGCCCTATTTATAGGGTGAGAACCGACCAACATTCAACATAATTTAAACTAAGGACATAATACAACTTAATCTGCGGTGGCTAGTCGGGCCACGGCAAACCGATGGCGGCACGGATCCTTGAGTTGTCATCACACATCCTTAGCGGGCTGGCTGGGTCGTCGGTCTGTACTCTTCAAATGCCTGGATAAAGGACCTCTACAGGTCATTCACCCTTCTACTCATCGTGGGCCTATTATCAAAGCCCATTCCTAGAGTGATTGCGTCTAGCGACAGGGGCCTGGCCACATCTCCTCTCTCTGGCCCTCTGTCCGCCCGTATTCAGCAAATCGGTTTGGATCCACATCCAGGTCAGCGGGCCGGAAGGCGGAGCCGGCCTATCAATGGCCCCTTACTCCCTACCCGTGACATCTCGAGGTGTCGGGTAGGGAGTTTTTCTTGGCCTTTTGAGGTAGCTCCGATGGATGAATAGTCATAGTTGTCAAAAGCCATTTCGGGCGGGTAGCCTTGACTTCGTAGGATGTGGATTCTTGGGCTTTTGGCCTCGAGCCAATTGAAGTTAAAAGTGGGTGGATAGCCTTAACTTCGTGGGATTCGGCTTTTTGGGCCTTCGCCGTCGAGCCGATTGAAGTTATAAGTGGGCGGATAGCCATAATTTCATGGGATTTGGCTTCTTGGGCCTTTGGCCTTGAGCCGATTGAAGTTATAATTGGGCGGATAGCCTTAACTTCGTAGGCTTTGGCTTATTGGGCCTTTGGCCTCTAGCCGATTGAAGTTATAAATGGGCGGATAGCTTTAACTTCATGGGATTTCACTTCTTGGGCCTTTGGCCTCGAGCCGATTGAAGTTATAAGTGGGCGGGTAGCCTTAACGTCATAGGATTTGGCTTCTTGGGACTTTGACTTCAAGCCGATTGAAGTTATAAATGGGCGGATTGCATTAACTTCATGGGATTTTGCTTCTTGGGCCTTTCGTCTCGAGCCGATTGAAGTTATAAATGGGCGGATAGCCTTAACTTTGTAGGATTCGGCTTCTTGAGCCTCGAGCCGATTGAAGTTGTGGCTTCAGAATGGCCCCCTTGCTTGCGTGTCAGTCACGTGCATATTTCTGGTGGATTTTCTTCACCCAGACTGATGTAACAACTGGCGTGACCTGCCACCTGTTTCGATTGGCCATGGTCCTTTCGTTCTTTGTGCCGTAATGATGGAAATTTTAGAATTCGGAACTTGAAAATCCCGCCTTTGGTCTCATCCGTTAGATCGTTATTATTAGAACCGTCGGATCCATACATCCGAGTCTATATAAGGGTGCGAGGCTCCTTTCCTAAACATTTCACAAATTTATAATTTCTCTAGCCATTGTCTAACGGCAGTTTGCAAGCGAAGGTTCTCCGGTGAGGCGATTACCGGTAGGGTTCCAGAAGCTCGTTCCGATTATTAGGTCCTTTTCGTATTTCTTGCCGATTATTAGGTACGATTTTCTTCCCCGACTTTTCATATTTTCGCAGTTGGCTTAGCCTTAGTCTTGCTGTTCTTTGATAACTTGTGTGCCCTAATTCGTGGACGCTTTCGTCACCTCCGTTCATGTCTTGAGTTTTTCGGATTTTGGCTGTGTTTTTTGGCTGCCGTGACTTTTGATCTTTATCTTGTCTCATTACTGCCGCACTCGGAGGGTTTTTTGACCTTTTCTTCCCCAATCATTTGGTTTTTGCGTTTGGTTGTGAATTGAAAAGACGGGGTGTCGAGATGAGTAGGACTGTCTTGACCCGACTTTAATTGTCTTGGGTGTTGGCTTATCCGTCTCATCCTTTTCTTTTTGCAGGATACCTGGTAGCGATAGGTCGGGAAGTGATGATGATGACGATATTCGCGGCTACGCTTCCGAAGATGTAGAAGGGGTGAGCACCAGCTCCGGTGAGGGTGACGAGGGTGAGAGTACCAAAGATGACATGGTGTTGGTTGAACTGGCTCCGTCGGAATCCGTCCGCCCGAAATCTATTGTTTTCAAGGTTCCGAGAGGTCTGTCTGTCTCTTTGACTATGGCTCCCGTAGAGTCAAAAAGGAAGCATGGGAAGGAAGCCGCCAGGGCCAAAGGATCTTCCGCTAACGTTACGGCGTCTGAGCCTAAAAAATCCAAACAGAAGAGGAAATCCGGCGATGATGAGGACGAGCCTAAAGATAGCAACAAGACTCCTAAGCCGCAAAAAACCCGGAAGCGGTCAGGGAGGATGAAGCCATTGATGCTCTCGACAAGCAAATAGAGTCGGATTGGGCAGTGGCCCGGCCTCGCCTTGGTGACCCTAAACTTTTCTCTGAGTTTAACATATCTTCCGGGTATCACTTCTCTGGCTTCAAGAAGGTTGTAAACCGAGCCGGTCAGAGACTATAGAAAGATGTTCTGGTCTTGTTTTATGATCATTTCATAGCAGGCCTTATGCTGCCCTTTGAGCCATTCTTTGTTGAAGTGATGTGGTGTCTTGCGGCCCTCCATATGATTTCACCCCTAGTGCCGTTAGGGTTGTGATGGCATTTGTCGTACTTTGCCGGATTCTGGGCTACGAACCTTCTCTTAAGGTTTTCTTGAAATTTTATACCTTCAGCAAAGCGACCACAAATAAAGCGGACTCAAGCAATTTCCTTTCGACCAGAGTGAAGAAATCCAGGTTGTTTTATTAGACTTCGATTAAAGCCCGTGATTGGAACACAAGGGCTATGATGGTTGAATCAATGTCGGGGTGGCCGTTTCCAAAATTTGAGGAACGCCCAAAGAATAGGCAAAACAAAATCGTCATGTCCAAGACTCTTGATCACGTCGAGCAGGAGCTTCTTGACAAACTTCATAAACTCCTCGGCTGGGATGAGGAGAGTGAAACATAGAAGAGAACCTTTAGTTGGAGGAGCTTAATTGATCGTAGGGCTTCCTTCTGTTCCATAGCTGGGATTCCTAGGCCGATCAATGCTTAGCCCGTGTTGAAGGTATCCACTCTGGGTGCTTACTGAGATTGGCATGCCGAATTTCATTTAGGGAAATCTTTTCCCACCAAATGTCAGACATGCAAAGGGATTGAGGCGTTGTGGCTTGCCTGTAATTTGCTACTTTGTGTTGTTTTTCTTTATAGTAAGTAGTTTTACATTCTATCCTTGAGTTTTGACCATTTATCTTGTAGGTACAATGGTGCTCACCAATGAAGATAGAAATTCCATTATGACTCGGTTGAAGGATGAGAGGAAGGCTCACCAGGAGCTGTTAAAGTCCATTAAGCCTATGGATCCTCCCCCTCCCGCGAGCTTGGAGAAAATTTTGTCGACCGGCGCCGCTTCTTCTACGGCTCCCCTTAATGATGTGGCTACTGAGGGCGGTGCTATTGCTTCGAGGGTTGTGAAACCTACTGCGGCCACCAAAGCAAAGAGGAAAAGGCCTTCCGGGAGAAAGAATACTGGCCTGATAGATGAGGATGAAGAGTCGATCGATGCGGGTGGCGTATCTTCCCTTAAGAGGTCTAAAGCCAGCGGCGGCCAGAGCTCGGGTGACGTTGCCCTTGATTCTTCCAAAGGAACTGAGGATGCTCAGGCCTCCTAGGGAATCGAGCCGCTCGCTGCCGCTATTGATCTGACTGAGAGCCCTGTGAAGAGGGTCACTGGTGAGGGTGAGCAAACCATCATCGAAACGGCATAGAAAGGGACTGGTAAGAGGAAAATTCCTGTTGGTCATAAGGGGAAACCGGCCCTGTGGCTGGATAAGGATTTTTTGAAGCAGCCTCTAACTTTGAAAATGGCCGGGGAGCTATCTGTCTATATCGCCGACATTGCCACGCTACAATATCTGAAGCAGAGACTGCCCGATGCTCCTCAGTTTTTGGTCAGTCAGGGGATCGTTAATCGGATAGCCCAAGCCCAGGTGGTAGCTTCGACAGCATCTGCAGAGACTTTTTCCTGCTTGCAACTCTTGTCTAAGGCACTCGGTCTCTATAGGACTACAGCCCGCACGGTAACATATACGTTATGTTTTTGAATTCTTTTCCGTTAAGTTTTCTGGCTCTGAGCCCTTTTTCTTTTCAGGTTGCCACCAAATTGAAACAAGTCAAGTGGGCTTGTAACGAGGAGGCAAAACCGATTGTGAAACAGCTTACTGAGATGCGAGAGAAGCTGACTGCTGAGGCGAGCCAGGCTAACGCAGCTGAACAAAGAGAGAAGGTTCTTCTGGCCGAAGTTGGTCAGCTTCAGTATGAGAACTCAAATCTTTCCAAGAAGGTTCAATCAGCTGTGGATCTCCATAAATCTGCCAAGTCGGAGAAAGACAAAGCCCTTGCTAAGGTGACGGAGGCCTATGAGCTCGTTGATAGATTGAAGAACGAGCTGAGTGAATCTGAGGGCGCTGTCGCCGATGTTGCCACTAAGGTCAAAGATGCTTTGTTGGATGGGTATGATCAGGGTTTCTATCATGTGGCGAGGTGTCTTAAGGCATTTTGCGAGGATGCTCTAGATCTTGAGACCCTATAGGATTGGCTGACGACGGATCAAGACGAATGTTGTGTGATTTTCAATAGATAATCACTAAATCCTACCGCAAGCGCACGGCTTATCGAGTAGTACTTAGGATGTCGATCCCACAGGGACTTGTAGTCAATCACCAAACAATTCCTGATTTATATTAGCTAGACAAATCAAATATTTGTAGGTTTTTTTATCTAAAAATCCTAAAATTAAAAAAATAAAGATAACCTAATTAATAGCCAAGAACTTCAAGATTTGGGTAATAGGATTCAAGGTTTAGAGGCATTTCTTGGATTTCGGATCCACCACGGCGTTGTTTACATAGAATTTCAACAATCTTTCTATCAATATGAATCTTCCATTTATGAAGACCAATTATCAAATATTACACGTAAACATTCTTTCGAACTATTATCGTGATTGTACCTAGTTTTATCCAACATTCAGTTTCCTACAATGAGGAATAAAATTAGGTCCATTGAATTACCATAATTAAAAGGCCACTTTAGGTTTAACCTAATTTTCATTCAAGAAATCCCTAAAGAATCGATCTTGGTTTCTAGGTTATCGATTAATTAATACTTTTTCTGTCATCAATTAATCGAATGGAGTTTCTCATGCAATCCTACAGTCATTCACTCCTTCGAGATATTATTTCCGGAAAATTACATGAATAAGCATACAAGATCAAATTCATAAACATGACAAAAATCCTATCAATGAAAAGATTGTATCTTTAAAACTATATAATCATCGCTGGCTTTTCCTAATCCAAGAAACCAATATTTACTCTCGTAACATATCAAGATTCCAAGATTCAACCTTATAATTCATACTTTGACAAGAAAAATAAATAAATAGAATAAAGGAGAAAGGAGATAGAAAAAAAAACAAAGTATTGCATAAATAATCAAACCTCGAAAAGCCTCGTTCTTGAATTCTTAAAACCTAAAATCCTTGTTCTTGGGGATGGGAGATGATGATGAAGAAAAGAGGAGGAATAGTCGCCTAAAACTTCATGAATCATGCGTCCATGATCATTTTTTTGATTTAAGGAAATTATCTTAGGATAAATAGGAATTTTCCTTAATTTAAATTGTGTAATTTATCTCCTAAAATAAGATTCCTAGAAAATAGGACTAATATGGCGTGTAAATCTTCAAATTTGCGCCATCAATCATGGAAATCACGCTGGGAATTATCTCCACCAATCGTAACATTTCGTTGGCTTTGTAGAAATTCTCGGATAGTTTCTCGCATTTTTCACACCTGTTCCATTCTTTCACACCTGGTGTGATTCTTCATGCCTTCATGACCTTGATCCTTTTTAGCTCATTTTCATTGCCTTTTATGCTCGGATTCACCATATCTGCAAGATATCAAAGCCATAGCAGTAATCTAGTCCAAAAAGGCAATTTATCATACGAATATCACAAAATAGACATTAAAACAGGCCAAAGCGATCCAAGAATAACCACGTATGGTGGACTTATCAACGACCCTGAGTTGAGAGCATTCCACTCTGATCTTCTTTATACTGCCGTTCAGCTTGAGGACTTCCGAGTTCGTTGCTTAAAGGAAGGTAAGACGCTTTGGGCTCCTTCTCCAATCAACGAGAAGTACCTTTGTGCCATGACGGAAGAGATGGAGAGGGAAGCTATTGAGCTTGCGAAGAGGGAAACTAAGGCCGCTGACGGCGCTGTGGGGGTTGCTGTCGCTAGTGTTGTTGGCGAGGAGAGGAGTCCTGAGCAAGAGTATGACCGGTTTTGAATTTGTTTGGCCCTCATACTGAGACTCCTCCCTAAGACAAGCGGGATTGATTTGTTTTTTCCTTGTTTTGTTGTCATAATTTATACTTTTGGTTCCAGCCTTCGAATTGTCCGTATTTTCAATCTTGTAATAACTTGACGTCGTTGGTCGCCGCTATTTGGATTTTGTCTTATTTTGTATTTTGCTTGAAACATCCGTTTTTCAAGTTTTTCTGCTCCGTTGAAGCATATATATGTGTGGCCCCCTCGTTTTGGTGAGATTGTGAACTCCCTCAACTAAGGTCGCCAAAATGACCTTCCCGACCAAATCCATTGATTAAATTCTTTGGGCTTACGGCCCCCTTGTTTTGAACGAGGTCGCATGCATGCTAGACGGAAATAATAACAAGAATGAGGGACTCGCTCTTAATTTTCTTGATCGTCGAACTTCTAGCCAAGCCGGCTCGAAATAATCCGTGCCCTCTTGTATCAAGTGATATCCGAGCCGCCGTTACACGAGGATCTGGATTGAAACTATCAACTTTATGCCAGGCGCTGGTTGGAAGATTCTATGGGGCCTGCTTTAAAATTTTGGTGCGCCCCCCCTGCTTTGTGCGTGTTTGATGATACCTATGGGCTGACACGTTCAAAGCGACTTCGAGATTCCTCAACTGTAAAATCTGATGGTTGCCGGGTTTCTCTGACATGTTCTAAGGCAAAGCTTCCACTTCTGGTCAGTTACTGTTCTTTGACCGTTTCAGACATTTTCGGTAATCGTGCTAATGATGGAGGCGGTTTCGATAAAATCCGAACTGACTTCAATTTTGGCCGTCCGATCAGTTTTACTTCCTCCATTGGAATATTTATCATGTGCTATAAAAGGAGGGAGCTTTGTTCTCTTTTTGCATACATCTTCTCTACTTCTCTTACTTCCTAGAACATATCCCTTTTGAGCTTTCGGTTTTCCATAACCATGGCCAACTTTGGTGATTCTCCCTTCTTTCATACGGCCTCTCCCTTGGCCATTGCAAATTTTTTCTCCATTTTCAATCACCTTCCCCTATTGGTAGAGAGGGAGTTGAACTTTTGGCAGATCAGTTTTGCTATGTGTTAGCCTGTTGATCATCTGAGGTTGGTTAGTTTACTGAAGGCAACTCGATGGCCATACAACGCCACCATGGTGCGGGAGTTCTATTCCGTATTGTTGATAATAGTTTTTACCGACAACGCTACCACCATTGTTCCCCTCTCGGGGGTCAATGTTGCCATTAGCCCTGCCATTATCAATGAGTTCTTTGAATTGCCTGCTCACCCTTTGTACGTGCATTATGAGACTGTTTGGGGTCTTGGCAGCGAGTTGAGGAGGTGCATCTATGGAGCCATGGCACTCAGGCACTTGATACGGGGTGATTGGGATGCTTTACCAGAGGATTATGCTTCAGAGATGTCCCAGTCCAACCAAGAGTGGAAGAGGTTTATCAATTCATGGGTGTTGCCCTTTGATGCTGGGGAGATATCAGAGGTCGAGTCGTATCTCCTTTATGCGATCATGCGGGCCGATGATAACGTCAACGTTGATTGGGGTCTGCTGGTCTACCGGGAGATACTTAGATTTGCTGCCCAGAAAGACCTACATGGCCCATCTTTTTTCCTAGGTTGATTTCCCGCCTGTGTGTCCGCACTGCCGGGATGCCTGTTTCTCATGACGACGTGGTGATGCCTCCACGTGCAAATGTTGAGCTTGCACTTGTCGTTTCGGACTCGCTGACAGATGACTTTGACTTTGATTAGCTTTAGGTCTTATTTCTGTCCGATTTTGTAAAAATCGGCCTTGGCGGCCCTTGTTTCTTATAATGAAGTTGTCTTTTTCCCATTCTGTATTCGCTTTCTTGTTTTCTTATTTGCTTCAATTATTCTGAATTTGAGTTTTTACTTGCAGCCCCCCGTTCCCTAGCGAGGTGAGAGCGCCATTGAAAAGGAAACAAAACTTGAAAGCAACTCTCCCGTATCCGACAATGGCCCCCTTGTATCGATGGGGCTGCTGATTATGGTCGGACTCTGCTCAGACGGTTTGGTTTCTCGAGGATCATGAAACCTCATAACTTCTTTCAACCGACGCCTTTATGACCCTTATCCAACCGACGCATTTATGACAGCTCTTTTCGAAGCGTCGGCTCGGTTACTCTAGAGACTTAAATTTGAATTCAAACATTTGTGACTCCTTACCTTCCCGCCCTTTGATTTTTCGGGCCTATAAGAGGAAGAGGTTTCCCTCTTCTTTCTCACTTGCAACTTTTTCTGAACGTCCTTCATACTTCTTGAGAAATTTCTTTTGTTCTTCTTCGAATTTTTGCAAATTTTTCCATGTCTTCTTCTGATTCTTCCAATCAAGGTTCCAACGCTATTGAGCCTATTATTGGAGAAGAACCCTCAGGCTACTTCCAGCTCACCGCCTCTCCGCTGGCCATGGATAACTTCCTGACTTTCATTCACAATCAGGGTCATTTGGTGGAAAGAAAGCTTAACCCGCGTCGTGTTGGTCTAGGTCATCGGGCTACCATTAATGCCAATGGTTGGATGAATATTGTCACCACACCGGCCAGGAGGTATAACTTAACCCTGGTGCGTGAGCTTTATGCCGCCTTATCTGAGAACGGCCATGTTGATCGCACCACCATGTTTTTGTTCGTGGGGTGACTGTGGATTTTACCCTGTCCACCATAAATGACTTTTATGGCCTTCCAAATCCTGCTGTGGATTATAACACCTTTTGGAACCTCGACAACATGGCCGACTATTATGCTATCCGGTTTGACGCCCTTCAGTTTTTGCTTTTCTATGAGTGGATGGACGGCACTGATGTGACAATGGATATGCTGAACCGGGAGGAGAGGGAGTGGAAGCGCTTCCTGTACACTCGGGTCTTCTGTCTGTCCGATTTCAAGGAGGTCACTGATGCCGAGGCGTTTGTTCTCTATGCCCGCTCGATTCCTGAGACGACCATCAACTGGGGTCGCCAGATCCTTTCCGAGGCGATCAAGTATGCTACTGTGATGAATAGCGTGTTGCCCTCACCCTTTTCCTAGATGATTTCCACCATGTGCATCCTGACCCAAGGGATGCCGGTCTGTCCTACTACGGACATATACTTCTCCTATCCTGAGGCAGATGAGTGAAGGGGGGAGTCCTCTTTTATTTTTTTTTGACTCCCTTGTAAAAATCTTCACTATGTAATAAATTGCCTTCACTTATTTTGTTGGCTTGATCTTGCTTTTGTGTTTTATTTTTTTCAAATTCGCGTGTCTCTGACGACGCCATAAATGTGTCTGCCGGATGTCTGCTTTTAGCGATTTCGGGTGGCCCCCTTCTGTATTGGACAATCTTTTCTTGTCGGAAACATAATTTGTTTGTGCCCGACGATATTTTTGAAAAATATTTCATTGATCATAATAAAATGGGCTCAATGCCTTTACAAAAAACTCTTCTTAAAACAAGTTGAGGTCATGGCCCTTACGTGTAATATCGTTTCAAGTTGTCGGCGTGCCAGGGCCTGTTGAACTCGCGGCCCTCTTTGTCTTTGAGGATGTATCTCCCCCTCTTGACTATTCTCGACACTTGTCAGGGACCCTTCCAATTCTCGGCCAATTTCCCTTTATCCGTTTTCTGGCCGGTTGCTTGTCATTTGTGCAAGACAAGATCCCCTACCATTAAAGAGTGATCACGGATCCGTTTGTCTTGGTGTCTCTTTGCGGCTTGCCTGTAGTTAACCAGCTGAGCGTGGGCCCTCAGGCGTTTTTCTTCGGCCAGGTCCAGTTCAATTTGTCGATTAGTTATTTTATCGGCCTTGTCAAAGTGGAAACCCTTATAGTTGGCAGTGCCATTTCCACGGTTGCCATCGCCTCTGACCCATATGTTAATGCGAATGGCGTCTCCCCCGTTGTTACCTTTCCACGGCCCGCAGTTCAGAGATGCGAATGGCGTCTCCCATTTTCTATGTACGCTTTAATTTCATCTATCCAACATGGAGCCGTGGTTGAAAATCCACGATTTCAGCTCTGCAGACGGCGGGTTCTTCCAAGTATTCGAACATGACCGCAGGGTCACTGAACTCATCTTTGGAGGTCAGCTTGGATAAATAATCTGCCCGCTCATTCCGCTCCCGCGGTATGTTTTGGAATTCGCAGTACTTGAAGCTCTTTCTTAATTTTCTGACAAGATTGAGGTACTGTAACACCCCGATTTCCAATCCCGTCGGCCGCCGGTATTGGTCACCGTAGTGCCACTCATCACGACACACAGTCGTGGCGGTAACATGAAACATTCCACAACAGAAAGAAAATAAACATTCACCATTCATTATTTTAAAAGAAAGTATTAAAGTGAATACAAGTATCCTGAAGAAAATGAAATTATGCGGAACGTCAAAATCTTTAAAATTTAAAAAAATTCCAAATAATGTAGAAAACGTGTGACTGCGACTACGTGGCTCTCAAAACCCGCGACATCCCAGCAACAAGCAATCATCCACTTTATACCTGCTAAGAATCTGCTCCCCATAAATGCATCATAGCAGGGCCCACCAAAAGTAGAAACCGTCAACTCTAAAGTTGAGTAAGAATAAATCCAGTATATGCAAAATAAGATCGTGCACTTGTTCGACGTATTCGAAACACCACTAACATTCCAAAAACCCAAGCTACAAGGAAAGTAAAACTTTCAAACCATATGTCAAAACCAACCCACTCAGGTTAACCGAGGACTAAACTAACCCATGAAAGGTGCAACCAATTTATGAAAATTACCAACAATCCATAAGGATACAACCAAACTATAAAAGACACAACCAACCCATACCGGACACAATACATCACAACTATCCATACCTAAAGGTCCCGAATGTGCACATCCCTCAAAAAGGGTAAACCCCTAAAGAGGAGGATCCTAAAGGTCAACCAATGGTACCATACTAGATGGACCATCACGTACTGGGGTGCAAGGAAACCTTCCCGGGTTCCCGGCTTCGGGTGCTACCCTATCCGGTCCGACCACACCACTGTCTGCAACTCCCCAAATACGTCAAAGTCATTGAAGTCGTAAGGAAACCTTCCCGGGTGCCCGGCTTCGGGAGCTACCCTATCCGGCCCAACCACTACGGGTCTACGAACTTCGATGCCCAATATCCGAATCTCACCAAGACACCAATATCCTTGACTCATCAAAACGTAACTTACCAAAACATGTTCATAAGACTGGACAACAACCCACAAAGGAAGAAAGACAAAATAAGCTAGACATCCGTTTGGAAGCCTAGACGCACGTTTGAACCCCACTGGACGCTTCGCCCAAAATCGGGCGCCCGTCCATAGCAACCAGACGCTCGTCCACCAAAAGTTTCTACATCTCGAATCAAATTTCTCTACCGGGCGCCCGCCCCCCAAAAACACCTGACGCCCGCCCACCTCGAAACCACTACGACTGCATCAATTTTAACACCTGGCGCCCGTCCGGTGAGCCAAACGTCCGTCAAAGTGTACCCAGGCGGACTCCGTCCACATGAATCGGACGCTCGTCCACTGGGTTTCAACTAGAACCCTAAAAATGCTCAATACGATTTTCAAGTCGTTTTCAATAAAACAAAGATCAAAAGCAACATATTAAGCATAAAACCTTCATATGAAAGTACCATATCATCTATCGACTCTAACCAAAGTAACAACACACTACTACCGGTGTTTAACATACCAAAACACGACAACCAAGTGTAAACGTCTTGGATTAAAAGTGGCAACATTACAATCTTCGTTTCAAAACATGATTACAAATCCCTTAAACACTCTAAGACACACTAAATAGCCCCAAATTACACCTAATAAACCTTGAACAACAATACCAAGCATCTAAAACCATACACAACCCTATACGATACTCAAGACTTCATCTTTCAAGCCAAACGAAAACGCACTATAGAATTATTCTTACCGGTAACGTTGCACCTCTTGAAAGCCTTTGCTAACAAGCTAGAATTGATCTTCTACGAAACCCGAAACGATGACGACGACGGCGAATTCTTCAAACACCAAGAAGAAGTTTTTTTTTTCTCTCCTCCTTCCACACAAGGGGCGACGGCAAGGGGTTGGTTCTTAGGGTTTCAATATGCTTTTGGAGAAAATAAGGAAGGAAAAGGGATAAAAGATCCTTTTAAATCGCTCATTAATAAATAAGTTACTAATTTACTTAATTAGGAGATTTTTTTTAAAAAAAAAGGGATTAAAAATCTTTTAATTGTCAAAATAAGGGATCTTGGAGAACCTTCTCCTTTCTAAATCAAATAATCAAATAATCTCCCAAAATAAATGGACCCTTTACCGATTAAATAGAAAGTCAAAAATTTCGGGATGTTACAGGTACCTTTTCAGCACTTCATCTCTTGCTTCAAACGTGCCGTTGATTTGGCGAACCACCACATTTGAATCACAAAACACTTCCAGGTTTTTGACGTTCATAGCTTTGGCCAACTCCAGCCCGGCTATGACTGCTTCATACTCGGCCTAGTTGTTGGAGGCGGTGAAGTTGAATCTTAAAGCCTTCTCGATCTCTTCAGACGAACACCGATCCAAGAGTATTATCCCAGCTCCACAGCCATTTCGGCTCGCGGCCCCGTCAACATACATCTGCCAACAGTGGGCCGGCCTTTTTGGCTCGACCACCGCTGGGGTGTCAAATTCATCGACGTTCGGCAAACTAAGTTGTCCGGCGGGTCCTTCCTCATTAAAGCATGTCTCAACTATAAAATCCGCTAGATCTTGAGCCTAGATAGCTTTTCTGGGCTCTTATAGGATGTCAAGCTCGGTCAACTCGATGGCCCATCACAGAAAATGGCCTGAGAGGTCCGGCTTATACAACAACTGTCGCAGAGGACCGTTTGGAAAGACCACAATTGTGTGTGAAGAAAAATAAGCCCTTAGTTTCGGGCAGCAATAACGAGCGAGTACGCTAATTTCTCTGCATTATGATAATTGCTCTAAATAGGACTGAAGGCCTTTGAAACATATTAGACGGGCTTTTGGAGGGCCCCATCCTCCTTGACAATAACGGTTGCAACGGCCCAGTCCGAAGCTGCCAGATACAGGGAAAGTTCATATCCTACCGCCGGACTGGTTAACAGAGGGGGGCTTGCCAGGTAAGTCTTGATGGCCTTGAAGGCCTGTGAACATTCTTCAGTCCATTCGAAGTTTTTGTTCCCCATGAGAATTTTGAAAAATGGAAGACATTTGTCAGCGGATTTGGAGACGAACCTTCCCAAGGCGATGATTCTCCCATTTAGCCTCTGGACCTCCTTCACACATGTTGGTTATCTCATGTAGGCTAGGGATTGGATCTTCTCTGGGTTTGCTTCAATTCCTCTTTGATTTACCATAAAACTAAGGAACTTTCTAGCTCTAACTCCGAAAGTGCATTTCATGGGATTTACTTCATAGAATGCATCTTCACATTGTTGAAGGTTTCTTGCAGATCGGCCAGGTGATTGGTTCGGGTGGACTTGATGACCATGTCATCGATATACGCTTCCATGCTTTTTCCGATTTGAGAGCCAAACACTTAGTTGACCTTTCTCTGGTAAGTGGATCCGGCGTTCTTCAACCCGAACGGAATCTTCTCATAATAGTACATTCCTCCTGTGGCTATGAAGGCGGTCATCTCCTTTTCTTCATCATCCATCCTCACTTGATGCTACCCAGAGTAAGCATCTAGGAAACTCAACATATCGAATCCGGTGATCCGGTCAACCATTCTGTCGATTTTGGGTAACTCATAAGGATATTTTGGACAGGCCTTGTTCAGGTTAGTAAATCGACGCACATGCACCAATTCCCATTATGATTTTTGACCATCACTACGTTTGCCAGTCAAGTCGGATATTGGAGTCCTTTGATAATTCCAGCTTCGAAACCAGCTTGCTTACCTCGACTTTGATTGCCTCTTCTTTCTCTTTAAAAAAATGACGGGCTTTCTGTTGTATAGGTTTGAAGCAAAGATCCACATTCAGATGATGCACTGTGATCTCGGGCTCTACACCTCTCATATCCATGACTATCCAAGTGAATGAATCCAAGTTCTCTTTGAGAACCGACACCCGTTTCTCCCTTTCTTTTTCTTCCATCTGCCTACCGATCTTTACTTTCTGGTCAGGATATTTCTCATATATTAGAATCTCGATCAGTTCTTCTTTAGCGATGAAATATGATTCATCCCTCATTTGGAGGGTGTCATAAATGACCGCCCTAGGCTCGATGACCTCCTCTTGGGTCATATTCAATTGCAGGCACCGCTCATTTCGAGCTTTCGTTACCTCAATCGTATCTACACGGGCCCATCCGGAAGCCGAATCGGACGCCTCAAGCTGGGGCCTCTTATATGTTCCTCTCGCAGGATAGTCGCTGTGGTTTGTAGTCACATGGCTCAGTAGAGTCTGGGGTCGGCTGACGACCATCCCGTTTCCCTCGTCTGTGTAGAATTTTTCCCTCTGGTGAGGGGTCGAAACAACCATTTGAAACTTTCTTTGGACGGTATCCCCAGGATCGCCGTATAGTGGGAGTGTAAGTCAACTACCAGGAAGTCGATTTTTTATTTCCGGTATGGGGGTGGTCGCCTATTTCCACTTCCAAATCAATAACGCCCAGGACTATCACTTTATTGTTGGAGAATCCCTCCAACATTCCCAGATAAGGTTTCAATCTTGAAATTCCAATTTTCAACTGTTTCAGAGTTTCCAGGTAAATGATATCCCGAGCGGCTCCCGTGTCTAAGAGAACTCAGTTAACACCAAAATCATTTATTCCAACCTGCACCACAATCGGTAACTCCATTGCCTCAGGTGGGCCTGCAGCTCGCTTCGAGTGAACGATATTGCTGGCACATTCGGAGCCAAAATGACCGGCTTCTCTCTTCCTCTAATGTTGATGGTATTGGTTTTACTCTTTATCAGATGGTTGCTAGGGAACTCCTCTATCATTACCTTGATTTCATTTTGGTATCTTCGAGGTCCCCGATAGTTTCTGTTTCCTCTGCCATGTTTCTAGTACTTATCTAATTCTTCGTTCCTGATCATTTTGTCGAAGATTTTTCTCAGATGCATTCGTCGGTGAGGTGACCATGATGTTCATAAAAGTCACAGTATCTCGTGTTGTCTCTTATATTGGGGTCAGACCTCAAAGGCCTTGGTTTCTCCACCTGGTCATGAATTTCATACAATATTTCAGATAGGCTCGCATCGATGGGAACGAACTCGGACTCATCAGACTTGAATGGTTTTTTGACTTCCCTATCTCGATCCTTTCCTCTCTTTCGATCATCTTTCCGTTCCTCTCTGTGCCCTTCCCTCTTTTCATCCATCGAGGGTCTGGATTCCTATCAATTTCCCTTTTCTTGAGAGTGAGGGGGTTTCTTCGGTCAGTCCGAATATGCGGGCCTGGTTGAGGAAGTTGCGCAAATTTGTAGGAGGATTCATAGCAAAATGTGTCTTCATTGCTCCTTTGGCGATACCATTTAAGAATCCTTTCTGGACCTCATTCTCGGGCAGGTTCTTTGTCTGTTCATACTCCTTCATGAATTGATCATAGTAACTCATTCAAGATTCCCCATCTCCCTGATGAACCTCATATAAATCTTCGATGGAGTTTTTTGGCTGTTCTGCTGTTTCGAATTCTTTTCAAAAATTTTGCCCTTAACTCATCCCATCTTTTGATGGATCTGTGGGGCAAGTTCCAGAGCCAGGCTGTGGCTTGATCTTGCATGCTTCCCACGAACGCAACGCACCAAGCAGATTTGTTTTTCGTGGCCAAAAGCGTGCGGCTTTGAAATACGACTATCCATTCCAGAGGGCAGGTGGTTACTTTATAATAAACATTTTGTGAGTACTGTACACCTCTGGAAGGTAGCGACTCCAGTATTTCGTTCGAAAGCACATTGATTCCCTGAGTTGGCTCAGGCTTTCCATCTTGCTTAGTTTTTTTTAGTTCTGAGATTTCTCTTCCATCCTTTCCAACCTGTCGTGTTTCTCGGGTTCGGTATTCTTGATAGGATTTAACTTCTTTTGGATGATATCCTATGAATCTTGTTGGAGAGATTTTGCATCATTAAAACAAAAGAAAATTTATAAAACCTATACTACCATGCAAAACTACCTCCTAACCGGCCGAATACTGGGTAGTTGCTAGTAAAGTTGGATAAGTACGGGTATCGATCCTCAGGGAAAAGGGATATTGAATCTAATCTAATTAATTCTTCTTTTTTAACTATTCCTAAACCTAAACTAAAATGTAAAAAATAAAGCGACAGAGGATTGTTAGTCCAAAGCCAAGAAAGATAGTTGCGATCAACATAAATTAAATCTAAACTACAACTAAGAAAACGAATAAATCTATCTAACGAACATGATAACGATCGATCAAACATGGAACGAACCATAATCCACCATCCATAACCCTTAATTTCTTCCCTAGATTATCTTATAGTGATTTAATTCAAGTTGTGGTTTCACCTATCAAACGTATGAATTCCTACTTTCGTAGATGAATTAAGCCATATCAATCTCTATCTTTCGATTTACGGAGATTAACGCATCATAAAATAAACCAAGGTGCAAGATTTACTAGATCTAACAACCTAGACATTCAACCTATCAACTTTCGCTTGACATAGATCAAAATGTCTATTCTTTCCTATGGTGATCTCGCGTTTACACCGACTTTCGTCCCCATGGTAAACATCAATCGCAAACATCTTTCGATATAAATTTGCAATAACAAATAATCATAGAAAAGATACGAACTTGGAATTTAAACTTACAAGATATCCGGAAAAGAAAGTAAAAATGTTTGCAGAAAGATATCCATGGCTGCTCCATGTTTATTCAACCTCAAAACATCATCATGGTTCAAGAAACGAAGGAAAAACAAACAAAATAAAAGACCTAATCTAACCCCGATCACCCGAGCACAAGGCTCGGGTGATCGGCCTTGAAAATGCTCTCAAGAGGCCGCTGCTTTGTGTGAAAAGTCGGCTGAATAATTTTTTTGTTGTCTTAGGGTTTGGCAAAGGGCTGCTTTTATAGATGTTAAAGGCGGCTGCTATATTTTGCGGCTGGAAATAATTCTTTTCCAATTAGGATTTGGAGTATGTCGGCTAAATGTAAATTGCGTGAGTTATGGGTTATATTTTATGGAATATTGCATGCAGCTATTAAAAAGAAAGCTTAAGTCGGCTGTGCATGGTCGGTGGTCGGACGCTCGTCTAGTGTCTTGAACGGAGGATGAACGCTAGTTCACATGCAGTCTGAACTCTCTGTATGTAAAATAGCTCCTGGACGCTTACGTTTAACACCATGAACGCCCGTTTGAAGATGTTCTTTGCAGCTTAACTTCTTTGAATTTACGCTCTCGCAACTTCTAAAATTCATATCTTGAGTTGTAGACCTCCAAAAATTATGTTCCGAATGTCATAATTAAGCTCTCGGAAAACTCTACAACTTTCATTAAGGGCTCTTCTTCAGAAAACGCATTTTTAATTAGCCCGTCAGACACGAGTATATTACGACATTTTCCAGTAGTTTCAGCAACAGCATCCAAACTTGTAACGCTCATATCTCGGGCCTCGTAAGTCGGAATGAAGTGATTCAAAATCCTGTAGAATCCTCTCTTCAAGCCCTACAAATCTTATCTTGAGGTCGAGAGTCAAATCAGTGTATATCATATCAAGAACTGCATCGGAAGTTCGGCTGCTTGAAAGCTTCATTCCAAGCTTTATCTCCATCTTCCTTCCATTTCACTTCTCTTCCATGCAAAACCTCATCATTTAATCCTCTTGCATGCCAAAATATGTATCTACAATATAGGAAAATATACCAAAGCGTAACACAATCCCAAAATAACATAAAATCACAATTTAAGCACATAAATCGTTACATTTTGCAATTAACCTATTAAAAACACCATTTACTCAATTAATCGATTATAAGCTCGAATTCTACGAAAACATCCATATATGGGGAATATTGATATAAAATATATCCTTATAAAACGTATAAAATCACCCTTAACAACTCCCCCACACTTAAACCTTGCTCGTCCCGAGCAAGACAAAACATAATCAAGACTCGAGGCATATAAACATCCATACAAATATGAAGTATATTCAATAACTTAGAAGTTCACCCGTGTAGTGTGTGCATAGCCATAATAAATTTCCACTAAATCAACACTTGAAATTGATTCAAGCAAAACTAGCCAACATCCCATTTAAATTATAAATAAAAACGATTATAACATGCACCTCACAAAACATACAGATTCCGAAAAGATAATAGGGAGCATTTAAAATATTTCCGACATACTTAGAGGACAATCCCTACAACATATCATTCAGTTTATACTGGGGATAGTCAGAAGATAACTAAGGTTTCCAACCATCTTTTCACATTACCATTCACTAATTTTTCTTAAAGTTCAATCAATTCCACATATATATAGCATATATGCCCTCATTCCCAGAAATAGGATGTTTCGGGATAACACCCTAGCTGGACTACTATCATCAGGCAGTCGGGAGCTATTAACCTCATAGTGGTATAGGACATTTCATGATAATGCCCTACCGCACTCAAATCATTGGCAGCTACTTCCGACACTTATATATATATATATAATTCATATTATTCATCTTAGATTGGTATACAAACCTTAAATTATATCCCTCCTATCACATTCAAACCTTTAGATATTCACAAGATCGTCATACTTTAATTCTAAATACAAACTATTAAAATTTCCAAAATTCGTATGCAAGCAAAGAATCATGCGATAATCATCAAAAAATCTCTAATCAAATGGGCATAGCTTTAAAATATAGCTCATCATCTACTATGGCACGTGAAAAATGGATCAGGTGAGACATCTAAAATTACTAAATATGCAGAATACAGCATCAATGATTATAAACATCGAACAAAGACATGCAATGCTCACTCGGGACAAACAAAAATTTTAAAATTAAGCACTTTTCATAGAAATATAATAGTATGGCAAATGAATGTAGATAACACATAAGCCCTTCCCCTCCCCCACACTTAAATTACAACATGTCCTCATGTTGTGCAGAAATAAAGAAAGAAAGAACTTAGCTGATTGTCGTTCGAAATTGTCAATTCTGGAAGTGATCAAGATCGAAATGCTTGATGAAAGCGATGATCGTGGACCATCCACCGGAAAACCGATATCATCTCGAAACTCACAATTGCTATCGCAAAGATCCTCGCACACTTGACAAACAAGGAAATATCTCGGGACAAGGGGAATAGAACACACAGAGCCCAAAATAGAATCGCTTGAGATGGAAAAATCAAACAGGGAAAGTACAGAACATCTAAGCGTCTAAATACGGAAGTTTGATATAAGCACAAAAAGAAATAATAGCTCAGATGGAAAGATCAACACTTAAACTCAGGACATCTAAGATTAAAGCCACAGAAGCTTATAATACAAATAAGGCCCAACATGTGCATACAGAAATAATGATACATGGAACATTACAAAGTATTAGGGCTAGGTGCACTATATGAAAATATATTACAATGCAATCTACATGAAATGCAACTAAAAAAGATCTTTGAGCTCAGTGAGCAAGTTGGGACGACAACTCTACAGTGACTACGGCCCGTGCGAATCGAGAATCGTAAAAACGAGGTAGTATTACGAAACCGACGCTAACTACACTCAAGAAAAATAAAAGAAAAATAGAAAAACAATGCAACTAGATGATATGCAACTAAATGATATGCATCTATATGATATGCAAAAATAAAAGAAAATAAAAGAAAGAAAACTAGCCCACTCATTTGCAACATGACATATATAATAAACGTCTACCAAATAATGACAGGTTACGATAAACGACAGTTCTGTTCATTACATGCAATGTAGACGCGCCTTAAGACTCATCAAAGGTGATAGCATTATGGAAACCAACAGTTAGCTATACTAAACAGATATAACTCATATGGCCTAAGACGTAGCATACGGAAACCGACAGTAGCTACCCATATGAATTATAAAAACAAAGGAAGCACGTAAGTCTCAAAGCTTAAAAGATTCATCATAACGGTATGTAGCATACGGAAACCGACATTAGCTACTAATTAACAATAAGACCGGTTATAGCATACGAGAACCGACAGTAACTATAACTTGCATAGATGAATCATGTATGTAAAAATTAATCAGTTATTTAACATGGATCCGTAGATGGAAAGATGTAAACATGCAAGTTCAGAACATCTACGTAAAAACAATTAGCCACAGAAGCTCAATTTAAAGTATCCATATCAAATAAAGCATTAAAAATCAAATTGAGAAGAAATCTGGAACCTGGACTGGCGTTCAATAATTCGACGCCTTCTTTGCAATAAAAGCAGTCGGACGGGCGTTGATGAGTCGACGCCGTCTCGATTCTTGAAACCAGAGCAAAGTTAATACGTTTGGGACGGACGAACGTCCAACATACCAGGCGTCGTTCACTGCAGATTATGAATCGACGGGCGTTCACTTACGAGCGAACGCCGTCCATACAACGAATTTGCACGAGACAATGCGGGAGAGACACGAAACCCTAAATCTCATAAGCACAACGCATCATAGAGCACCCTAAGAAAAACGAATAAATCTATCTAACGAACATGATAACGACTGAAGCGATCAAACATGGAACAAACCATAATCCACCATCCCGCAACCCTTAATTTATTCCCTAGATTATCTTATAGTGATTTAATTCAAGTTGTGGTTTCACCTATCAAACGTATGAATTCCTACTTTCGTAGATGAATTCGCCTATCAATCTCTATCTTTCGATTTACGGAGATTAACGCATCATAAAATAAACCAAGGAGCAAGATTTACTAGATCTAACAACCTAGACATTCAACCTATCAACTTTCGTTTGACATAGATCAAAACGTCTATTCTTTCCTATGGTGATCTCGCGTTTACACGACTTTCGTCCCCATGGTAAACATCAATCGCAAACATCTTTCGATATAAATTTGCAATAACAAATAATCATAGAAAAGATACTGAACTTGGAATTTAAACTTACAAGATATCCGAGGAAAAGAAAGTAAAAACGCTGCAGAAAGATATCCATGGTCGCTCCATGTTTATTCAACATCATGGTTCAAGAAGCGAAGGAAAAACAAACAAAATAAAAGACCTAATCTAACCCGATCACCCGAGCACAAGGCTCGGGTGATCGGCTTGAAATCGCTTGCTCTCAAGAGGCCGCTTTGTGTGAAAAGTCGGTTTGAATAATTTTTTTGTTGTCTTAGGGTTTGGCAAGGGGCTGCTTTTATAGATGTTAAAGGCGGCTGCTATATTTTATGGGCCGAAATAATTCTTTTCCAATTAGGATTTGGAGTATGTCGGCTAAATGTAAATTATGTGAGTTATGGGTTATATTTTATGGAATATTGCATCACACTATTAAAAGAAAGCTTAAGTCGGTGTGCATGGTCGGTGGTTGGGCCTTTCGTCTAGTGTCTTGAACGGAGGATGAACGCTAGTTCACATGCAATCTGAACTCTCTGTATGTAAATTAGCTCCTGGGCGCTTGCGTTTAACACCATGAGCGCCCGTTTGAAGATGTTGTTTGCAGCTTAACTTCTTTGAATTTACGCTCTGCAACTTCTAAAATTCATATATTGAGTTGTAGACCTCCAAAAATTATGATCCGAATGTCATAATTAAGCTCTCGGAAAACTCTACAACTTTCATTAAGGACTCTTCTTCAGAAAACGCATTTTTGATTAGCCCGTCGTATTACGAGTATATTACGACATTTTCCAGTAGTTTCAGCAACAGCATCCAAACTTGTAATGCTCATATCTCGGGCCTCGTAAGTTGGAATGAAGTGATTCAAAATCCTGTAGAATCCTCTCTTCAACCCCTACAAATCTTCTCTTGAGGTCGAGAGTCAAATCAGTGTATATCATATCAAGAAATGCATCGGAAGTTCGGCTGCTTGAAAGCTTCATTCCAAGCTTTATCTCCATCTTCCTTCCATTTCACTTCTCTTCCATGCAAAACCTCATCATTTAATCCTCTTGCATGCCAAAATATGTATCTACAATATAGGAAAATGTACCAAAGCGTAACACAATCCCAAAATAACATAAAATCACAATTTAAGCACATAAATCGTTACATTTTGCAATTAACCTATTAAAAACACCATTTACTCAATTAATCGATTATAAGCTCGAATTCTACGAAAAACATCCATATATGGGGAATATTTATATAAAATATATCCTTATAAAACGTATAAAATCACCCTTAACAAATCTACATATTAAATTGACTCTCCCTCCTGTTCCGCCCTTTTTTCGTTCAAGATTTGTCGTGTGTCACGGAGATCTTTGACCTCATGACGTGGGATCACATTCCTTTCATGATGAGCAGGGCTTAGGCACTGATGTAGAGCCCTTTTCTCGGGGAGGTATAATCGGTCTAGGGCCGTTCCCCTGTCCATGCTTTTCTATGGCACATGTTTCTTCTTTTGTCCTGCTAACAAGTATTCACTTCTTTCTACTTCAACCCTCGTTGGTTCACGGGCAGGGGCCGGCGGGTCCTTATGCGGAGCCACGGCCTCGCACCCGGATGGGACGGATAGCTGCTCGTCAGCTGTTATGAGGGGAAGACCACATGTGGCCAGGCACAGATTCGCCAAATATACCTGCTTCACATACTCGGTGTAGGCTAGCGCTGCTTTCGGCTATAGGGTCTTTGCCTCTGGGGCCTCATCTACCCCTAGGATTCTTTTAGGGACGGCATTTTTGTTTTCATACTATTTTGATGTCCCTTCTATACCTTTCCCATGTGAGGGTTCGGAGCGGTACGGATTCGAATTTCCCTAGAACCGGACCTCCCCTAATTTATTATAGTCCTTGCGTCGACATTGATGTTAGGAACATTTTTATTATGTCTTGATGATGGCCATATTAGCTGTAATAGCAAGCCTAGAATATGTTAGAAATCTCTGTATAAGTCTTTACTTAGAGTCTGACATGTTGTATAAGTTAAGTCAGACAAGCATTGTACTAGTTGGCAGGATGGCGAAGTAAAACAGAAATCCGGCAAAGAAGTAGGAATACATATGGACTGACTTATAACCAGGGAAGTCTGTGATGACCTTGGATAAGTCTAAGACATATTTCAAGTAATGAAATATTTTCAAAGAATATGGTGTACACTGATCACACACAAATAAAGGATCAGTGAAGTACAAGATACTTGGTAAATCAAAGAAAGAAGGGAAACAGCAAAACGGTGAAGTAAAAGCTTCACCGGCTGACTAAAGAAAAACAGTGAAGGAGATATCAACAGTAAAGGCAAAAGATTCACTAAGCCGGTCTAGCAACAGCTTAAACAACAAAGTCAAGTATGATGTCTGCAGAACGTGCAAAATAAGCAAATCAAGCAATTAATGCAGAATCAATCAAGGACGGATTTTATGATAGACGTTTGAATAAAAGCTGAATCACCTTAATCAAGGAGAATATAATCAAAGAGGAATCAAAGAATTAAATCAAGGATTATTCTCAGCAATTAATAGCCAACGGATGGAATTTCAAATCAAGGATTGTCAAGGCTATAAATAGAAGGCTTTGACAGACAAGAAAAATAACGATCGGGAATTTACAAGAACAAGCAGAAACTCTGTCAAAATCCAAAAAGCCTTCTCTCTAAGCTTAAAAGACATACCTAGAAGATCAACTCAGAATTTAGAGCTACAATTCTACATCAAGGACTGAGATTGATCCACCCTTTGTGAATCTTATTCACACCAGTTTGCAGCAATTAAATCATATCGTCTGAGAAGGAATTTCACCCTCTGTGATAGCTGCTGAAGGATTTGTTCCCAAGGAGCAGTGTTGAAGACTGAGTCACTGAAGATTTTGAAGCCAGGGAGTGATAGTCCTGGAGATTGTGAAGCTTGTGTAGCCAAGGACAATCTAACTATTGTATCTGTGAAAACAATAGTGAATTCCTCCAATCATCACTTGAGAAGAATGGATTAAGGGATTATACCACCCTGAACCACTATAAACCTTTGTGTCTTTTAACTTTCAGCAATTTACTTACAACACTTTATTTCATTGCATATTATATCTGTGGTTGCATAATCTACTTTGAAACCAACATTTAAAGAAGGGACTTATCCACTGCCCAAAAGCTTTTAAACATAAAAAAAAGTTTTTGAAACTCCACTATAGTCATTCATCCCCTGACTATTGTCTTACCCTTCTCTGGGACCAACATTTGGTATCGGAGAATTGTTCATAGTATCAGAACCTATTCAGATCTAATTTCTGGTAACAAGGAGATCACATATTTTCAAAGTAGTTTTCAAAAAATTTTGTGTTGTCGATATATATCTCATATTTGTACTTATGGATTCCTCAAATTTCATGTCAAAGGTACCTGTATTCAATGTTAATAATTTTGATGAATATGAAATAAGGATGTTGTCTTATCTTGCAGCAACTCATGAGGAGATGTTGGATGTAATCAATGATGGACCAATCAAGATCACAACTATGATAACCACAGGAGTAGATCAAGGAAAAGAAACAGATAAACTCAAGAAAGACTGGACCAAGGATGACATGAGAAGAGCATATCTAGGCTTTGTTGCAAAAGGCATGATCTTGAATACTCTGGACAATAACATGTTTATGAGGATCCACGATTGCAAAATAGCAAAGGATATGTGGGACAAATTAGCATTGATTAATGAAGGATCAGAAGCTGTTAAAGAAAACAAATAATCTGTGGCAAAACAGAAATTTGACAACTTCAAAATGAAGACTGGTGAATCTATTGATCAAATGGACAATAGATTTTTAAGCATCATCAGTGAACTGCAGCAGTTTGGACATATATATCCACAGAAGGAAGTCTGTCTAAAAATCTTGGGAGGCCTACCTGAAAGATGGAAAATCATCATATCAATGCTTAAAGGAACAACAAACCTTGCAAACACTGACACCTTAACTCTGATGTCTCAATTGAAGGCTCATGAATTTGAATTGAACGGTGAAGAGAGTGCCCCGGCTGAGGCACACAAGGCCAGTGCACTGGGTGCACCCCAGCAAAGCAAAACAACTTACTCAAGCAACAAAGAGACACAGGAGCTGAAAGAACAGGTGGCCTTACTGATCAAACGTTTTGACAGTTTTAGCAAGAAGAAGCAATTTAAAAGAGGATCATCATCAAACAAGAAGTCAAGCTCAAGCAAAGACCTGATGAAAAAGGATGATGTGTACAAATGCTTCTACTACAAGAAGGAATGTCACTTCAAGGCTGATTGCCCTGAAGAGAAAGACAAAGACGAGGATAAAAAGAAGTACAAGACAAATGAAAAGAGAAAGAGCAAGAAGGCACTCAAAGATGAATCAAGTAGTGAAAATAATGAAGAATCATCTGAAAATGATTCTGATGATGATGAAGCTGACAGCTCAGACAATGAAAAGGCATACCTATTCCTTACATCTAAAGAGTCAAATGAAACTGAGGTAACATCCAGCTCATACTCATCATCTAGTGCATCCACATCTGACACTGCACAATCTTCTATTCTCCATTTAGATTCTGCAAATCTAATACAAAATCTCATGAGCAAATTTGAAGAAATTCAAGTAAATCATGAAATTCTAGAACTAAAATATGAGAATCTGAGAAAGGAAAATAAAAGATTAAAGAAAGAACTGGATGAAATAAAAGCTGATCAAACTAGTAAGGAGATTCACTCAACTAATCAACTAGCAACAGATGATCACTCATCTAATGTTGAAAGACCAGCTGAGAAAATATCCATACCAGTTAAGAACTCCACTGCACCACTAAATGCACCAGCTTACAAACCCCCAAAAAGGTTTGGATCTAGATATGGTCTTGGCTACAACAGTCAGGATGAAATTAGAAAGAATGGACAACACAATTATGATTCAAGGACCAATCCTGGACAAAAATTCAGAAAAGGACAGACCATAGTTTCAACCACTCATCATGCACCGGTGAAGTCAAAACCCAATGTAGTGAAACTGCAGAATAAATCATCAATCCAGCCAATAAGGGCAAAGGAGTTTAGAAAGGTAAGGGAAGACTTTACCCTTCTGAGGATGATTGGAATATCACACCCCCAAAATATAAGAAGAAACCATTTCATGCTATGCATCATGTGTTTAAGAAAAGCCAGCCAAGGCATATTCTTGGACACAAGAAGCAGCATGGAAATAAGTTTCCTTCTACATATTGGAGAGTGAAAAAGGATGCAAATGCACCAAAAAGTAGAGAAAAGTATTACAATACCTTTAGTAGAAATTTTAGAATCTATTCTGCCATGCCTTATACATATGAAGTTGATTACCTCAATTATCCAAAGAGAAGATCGTTTGGATATACACTTGTAGTAGGAGGCATGACTGCTAACAGGCATGGACCCAAACAGTGTTGGTTACCTAAACATAATTAATTCATTTTGTAGGATGTCTGGTATATAGACAGTGGATGTTCAAGACACGTGACAGGGAACAAGGGATGGCTCATTGACTTTAAAGCTTTTGATGGACGCAAAGTTACTTTTGGAGGCAAAGAAAACCCTGGTAAAATTAAGGGGGAAGGCATAATGCTCAAAAACAGCTTGAAGATTTATAATGTGTCTTATGTTAAAGGACTGAATTCAATCTACTAAGTATCAGTCAATTTTGTGACAAAGGCTACAATGTGCACTTCAACAAGGAAGGATGCAAAGTGATTCATAGCCAAACCAATATAGTTGTACTTGTAGGATGAATAGAAGATAACATGTATGTAGTAGATTGGAAGACAGCAAGAGCAGAAAAATGTTTGCTTGTCAAAAGTAAACAATCAACCAGCTGGATTTGGAATAGGAGATTGAATCATCTCAACTTCAAAACCATCAACACACTATCTAAGGACAAGTTTGTTGAAGGCTTACTAGAGATCACATTCAAAAAGGAAAGTCTCTATGTTGCATGTCAAAAAGGGAAGCAAATCAAAAGCTCCTTCAAGTCAAAGCCCTATCAATCAACAACAAGAATTTTACATCTGTTACAAATGGATCTTTTTGGACCAGTCACACCAGTGGAAAGAAATATACTCTAGTTGTGGTGGATGACTTTTCCAAATTCACCTAGACCATATTCATGAACAAGAAAAGAGAGACACTGAAAAAGTTGCCAGATTTGCTAAGAAGAATTCAAAATGAGAAGGAACTGAAGATCATAAAGATCAGATCAGATAGAGGCATAGAGTTTCTAAATGAAATTATCAGAACCTACGGTGAAGAAAATGGAGTACTGCATCAACAATCAGCAGCAGGGACTCCACAACAGAATGGTGTAGCAGAAAGAAGAAATAGGACACTCAAAGAAGCAGTCAGAACAATGATTGCAGAAGCATGCTTGCCAAATATATTTTGGGCTGAAGCAGCAAATACAACATGCTATAATCAAAACAGATCAATCATCAACAAACATCATTGAAAAACTCCATATGAAATATATAATGGAAGAAAACCTAACATCTCACATCTACATATGTTTTGGATCTAAATGTTTTGTTTTGAACAGGAATCAGCTATATACTTTTGATGAAAAAGCTGATGAAGCAATCTTCATGGGATCCTCAGACACTAGCAATGCTTTCAGAGTACTCAACAAAAGAACCTTGGTGATTGAAGAATCAATTCATGTAGTCTTTGATGAGTCAAACACAAATGGTGAAAGCTTTCAAGAATTTAAGAAGAAGCAGGACAAAGACAAGTCTATATAAATTCAACAGTACCAGCTACCATTTTGAATCACAATTTTGGAAATCAATATGAGCCACCAGTCAATGCAACAGAAGAGGCACCAGCACAAGAATATGAAGCTGATGCATAAACTGAAGTTGCGGAAGCTCCATGTCAAGAACAACTTCAACCTGACCTCAACTGGCTAAGAGACCATCTTGAAGATCAAGTCATTGGAGATATTCACACAGGAGTAAGAACCAGAAGACAACTAGAGAATATGCTAACATGGTTTCTATCACAAGTGGAACCCCAAAGAATAGATGATGCAATCCAAGATGCTGATAAGATTACAGCCATGCAAGAAAAACTAAATGAATTTGAGAGAAATGAGGTTTGGGAACTTGTTGACAGACTAGACATAGCCAACATCATTGGAACAAAATGGGTATTCAGAAACAAGATGGATGAACAAGGGACAGTTGTCAGAAACAATGCAAGGCTAGTTGCTGAAGGCTACTCTCAAGCGGAAGGAATAGATTATGATGAAACCTTTGCACCAGTAGCAAGATTGGAAGCAATCAGACTCTTTCTAGCATTTGCTGCCCACAAAGACTTCAAAGTTTATTAAATGTATGTCAATAGTGCATTTCTGAATGGACTTTTAGAAGAAGAAGTATATGTGGAACAACCTCCTGGTTTTCAACTAAAAAGGAAGGAAGATAAAGTATACAAGCTCAAAAAAGCACTTCATGGACTCAAACATGCACCCAGAGCCTGGTATGAGACATTATCACAATTTTTGATCAACAATGGATTCAAAAAGGGAACTATTGATAAGACTCTTTTCAAGCTAGAGGAAGGAACAAGCACCCTGTTAGTCCAAGTTTATGTTGATGACATTATCTTTGGATCAGAAGATGAGAAGCAATGTGAGATATTTACAAACTTAATGAAAGAAAATTTCAGATGAGCATGATAAGAGAATTGAATTACTTTCTTGGACTACAAGTAAAGCAAATGAAAGATGGCATCCTTATTAATCAAGCCAAGTACACAAAAGACTTGATACACAAATATGGGATGGATACAAGTCGCACATCTGGTAAAGAACTGGTAACTAGCAAAGTTCACTTCATATTTTGTTAGGAATAGTTTTATACAACAAATCAATGAAGAAATCACTACACCGGCTTAGTAACCAGCCAAGTTACTCCACCGTTTAAAACTATGGAGAAAACAGAGAAGTCAAGTGTGAACAGAATCTCTTTTATACATGTGAAAGACAAGAGGAATGAAGGACAAGCCCCAGCACAGAGCAAGGGGGAATGATGGACAACACCAAAGCTGAATCATCATTACACAAGAAGGAGTACATCTGTTGGATCCAAATTAGACAATATGATTAGCACAGCTAATACTACCAACAACATTTTGTTACTACGGCAATATGATGCTGCCAAAAAGGGGGAAAGAAGAGGTATGCCTGAAACTTCTAACAGAATCAATGAAGAGGCATGCCTGAAACTTCTAAGAGGTTGAAAATGTTTTTGAGCATTTTGGCGAGTTTTATTCTATGAGAAAAATTTTATACACTTATGTTCAGGCTTATGAGGGTTTTGGCATCATCAAAAAGAGGGAAATTGTTAGGAACATTTTTATTGTGTTTTGATTGTGGCCATACATCACAGGGGAATAGTGGACTGACAGG
Organism: Gentiana macrophylla; assembly: GCA_026214975.1. Lineage (NCBI taxonomy): Eukaryota > Viridiplantae > Streptophyta > Magnoliopsida > Gentianales > Gentianaceae > Gentiana > Gentiana macrophylla. Next base: position 77,668,872 of record CM047807.1, on the reverse strand, counting down.
ATTACACCACCTGGAACCACTATAATTCATGCCTTACTTTCTTTACGCATTTACTTTCTGTTATTTAGTATATCAATATTTGTGATTGCTTCCTATATAAGTTTTTCATACATCATAACTGAACAAATTGATTGATATTCGCTCACAGTTCACAAGCTGACATTCACCAGAATCCAGTTTTGCATACTCATCAGTCTTTCTTAGAAACAACAAGATCCGCATAAAGGCTAAAATATATCCGCTGCCGGTTGACTTAGTTTCAGCATAAGTCTGCTTGGATTTATACTCAGCTAAGTCAGCTCAACTCCACACAAGTTTAAGATCGAACTCAATCTGGTTCAAGATTCAGTTTTGGGGGACAAGTTTATTCACCCTCTAAACTTCAAGTGTTTCCGCTTCCAGGGGCCAACAATTTCTATTGAGTAGTGTATGTTTCACAACAAATGAGTAACACGTTTTTACATCATTGACAATAATATGTGACTTGATTAATCATATGAATTATAACATGATTATGAAGCAAAATATTGTGAACATTTCATCATTCAAATTACATTTTGGATTTATTTTTCAGTGAGGCAACCGTTAATGGCAACAAGAGTTAAACGCGCAGACCAATTCTTCAGTGATTAAAAATATGCGAAGTGAAGGATTTGGTATTTCAAAGTCACTTTTATTATTAGTATTATCAGGTTTCGGTATTTCAGTCACCTTTATTCTTAGTATTACAAGTTTTGCGTATTTCAAAGTCATTTTATTATTAGTATTATAAGGTTTTAGTATTTCAAAGTCACTTTTATTATTAATAGCATTATTTTGTTTTTTATAAAGGTAGTATTATTCTTCGATAAATGGATTAATTCGTATTAACCTTATTATAAATATGTCGCAGTTGTACGTATTAATGTAATGTCTTTTAATAGTGTGCCAGAGCGGCATGGCATTCACTTGACCGATTCGAAGATGGAATTCAAGTCCGGATCGGAGAAAATTATTTATATAGTGAGTTTATTATTTTATCGAAAATTCATTTATCGATGTTATACAATAATAGTGTGTAGACATTAAAGACGGAAAGAAACAACACCACATAGATATTTACAGAACGCCTCAATAGAAATTCTAAATCAGCGCCAATAAGTGAACTTTTTGCGGCTGATTGTAAGTAGTTACTATGGTTACAAGTACATATTGTGTCAATTATAACTCAAGGACATCATTAGGGGACGTTTTTGTATGGTATCATTATTTTTGGGGATTTGACAAGTAAAAAAATTTGAACCACATTTTAAAGTCATTTTAGAAACAGACGAGGTAGATAGTGTCAAATGGCTTCCCTCCACATATACTGATGGTGTACACAAAAACATCCCTATTGTTAGACCCATTTGGGGTTTTATTGCCTTACACGTGTTATTAATCAAAGCAAACTATCACGCGGAGCAACGTGTCACACCCTGAGAGACGTCGATGTCATTTCTAGAGTCCTTTGATTGGTACTAGTTAGGATATCATTTCTTGAAAAACAGGTGAATGTAGTATTCCAAATTAGAATAGTGAAAGAAAATGTAGATAATATGTAATATAATGGGTTTAATAATTTGGGTTATTTAATTATATTTGGTCAATAAAGACGATAAACCTAAATAGTTATTGAGTTCATCATGACTCAAATGGCATTGTTAAACCCATGTGTGGTTCTACTATATGGGGTGGGGCGGGGATCCATGTGGAACGGGCCTGAGATAGGCTTAAGGCTTACATTCCCTAGTTGCTTAAGTTAAGAGCATGAAGGTTGAAATGATGCTGTTTTGACCCCAATAGCTTTGCCTCAAGTGGTTAATGCATTCATAATGCCTGGGAGGTATTGGGTTATCCTTCGAGACGACATTATCCTTCGAGACGACGTGTTAAAAATCTTTGAGACAACCTTTACTAATGAGTAAGAGTTTTGTAGACACAACCCGGGCTGAAGTCTCCGGATTAGTCGTGCTAGTTAATTCATGATACCAAGGTTTTCATGCAAAAAAATGATGTAGTCTTGCTTCTGAAAATTATACATTTTACCTCAGCACGGGCGGCATCACCTGGACCAGAATAAAAAGAACTTTCTCCTCCGATTTATGGTCGACTAGTCTTTGTACAATTAACGGTGATCTCATGTGTCTCAGGTAGCTTGTCTACCCCTTGTTAGGTTTCAGTAATCCCATGCAATTTTCATTTCCTAACTTAGTGCACCAGCGAGGCAAAAAAATCAGGATTACTACCACTAGTTTTTTGGAGATCGATATGGAGCAATGTCATTTTGCTATGTTTTTGTGTTGAATTAGATGTCCCTGATGCGCCCGGTAGAGGTGGTACATCATTTCTATGTGCATTGGTTTCCCCTGCGTTTTGTTTAGTAGGATATTGACAAAATTTCTATTTATTGGCTTGAATAGTCTTGCTACGAGTCATGTTTTAGTTTTAGATGACTGTATAAAGAAACACAGACCCTTCTGTAGTTCCAGATGATGATGTCTGGAATCATCTCGGTTATAACTTATATATAATGCGGGTAATTGGACCTCTGAATGATGATCCAAGTGGCTTTTTTAGTGGATTTGAGAGTTGGCCTGCAAAACACACAAAAGCATGAGGGATCTTGGAACTTGCTTCAGGGGGGACACACCGCGCTCAAGGATTTAATCAAATAGAAATTTCTTTTAATAATCGGGAACATATTGTGTTATAAACACATTCGTAAAGCTTGCGATTTAAGAAAGAAACAAACACGAAGCAATGCAAGCGTAAAGAATGGAGGAATTGATAAACACGAAAAATAAGAAGAACACGGTGATTTAACGTGGTTTCGGCGTTGTGCCGACTACTACACGGACGAGAAAATGAGATATTTATTATGCACAGAATTACAAGGTTTTCACAAGTGTGTGAATAACACTTTTGAATGACACAGATTACATTGATTACAACATTGTTATTTATAGACACAAGTCCCAAACCCTAACCGCCATAGATCTTTGTCGGAACTACCATAAATACCCCAGATGTGGACCCCAGCTGCAGCTGTTATCCACCAGACGAAACACAGCACAAAACTGACTTCTCAGACTTGTAATCAACTGCCCAGATGTAGAACTCAGCTATACTCAGCAGGCCAAAACTGACTGCTGACTTCAGAAGAAACTTAGTTGCATTTCATCAAACTAACTTTCACAGAACTGAATATACTTAACTGAACTGACCATCAATCTCTGTCTACATTTTCCCAGATTGGTTCCACCAGATATTTCTCAGTTTAGAGATCAAGTAACAAAAAACTGACAAATCTCCACCTTGACTTGAACTCTCATTCAACGTCACCAGATTGCATAATTAGATGTACTTGTATCAGATGCATTCGTCAATGCCAGGATGTACAGTACCAGACTTCTCCTCAGAATCCACTCAAGTTGATCTGCCCTCAATTGAGTATTTAGATTTCGATTTACAAGCTTTGAATATTCGACAAGTGCGATACTGGCTCGAAACTTGCTCTGAATGGCGGTTTAGTGATCATATCAGCAAGATTATCCTTGGTGCTGATCTTCTTCACTACAACCCTATTCTCATTTCTCATAAAATGATACCTCACATCAATATGATTGGTTCTCTCATGATGAACCTGATCCTTAGCTAGACAAATTGCGCTTAAACTGTCACAATAAATCTCAGCTTGATCCTGATGTAGCCCCAAATAACTAACTTGTCCATTCAACCAGACACCCTCCTTGGCTGCTTCTGTAAGAGCCATATACTCAGCTTCAGTGGTTGATAAAGAAACTGTTGCCTAAAGAGTTGCTTTCCAGCTGACAACTGAATTCCTCAATGTGAAAACATAACCAGTCATAGATTTTTTACTATTCATATCTCCTGCATAATCAGCATTACAGTATCATGTGATATGTTTCTGAGTATCACCTCCATAAACGACACCAACATTAGCTGACCTCTAAGGTATCTAAACATTCTTTTCATAGCTTTCCAGTGTTCCTTTCCAGGTTGAGCCATAAACCTGCTGACAACACTGACTGCCTGAGCCAGATCAAGCCTAGTGCACACCATGGCATACAACATACTGCCAACTGTGAAGCAAAAACTTACAATTGAACATTTGATGCCATATGAGTATCTATTGGCTTCGCAGCTAACATGCCAAAGTATGACAAAGTCTTCTGTATATAGCCTTGCTGAGATAAACACAGTTTCTTCTGATTTCTCTCTCTCCAGATCTCCATCCCCAAAATTTTCTTGGCTGCACCCAAATCTTTCATTTCAAACTCAGCACCAAGAAGGTCTTTCAGATACTGAGTATCAGACTTCTTCTTTGCAGCTATCATCATGTCATCCACATATGACACAAGATAGATGTATGATCCATCTTCCAACTGTATGTTGTAAACACAACAATCATAAGGACTTCTGCTATAAGCCAACTGGATCATATAACTGTCAAACCTTTTATACCACTGTCTAAGAGCTTGCTTCAGTCCATACAAGAACTTCTTCAACTTACACACAAGATCTTCCTTACCAGGAACTTGAAACCCTCTAGCTGAGTCATGTATATTTCATTGTCTACCTCACCATATAGAAAAGTTGTCTTCACATCTAACTGCTCAAGTTCTAAGTTCTGTTGTGCCACCATTGCTAGTAACACTCTGATTTAAGTATGTCTGACTACTGGTTAGAATATCTCATCAAAGTGCACCTATTCTTTCTGACTGAACCCTCTTGCAACCAAACATGCCTTATACTTTACTCATTCTGCCTCAGTTATCTCTTCCATCTTCTTGAAAATCCATTTGCAAGTAACAACTCTCATATCAGCTGGATGTTTAACTAGATCCCAAATCTGATTCTTCAGTAATGACTCCATTTTATCTCCTATGGCAGCAAGCCATTGAGATGCTTCAAAACATGTCACTCCTTCCTTGTAAGTAGAAGGTTCAAAATCATCCACTTTTTCTGCAACTTGAAGTGCGTACCCAACCATATCATCAAACCCATACCTTCTAGGAGGTATCCTAACATTGGATCTTTTAGCTCTGCTGACATCTATACTCTGCTGACCCACATTCTCAGTTTCATGCACAACTGACATTTGCTCAGCTAACTGGCTTGAATTCAGCTATGGTTCAGCAACCAGATCAGTTGAAAACTGACTTGGATCAATTGATTGTTGCATTCCAACTGACTCCACCTTAAGCTACACCTTACTGTCAGGTTTCTCAGTTTCAGCACTAGTTTCAGTATCAGTTATCCTCCCCACTGATGAATTGAGTATAGAATTTTCATCAAAAACTGTATCTCTATTGAGAATGACTCTGTTTTCTTCTGATGACCAAATTTTGTACCCTTTTACTCCATCACCATACTCCACAAACACTCATTTTCTTGACCTTTGGTTCCAGTTTCCCTTCACTGACATGATAGTAAACTGTGCTTCAAAATACCCTTAGAACAGAATAATCTACAGGCTTGCCTGACCACATCTCAACTGGTGTTTTGAGACTGATCCTTGTGTGAGGACTCCTGTTGATTAAGTAGCAAGCTGTGATAACAGCCTCTACCCAAAATCTCCTTGATAAACCATCATGAGAAAGTATACATCTTGCTCTCTCCAGAAGAGTTTGATTCCTCCTCTTAGCTACACCATTTTGCTGAGGAGTATTCCTGACTCTATGATGTCTGTCAATACCCTCATTTTTGCACAACTCATCAGACTCAGTCCAGCATAATTCCAGACCATTATCTGTATGAAGCCTCTTGATCTTCTTCCCTAACTAATTCTCAACTAGAGCCTTCCATTGCATGAATATCTTGAATTCCTATGTTTCATCAGCAGCACCCAAGTCATCCTTGTTTAGTCATCAATGAAGGACACAAAATATCCGTGACCACCCAATGACTCCACCTTTGATGGCCCAAAACAATCAGAATGAATGTAATCAAGTGATGACATTGTAATGTGTACCCTTTTCGAGAACATGCTCTTATGAAGCTTCCTAAACACACAATGCTCACAAAAGTCCAGATTCTTGACCTTACATCCCCCAAGAAGATCTTTCGAGAAAGAACACAGATCCCTTTTTCACCCATGTGACCCGAGTCTCATGTGCCATAGTTTTATAAGTCATGGTGATGAATCTCTGCTAATGCCACAGCAATAGAACCAGCAACAACTGACCCTTGTATTATATATAGAGTCCCATTCTTAATTCCCTTGAGAACCTCAACTGAGTTTTTATAAACACTCACCACACCACTTTCCCCCCTTAAAAATGAATCCTATCGTCCAAGAACGAGAGATACCAAGTTTTTGGTGATTTGTAGAACATGTCTAACTTCACTCAGTTTAGAGAATCTTCCATCCTCTGTCCTCAACTGAACTGAGCCAATCCCAAATACCATGCAGACCTTGCTGTTTTCCAAAGATATATGACCACCATCTATCTGCTGATAACTTGAGAACCACTCTTTGTGAGGGCAATTATGAAAGGATGCCCCATAGTCCAGAATCCACAAATCAGTTTGATGTGCTAACTCTCTTTCCACTAAGACCATGTCCTCATCTGAATCATGCTCAGCTGCTACAGCAGCTGTGCCAGAACTATTCTCCTACTGTATCTTCCACTTTGGAAAATTGGACATCCAATGTCCCTGCTCCTTACAATAATTACAGACATCTGTGGACTTAGGGCCTTTGGACTTTGTCATCTTGGAACTTTTCTTCCTAGACTGACCATGCTCTTTTCCACTTCTTGCTCTGACTATCGATCCTGCACTGATCGGTATCTGCTTCCACTACCTAATGTCTCAGCTCCCTGGCATGTAAAGCTGACCTTACATCCTTTAAAGCAACTGTATCCTTCCTAACTATGAAGGACATCACAAAATTTTCATAGGAAGCTGGTAATGAAACCAGCAAAATCAAAGCAGCATCGTTATCCTTAATCTTAACATCAATATTCCTCAGGTCAAGTAATATTGTGTTCAGCCGATCAAGATGATCTCTCAACTGAGCCCCTTCATGCATCCTCATGCTTTGAATCGCCTTGGCAAGAAGACAACTTGTTGGTCAATGACTTAGTCATATACAGGCTTTCAAGCTTCAACCATAACTTGGCAGCAGTGTCTTCCTCAGCAACTTCCGGAGATAACATCATCAGACAAGCACAACATGATGGTTGAATGTGCTTTCTCCTCTAGACTAGCATAATCTGCTACACTGGCATCCCCTTTATAAGATAAAGGAGTCCACAATCCTTGTTGCTTTAACATGGCCCGCATCTTGATTTTCCACAAACCGAAATTGTTTCTCCCTGTAAATTTAGCAATCTTCACGTTCATTGCTGACATCCTTCTAATTAAAGAACAAACCTTTGATCACAAAATCCTAGCACCGGTCACCGGTCTTGGTGAAAATCAACTATGTTCAGCTGTAACTCATGAACCTTGAACCTGACGCTCTGATACCAGTTTGTTATAAACACAGATAGAAAGCTTGCAGTTTAAGAAAAAAACAAACACACAAGAAATGCAAACGTAAGGAATGGTGGAATTGATAAACACAGAAACAAGAAGAACACAATGATTTAGCGTTGTTTCCGGCGTTTTGCCGACTACTCCACGGACAGAAAATGAGATATTTATTATGCACAGAATTACAAGGTTTTCACAAGTGTGTGAATAACACTTTTGAATGACACAAATTACATTGATTACAACATTGGTATTTATAGACACATGTCCCAAACCCTAACCGCCATAGATCTTTGTCGGAACTACCATAAATACCCCAGATGTGGAACCTAGCTCCAACTGTTATCCACCAGACAAAACACAACTCAAAACTGATTTCCCAGACTTGTAATCAACTACCAGATGTAAAACTCAGCTATACTCAGTAAAACTCAGCAGGCCAAAACTGACTACTGACTTCAGAATAAACTCAGTTACACTTCATCAAACTGACTTTCATAGAACTGAATATACTTAACTAAACTGACCATCAATCTCAGTCTCAATTTTCCCAGGTTAGTTCCACCAGATATTTTTAGTTTAGAGATCAAGTCACAAAAAAACTGACATATTTCTTAAAAGTATCGTGCCTTATGAATGATGATGATGATCGTTCGTATAGCCTTCCCTTATGATAGAGTAAGTTATGATGCATTGAAGCCGTGGTGAATGGACTTTGCCAAGTAGTGGAGCCTGTATCGGAAAAATTGTATAAGGTTTTACCGCAACATATATATCGGAGCAATCACTGTAGATTTACTATCATGGAGTAATGTCTGCGTGAAAAATGTAAACGCTATTTGAGGTCGGGGAACGGCCTTCATTGTATTAAATATGAATGACTGAGTGGCCTTGCACAACGTCAATAGCAAGACACCGTAGACATCTTGCGTCGTTTCGGTTGTGTGGGACAGAGGGCGACATGCGTCATACCGGACATAGGAGTACCTGGTCATGTTGGTTGACAATATAAAAGTTACTTGCATGACGTATAAGACTAGTCTTATTGATAGAGACCCGATATTGAGTTGAGCTCATGTTGACCCATATGATGATATGGCCCTTACCACTCTGTGTGACACCTGATGAGTGCCATGTGTACAATGATCAATCTCACCTGCATAACTACAATTACATGATGTTTTGAAATAATTTATTATATATTTTAATTATTGTATTTGATTGTGGTAATATATTTTTTGACACAAAGTTTAAAAAAAATTACACAAAAATTATGTTTTTCTTTTGAGTAGTGTCAGTTTCACAACAAACGAGTAACACATTTTTATATGATTGGTAATAATATGTGACATAATTATTCATATGAATTATAACATGATTATGAAGTAAAGTGTTGTGAACATTTCATCATTAAACTTACATTTTTTATTTTTTTGGTGAGGCAACTGTTAGATCACTTAGATGGAAACAAGAGCAAATAGCACAGAGCAACTCCCCACGGATTAAAATTTGTGATGGACTTGGTATTTCAAAGTCAATTTTATTTAGGGGTGGGGGTTTAGAAAGACAAAAAAAAGAGCGGAAAAATAGGAATAACAATAATGGAAATATAAATTAGGTGATAAAGATAAATCCAGTGTTCATAACCTCAAATTCACTGTTTGCTGCAGTGGAACTGACCTCAAATCCAATGTTTCACTATTCCATTATTTATGTGTTTCTTACAAAAATGACTTCGAAAATAACGTTTAAAAAATATCAAATTAGATGTCTAAAAAAAGAGGACGAAAAAAAATATGACGAAAGAATTATCATCTTTTGACAATCAGATCAAAAGATATATTCGTGTTTTTAGATGAATACGAGAGAATTTAAATCGCAATGGAATAAGACGTATCCTTTTACCCAAAACAATATTTCAATGTCTTTTTGCATATTTCTATGTTGAAATTGTATTTTTTTACAATAAACTCATTTTATTATTAGTTTTATAATGTTTCGGTATTTTGAAATCAGTTTTATCATTAGTATTTTTCGGTATTTTGAAGTCACTTTTTTTATTAGTAAATTGTATATTTTGTATTTTAAAGGTTGTATTATTCTTCTAAAAATGTATTATTATTATTATTATTATTATTATTATTATTATTATTATTATTATTATTATTATGTCGCAATTTTACGTATTAATGTAAAGTCTTTTATAAAAACGTTGATACATATCGTTCAAGGGCATACTTAGGGTCAGACCTATAAGTCCACGCCTACGCGCGTGCCCTCTCAAAAGCCATATTTTTAGGTGGGTTGTATTGGCACATGTCAAATTACTTCTGGCGTCCATTTACTTTCGACACCATAAAAAATTATTTCGGCACCACACTTAAGGACGTCAGTCCACTGGTGTTCCTCCTTCAACACCAACGTCACATGTCAAATTACACGTATTTAATCCAAAAAAAATCTAACCAACTTATATAATCACATTTTCACATCTTCACATTGGACGCTCGTGATATCGTAGAAGATGATAATGTGAAGCATCTAAACAACCTTCGATTTTCGTTCATAAATCTGATTGCTCAATACAGAATCTCTTGATAAAGTTTTTATAAGAAATTCAAAATAATCATGAAATCCAGAAAAGAGAATGTGAAGTTTTAAGATTATAATATAAAAGGCTTAAAGCTGAAATGGTAAATCTAAAGGCTAACAAGTCTGGTAAAGACTTAGATTTAGCTGAGAAACATAAGCCGAATGAAAACACATTTAGTTCTTGTAACGCCTGCCTCCTAGGATCACAGGAGTGTAATATTCCGATTTTTTTTTCGGAAAAGAGCAGACGATGTCATTTTATGAAAACAAAATATTGGGTTCGATTCCTTTTATTCGGAGTTTAATTATTTGATATATGTATATATATATATATATATATATATATATATATATATATATATATATATATATATATATATATATATATATATATATATATATATATATATATATATATATATATATATATATATATATATATGTTTTCTAGATATATATGTATATATTAAGGAAAAGAAATCAGATTTTTAGTAAAAGGATGATTAAGGAAAATCATTGAAATTAGGTAATTATGGAATTTTCCTATTTAAGGAAAATAAACCTAATTAGACCCAAAAACTTTTAATCAGATTTTCAATCCCCAATTTACTGTTTCTGCATGTAAGAGCAAGAATCAAAGACTTAGAGACTTTCTTCGATTTTGGAGTCGATTCTTAACGGTATTCAGTTTCGAGAGAAGCACCGGAATCGTCGTAAGGAGAGCGTCATTTCGGTATCAGAAAGTTGGAGCTTTTGTCAAGGTAAGAAATTCGAATTTCCTGCTGTTTTTGATGAGTTTTATGGATCAAAACTCATACCTTTCGTAGTTTAATCGTTTGGAATCGTGTGATCGATTTGTAATGCGAATTCGGATTGATCATATAGGTTGTTCCAGAAAAGAGATCGTTTTTGCTGCTATTTTTCGGAGTTTTGGACTGGTTTTTAGCTTGCTTAAAAGGAAAGAAGCTCTTCCTACGATTTGATTATGGTTTAGAATGATTAGGTTGTGTTTTGGAGCGTTTTTGTATCAATGATTATGCCTCAATGTTGGTTAGGATTAAGGGTTGTTTTGGATCATGAAGAGTTTGCTTTTCTGGTGTTTTTATGAGAAGTATCATGTAGATCATGTTTGGATTGGATTAGAAATCGATAGAGAACAGAAAACTGCACAGGAGTAGTTTTCGGCCATTTTGGCCCGCCCCAACCATTTTGGCACCACCTTGTCCGGAAACAGAGAGTTCAGGGACTTTCTGGAGCAGTTTTGGCGCATGCCAAAAGCTTTGGCGCGCCCCGAAACTAAAACAGAGAGTTTAGAGCACCCTCTGATGCATTTTGGTGCACGCCAAAGGTGTTGGCGCCCCCAACACTGTTTGAATGATTATTTATTATGTTTTAAGCTATGAGGTGAGTTTTAAATGACGTGTCTTGATCAATAACATTACTTAAACTCGAACAAGCCCCGATTGAGTTTCTGAAGCGTTTGGTTCCAGCACCGGACAAACTCTTAAAGGGAGTTGAAGTTCGGGACCGTCGGAAGGGCATGAAAGAGATTGTGCTTTGATGAACTAGAGTTCATCAATGTCTGTGTAATTGATAGGTTGAAATGTCTAGCTGTCTAAGTGAGGAAGTAGAGTTGATAAGGTGAGTTTTACTTTGAAAAGACTTAGGTGGCTAGATAACAATGGTAAATAATTACATATGTGTAGATAAAAGCTAAAACGTCATTTATTCTCGGTTAGGCACTCTTTCATATCGGCGAGGTGATACGTTTATAAAAGGTGAACAACGCTACTGGCCTTAAACGGCTGAAGGGTAGTGGAGGAAATTAATCCGACGTATACGCATACCGGGGAGACCCCGGAGCTAATCGGTGCTAATCACCATTAGTTAGCAAGTATATCTTCAGGTTGATGAATGCCATGCACAGTGTCCTTGAGTGATGATGTAACAAAGATAAGCTAAGTTAGAAACGTATAGTCATGACGTGTTGATGGACATGGAATGAACCTTAGATTGAGTTGATTTCATTTATATAACCCTTATAATAAAATGTGTTAATTATAACCTTAATTGAATTGTAGCTTCTACTTCTTACTTTGTACGATGTACTTACCTCAAATTCACGTTTATTTATGTGTTTGGGGGAGAGAAGACGAACAGGTTAGTGATGGTTTCGAGGAGGACTTTGATGACGACATTTGAGGACGCCGGAGTTGAAGGCCTTGATTATTTGTGTTTATCATTTATGTATATTTATTTCTTAGATTTGGATTATTATGGAGATTTTGTAGTTGCTTTTAGTATTCATTTGGATTCGTTGGTTTCCTTTTTAGATGTAATAAGTATTACATTTTCTATGTTTAGTCATTTCTATTCTTGGATATTTGAAAAAATTTACCCGAGTCTTTTTTGCTTCCGTTTGCTTTAAATTGATACGACGTAGTAGAGGCTTACGTGTAAAATGAATTTATTTTATTTTATACGTGCCGAACGTTCTTTTTCCGGATAAGGACTCGGTGTCCGGGAACGGGGCATTACAGTTGGTGTCTTTTAGGCTTCCTTTCTTTTAAATAAGTTTCCTTTAGACCTTTTAGTAACGTTCTGGTTTTCTTTGATCATCAGGATGGTGACGACTAGAACCGGAGCGGGTGCAGAGACTTCAAGAGTTCGTCGAGAGAGTCTGATGCCAGTTGTGGGAGGCAGTTTCATTAGGCAGAATCCATCACCTCACCCGAGCTATAGTCCACCCCCTCACAATGTGACCCCTACACCACAATCTCAGCAGAGTCAGTCACCACGACCACGGTATGATCTGACACCAAGACCTCGACCAAGGTACAACTTTATCTATGGTGAACATGGAGAAGCACCGGTACGTGTCACCGTGTTAGGGGACATTCCACCAGTCCACGTACCCCCAGCAACTAGTATCTACCCTCCACCGGTCAGTGTTTATCCCCCACCAGTGAGCCACCCCTCACCACCAGTTTTCCACCATCAGTAGCATCAGACCTTTTACCCACCCCCTGTAGGTCACACTCCTCGACCTACTATACCTCCTTCACTCCGTTTTGACCATCAGCAAGGCTTTGGTTACCCACCTTATGGTTTCCACCAACCTCAGCATACACCACAACATCACCAGAGTTTCTATCCTTATCAGACTAAACCCCAAGTGATCCCACCTTACCCACAACAACCCCAGTTCCAGCAAGAAATACCTTATGGATACCCTTCAGTGTACTCACCAGTTCCAATAGTTAAACCAGTTTTCGAGCAAGCACCGCCAGTTGATTGGTATACCCGGCTGAGAAGGAACAGAGTTCAAGACTTCTTTTGGAATGGGGAACATTCAAAGGCTGAGGAATGGTTAAGAAGTTTTGAGAAAGCTTGTAGGAACATAAATGTTCCCGAAACTGAGATGGCCCAGTTAGCAGTTCGATTTCTTTTGGGTGCAGCTGAAGCTTGTATTGACACTATACAGAGCAGTAATGGAAAAGTAACAGATTGGGGAAGGCTTCAAAGTTATGTTTTACAATGAGTATTTCCCAGCAACAATGCAGGCATACAAGGCAAGTTAGTTTTTAAAGCTTAAGCAGGGTAATTACATGACGGTATCTCAGTACACCAACAAGTTTAATGAGTTGGGAAGATTTTACCCTGAGCTCATAAAGGTGGAAGAGTGGAAGATGGCACTTTACAAGTAAGGGTTGGCCTATGAAATACAATCTATTATGTTGGGTTTCACAGCCAAGAATATGGCTGAGTTGTTGAATAAAGCCTTGGAGGTTGAGACATTCAGGAAAAAGGCCACCATTGTTATTGGGAACAAGAGAAATTTTGGAACCAGTCAAGGCAATAACCGGGGAGCACCGCAACAGAATGCTAAGAAAACTGTTGGTCCCTTGGAAAGGCTAACACAAGTTTAGTAAACTTGTCCCTAAAACTGTATTTAAAACAAATTAAGGTTCAGTTAAACTTGTGTGGAGTTAAGCTGACTAAGCTGAGTTTAAGTAAAACTGACTTAAGCTTGGAACTGAGTCAACCGGCAGCGGATAAAGTTCTAGCCTTTTTCTTGATCTTGTTATTCTCCGTGAAAACTGAGTGTAGTAAACTGAATTCTGATGAATGTCAGTTTTGTGAACTGTGAGGTGTATAACAATCAATTATCAAAATTCTGTAAGTAAATGCTGAATAAATAAGTAAGTGCGTTAAGTAAATAAGAGAAGTGTTATAGAGGTTCCAGGTGGTGTAATCCTGTCAGTCCTCTCTTCCCCTGTGGTGCGGAGGAAAATTCCACTAGAACTTCTTGAAGTGAGTGTTACAAAAAAGTCCTAAACAATAGTCCTTGGCTAATCCCTAGCTTCACTATCTAAATAGCTTGTAGAAACAAATAAATTGCTTTGTTCTTCAATTGCTTGAACACCGATCCTTGGAGGTTGAATTGCCTCTTCACCACTACCACCACAAACACAGTCTGCCCGATCGCTTGTCATAATCGTCCTTGGCGAAACCTTCTGGTTTGCTTCACGATCTAAAACCTTTGATGTAGAATCAAAGTTGGGCGAGAATCAATAAATTGATTCTTGTTTGTGGTTCTTCAAAGTGTATGATTCTTGATAAAATCTGTGTAGCTTGAACACTTGAAGAATTTCTAGATATGATCTTGTTATAGCGCTGAGATGATAGTAATTCGAATAAGATGACTAATGCACAAACTTTCTTGAGAATGCTTGTTAATTCGTTATTTTTATCTTGGGTGCAAAGTCTTCTATTTATAATGTGAGGTCCAACGTTCATCTGACTTCAATTCGAATTGTATCAACGTCTCTTTTGTAACGGCTATATCTTCTGACCGTTCTGTTGTGTCAATAACTCGTCCAATGAATTTGCTTCCTTTATAACGTTCGACTGTACTATCAGTTTGTTGGATGGCTGGCTTGTAAAACTGAGTTTCCTTATCAGTTTTATACTGAGTTTATTGTTTGTCAGTTTCCTTACTGACTTGGAGTGTTAACTGAGATTTTAATCTTTTTCAAATATCAATACTCCAGTTTTCATCTGATTATAATTGACTTAATCAGAGTACACCATGACTCATTATCATCTAAGAATTCATTGTCCATATGATTCTTAGGTCTTCATACAAGATCCATAAAGTCAGTTCAGGTCACCACAATCTTGCCTGACGTCTAACTTTACAATCTCGACTTGGTCTTCATAACTAAGTTTGAACCCTCATTTATTCAATCTTCAATAATCGAGTCTGTGACCCTCGCCTTGATCTTCTTAGATAAGCCAACCGAGTCTCAGAACTCTCAAACGAACTTACCTTCTTGATTTGATGTTTGGTGTATTCGAGTCGATTTACATGTCTTAGTGATTTCGGTTTTCTAGATGACTCCCGGTTTTTCGAGTTTTACGACGCACTAATTATTACGATTAGCTTGTCCGATGTAACTTATACAAATATCGACTCTAGTAAAACTTATACATTCGATTCTAGACATCTTTTAGCTTTTCACTATAACAATCAAGCTTCAAAGACTTCATCATGTGGGTTAAGATAATACTTTAAACAAATAAGATGAATTATCATCAAAACATAAATTTTATTTCCAACAATTTCCCCCTTTTTGATGATGCCAAAACTCTCCCTAAAAGAAAAGCTTAAAGATCAAAACAATGTAAAACTGGAAACTGGATTTCATTAGAATGAGCAAAAACTGGAGTAGTTACATTTTGTTCAAAATAGTGTAACTAGATACTAAGTTCTCTTTTGTGCTTTTTCCAAGACTGAATCAAATTTTCTTGCTTTTTCATACATACAAAAATCTTCTTCTAGCTTGGAGTCTTCCTTTGAGAAAGTCTTGTTGTAGTCAACTTGACTACCTTCTTTCCATCTTCTCCATTGAAATAGCTTTGGAAGGTTTGATTCTTTTAAGTAGTAATTTTCAAATTCTACTAGATCAACTTTCATCTGTTCAGTCTTGTCTTTAAACTTCAGTTTATCATCAATCCTCTGATTCTTTTTATATTGTGCCATTTTCTGCTTTGAGAATATATCAGATAAAAAGTAGTTCAAGGATTCTTCAAATGTCTTGTCCTTGTACTTGCCTTTGATAGGATTGTGATATTTGATAAACTGCATCCATAGATCCTTTGTTAGAGTAACTCTTCTATCTCCAGGTTGACTGTACTTTTCAATGAGCTGTTCATCAGTTAGTTCTTTCCTTAAGAACTTAGGATCTGATTTGTATCTTTGCAATTCATCTTCAAGTCACTTCATTTCTCCAAGTAACTTCAGCTTTTCTTCTTCAGCTTCCCCCTTTTTGGCATCATATAACTGATCTACCAGGGCATGGGTTGCTTTTTGATCTTCTGCGATCTGTCGCTGAGAAGCAAGTACCTCTTTAATCTGAGTTTCTAACCTATAGATATGCTGATTCATATGCCAGTGAGCTTGGGCATGTGTTTCCCTATCTACTGCGGTTGAGTCTTCAAGTTTTTGTTTGAGTAACAAAATTTCGAGCGAACTTGAACTTGATTTGTGAATCATTTCTAGTCTTGCATGAACTGAAACATCTGTTCTGGTTCTATAATCGAGATATCCAGAAATATGTGACAAAAGATCATTTTGTGCATCCTTGCTTCTGAGCACAATCTTCAAATTTTCATGTACTTTTTTTCCAAATCATCATTTTTGAGGATATCAGAAGGATCATAAGCATCTTCTATTGGATCCTTAAACTGAGTATTATCTTTCATAATCATCAATTGTTGATTAGCGCTTCCATCACCGCTTCGATTGGCGCTTGTCGATCTCCAATCGTAATTCTTCTTGCTTTGAGATACTGATTTGCATTGCTAGAGGTTGAGGTTGAGTTTCGTTTGCAAAACTGTAGTCTCATCAGCTTCTTTTCTTGATTCATCATCTTTATCATCATCTTTCTTCTTTGAAGTGTCTTTTGAGGTAGATGATGTGCCTGATTCTCTTCTTTTTGCTAGTTCAGTGAATCTTTTAAAACAATTGTCAAGAAATTCCAGGATAGGAAACAGAGCATACAGATCTCTAACTTCCAATTCCTCTAAGAGTAGTTTTTCTTCAGTCTGTAAACTGATATCTCAAGAATTTTCTGGTTTAAGTTTCATCTTCATCAGCTTGATGATCCTATCAGCTTCAAAAATTTGTGCTGATTGCTGAACTGATTCATGCCGTAACTGAGAGGTATGGTCAGTAGTGACCTTTTCTTGTGTAACTTCAGTTGTCGGTTGTTGTTTTTGCTGTTCCCCCTCAATTGGTGCTTTCTCTCTTGAGATTTCTGGGTACATGCATCTTACAACTAATCTTGCTTCTGCTGATTCAGCCTTTCGCTTAGTCCCTTTGTGTACAGCTTCCGGCTGAGACACATTTTTCTGACTTGCTTCAGGTTGGGAAGTTGTTCCTGCGATTTCCTTTGTTGGAGCAGATTGCCTTTCCTGCTTCCCTTCCTTGATTCTTTCTAAGTGAAACTGAATGATTCCACTGAGTGTCTTCTTTAGTCGGAATCTGTCAACAGTTTCTTGTCCTTCAGCTTGAGCTCGTCTTGCACTGTCTAATTCAGCCAAATGTTGTCTCTTAAACTGATTGACAACATAGCACGCCTAATTGAATTCTATTCCATCCCGATTATATTCATGAGAGAAATATTTTCTTCCGACGAGATGCTAACTCCTTTGGATTTCCCAATGACGTGTTTGCTTTGAGCCATCTCTTTGAGATGTCCAAATTACGGCTTGATTTTGTCTACATGAATACCAAATTGATTGGTTCTCAGAAAAAGTAAGTATCTCAAGAAAACTTCTCTTTTCAATGGTAAAGTAGTCCAATCTGTTGTTGTCACAGTTGAATTTGGAAAGCCAAAGAGTGTCTTTATGACGCTTTCATTTAGAACAATGCGATCTCCACGAACTTTGGTCATCAGAGTGTCTCGTACCAAACGCATATTTTGCCAAAATTGAAAAATTCCTTCTGTATCATGTTCTTCTTTGAACTTAACTTCCAGTATGTTTCTCAAGCTTGATCACATACCCAGCTTGCTAACAGAGTGTTATGACACAGAGCTTCATACATTTCAAATGTTAGCTCATCTAACTCTGTTATTAATCTTTCTTGTTTTGATTTTTCTGAAGTGGTCATCTTTGAGTGTGAATGCAAAATTGATTTTTGAGAAGAGAGATTTTGAAGGGTTTGTTTTGTTTTCTGGAAAGGATTGAGGATTTTGAATTTTCATTGGAAATAATGTGAACGGAGATTAATTGAATAAATAAGTAGGGAATTCTGGCGGTTGAGTAGTACAACTTTTCAAATTCCACGATGGTTTTGGGTAACCGATGCATGTACTGTTCTGACAATCGTGGGGTGTAGACGCGAAATTCTGACAAAAAGAACTGCGGTATTTAATGTGACATAACCGCTGTTGATTTTATCATGTCAACCTTTGACTGAATTTGACTAGAATCGAAAGCGATCTTTGAGGTCGCTTTAGAAATAATGTCCATTCCATCAAAGTTTCGATTTTAGTTAATCGCTTTGAGATTGTTGATGTCAATGATCGATCTCATTAAGTGAGCGCACCCAACATAACAAAGATTAATCCCTTGACGAATCTCTCGGCTTAATCGATTTAATCGACTTTGATTATTCCCAACTCAGTTCTTAGTTTTGCAAATCTTTCTTTGTCCAATGGCTTTGTAAAGATGTCTGCCAATTGATCTTCAGTAGGTACATAAAGAATTGTTATATCCTTTTTCTCTGCATGATCTCTTATAAAGTGATGACGCACATCAATGTGTTTTGTTCTTTAGTGTAACACTGGATTATCAGTGATTGCAATTGCACTTGTGTTGTCACACATTATGGGAATTGTTCCTTCTTCTATCCCATAATCTCTTAATTGCTGTCTGATCCATAAAACTTGAGCACAACAACATCCAGCTGCTATATACTCTGCTTCAGCTGTTGAAGTTGAAATTGAGTTTTGCTTCTTGCTAAACCATGACACAAGTCTGTTTCCTAGTAACTGACATGTGCCTGATGTGCTTTTTCTGTCCACTTTGCTTCTAGCATAATCTGAGTCTGAATAAGAGATTAGCTTGAATTCTCCTTCTTTTGAATACCATATTCCAACTCCATCCGTGTCTTTCAAATATTTCAATGTCCTTTTCACAACTGTGAGATGACTTTCCTTTGGTTTCGATTGAAATCTTGCGCATACACCGACAGTAAAAGATATGTCCGGCCCTTCTTTGTCAAAGATAGAGTAAGCTTCCAATCATCATTCGTAGAGTGTTTGATCAACATCTTTGCCTTCTTTGTCTTCATCTAGTCCGATGTTGGTCCCCATTCTTTGTAGAAATTCCAGAGAGATTTTCCATACCAAACTTTTTGATAAGCTCTCTTGTATTCTTCGTTTGGTGAATGAAAATTCCATCATCTAACTGTTTAAGTTGTAAACCAAGGAAGTAATTTAATTCTCCCATCATACTCATCTGAATTTTTCTTTTCATCAAACTTGTAAACTTATCACAGAGCTGTTCATTTTCTGATCCGAAAATGATATCATCAACATAAATTTGAACAAGTAGAGTATCTTTTCCATTCTTCATTCTGAATAAGGTTTTGTCGATTGTTCCTTTGATAAATCCATTATCCACCAGAAACTGAGATAGAGTTTCGTACCAAGCTCTTGGTGCTTGTTTATGTCCGTAAAGAGCTTTCCTTAGCTTGAAAACTTTATATGCTTGATCTTTGATTTCGAATCTAGGTGGTTGTTGAACGTATACTTCTTCTTCAACAATTCCATTCAGAAATGCGCTTTTAACATCCATCTGATAAACATTGAATTTCTTATGAGCTGCAAAGGCAAGAAATAATCTGATTGCTTCTAATCTTGCAACTGGTGCATAGGTTTCATCAAAGTCTATGCCTTCAGCTTGAGAGTATCCTTTAGCTACAAGTCTAGCTTTGTTTCTGATGATATTCCCATCTTCATCAAGTTTATTTCTGAACACCCATTTGGTTCCAATAATAATGACATGAACTGGTCTATCTACCAATTCCCATACTTGATTTCTCTCGAATTCATTGAGTTCCTCTTGCATAGCTAATATCCAGTCTTGATCTTTCAAGGCTTCTCCAATTTCTTTAGGTTTTGATTGAGATAGAAAACACGGAATCATTGCATCTAATTGATGTCTTGTTCGAACGCCAGTTTGAGTATCACCAATTACTTGTTCTTCAGGGTGATCTCTCATCCATTGATATGTGGTTGTTTGTATCAAAGGATTTATATCTTGTTCGACTGGTTCTTGAATTTCTTCAGTTGGATCAGTAACATATTCAGGTGTGATTTGATGGGTAGTTGGAAACTGAGACTGATCTTGATCTGAACATTCAGAGATTTGTAGTCTTTCAATGTCAACTGAAACTGGTTCTGGCATGATTGGTAACTGAGACTGAGAAACCGATTCTTGTCGGTCTTTAGTTGCCTCACCAGGGAAGTTTGGTTCATCAAATACCATATGTATTGATTCTTCATGCTTGAGTGTTCTTTTATTTAGTACCCAAAAGGCTTTGTTGACACTTGAATATCCTAGAAAAATTCCTTCATCAGCCTTGGGCTGAAAAACATGAAGTTGATCTTTTCCATTATTGTGTATGAAACATTTGGTTTTCTTCCATTCCAAATTTCATAAGGAGTCTTCTCATGTCTTTTGTTCATGAGAGCTCTGTTTTGTGTGTAACAAGTCGTGTTGACTGCTTTGCTTGATTAATATCTTTCGTGTAGTTTAGCTTCACGGATCATAGTCCTCCCAAATTCTTTGAGCGTTCTATTTCTTCTTTCACCTACACCATTCTCTGTTGAGGTGTTCTGTGGCGACAAGTTGGTGTAAGACACCATTTTCTTCACAATATTCAATAATCACACTTTGTTGAGGAATTCGGTTCCTTTATCTCGATCTTATCTTCACAACCTCAAACTCCTTCTCTCGATTCTGAAGTCTCTTGAGTAGTTCTATGAGTCTTTGCTTGGTTTCACTTTTCTTGGTTAGAAATATTACCCAAGTGTATCTTGAAAAATCATCTACTACCACCAATGTATACTTATTTCCACTGATACTTTTTGGTGTAATAGGTCCAAATAAATCCATGTGTAGCAATTCTAGATGTCTGGTTGTTGAATGCTGAGATTTGGTCTTGAAACTTGCTTTAGTTTGCTTTCCTTGTTGACACGCATCACATAAGCTGTCCTTCTTATATGATATTTCTTGTAGTACAATGACTAATTGTTTCTTAACAAGTGTGTTGATGTAATCAAAATTAAGATGACTCAGTTTCTTGTGCCATAGCCAACTGATTTCTGATTTTGTGTGCACAAGCAAACAGGTTTCAGCAACGGCTGTTGTCCAATCTACTACATACATATTTTCTTTTCTTCTTCCGGCTAGGACAACTTGATAAGATGATTCGCTGACGACAACGCAGAATTCTTTGTCGAAAGTAACTTTGTATCCCATATCACAAAATTGACTGGTGCTGAGTAGATTGTAGTGTAGTCCTTCTACATAAGATACATTCTTGATTGTAAGTCCATTCCTAATTAAGGTGCCATAACCTCTGGTGTATCCAGGTTTGTCTTTACTTCCAAAATTAACCTTTGGTCCATCCTTTGCAATAAAATTACTGAGACAGCTCTTTACTCTTTGTCGGTGTCTAGAGCAACCACCGTCAAAGTACCATATATCCTGCAATAAAAATTAGAAGTTTTTAGGTACCCAATTCACTTTTGGGTCCATGGTGGTCGCTTGTCGAGTACAACTCGGGAATATATCCTTTTTAGGGATTCTTCGGATATTGTTGCACTTGTTTTCATATATGTAAGCCACACTCCCATAGTATCTATGTTTGGACTGTGTCTTATTTATATGATTTCGTGTCTTTTGACTGAAACTTATTTACATGTTGCTTTCCATTATTAAAGCTAGAATCATAACCGTCATTCCTTCTATAATGAGGTCCGAATCGACCTTGGTACTGGACTTTGCTAAGAACCGAGTTAGACTTCTGAGTCTTGACCAAACCTTTCATAGGTTTTCATGCCTGAATGATTGATATTATCGCTTTAGCAATAGATGCGATAAAATTCCAATCATCATCGCGGGATATAGTCTCCTTTCCCCCTCGAATGTGTGAATCCTTGAATGAAAAACATTCTTGGATTTACTTTGACTGTAATTTTTCTGGTTCTTGACTTGATTGGTTTTTGTGGACCTGGTAGTTGATTTGCCAGTTCGGTTTTCTTGAGATACACCGTGATTTACCATTTGGTTTCCTTTGTTGGTAAATTTGGTTGTTTTCTTGGAAAACTGATTTGTCCTATGTGATATCGCTTTACTAGTTCAACAATTTTCTCGCCAGTGAAGTTTCTCAGCTACAAACTTGATACCAGTTTTAGTACTAGGTTTGACAGCATTGTTGATTCCATCCTTAGAAGATTGCTATGTATCAAATCCTAAACCAGTTTTGTCTCCATATGGTTTTCCAGATTTGAATCCGGTAATCGAACTTGATTGAGCGAATGATTCGATTCTCGCCGTTGATATAGTAAGGCGATGTCGAATCTTTTCTTTATCGATTCTAGTCGGGCTTCAACACTTTTAATTCAGACTTCAATCTTTCGACTTCAAGAATTAGACTTTCCTTCTCAGCTTTAATTGATTCATAACCAGCTTGAATAGTTACTAGCTGATTCATCAATTCATCAAGTGTTTCTTCTAATTCTTGGTTTTTTGGATTGGAGTCAACGGTTGAAGAACATGCATTTTGCATGGAAATCTGAGCTGAGGAATATTTAGAGTTAGATTCCCATACCTCGTTTGCATCTTCCATGTGTGCCATCAAAGCTGTGTCATCTGACAGTCTTTCAGTACCAGCTTCATAATCTGATTCATCTCCAGCAATGAGTGCTCTTCTTCCAAGTCTTCTTGGTGGTGTCTTCTTGGTTAGTTCTGGACATTAAGCTTTATAATGTCCAGGTTTCTTGCAGTTGAAACAGAGATATTCATCGTCTTTTCTTTTCTCAGGAGTCCTTTTGATAAACTTCTGAGTGACTGGATGTCCACTCTTCATTCTTCAAATTCTGTTCATCATTAGAGCCATTTGTTCTTCAATTTCATCCAATTCATGAAGATTGCTAGATGAGTTTTCTTGAATGTCATTTGATGCTACTGCAAATGCTGAGGTTTTTGGATCTTCCAGAGCTTTGATTATTGCAGCTGTACTTGTAAAATCTTCACTGAATTCATAACCTTTCAGATCTGAGAAGATTTTGAATGAGTCCTCTATGTCAAGTCTTCTAGATTCTTCCATAGCAGTGACCTTCATCTTCCAGCACATTGGTAATGCCTTCAAGATTCTTGTGTTGATAATTTTCTTAGATTATTCAATCTTGAGTAGATCTAGTTCATCCATTATATCACTGAATCTTGTTTCCATCTGGTCAATAGTTTCTCCAGATTTCATCTTGAAATTTTCAAACTTTTGTTTTGCAACAGAGATCATATTTTCCTTGATTGAATCTGTTCCTTCACAAAAAAGCTGTAGTTTGTCCCATATTTCCTTGGCAGTTGTGCATTCTTTCACCTTTAAGTACATTTTGCTGTCAAGAGTTCTAAGAATAAAGTCCATAGCAACATTGTTGAGATTGTTTTGCTTGCGATCATAACTGGTCCACTCGGTTAGGCTTTGGAACTTGAATTTGTCTCTCACCTTCAGTTTGCATGTGAGTAATCTGAATTGGTCCATTAGTGAGTACACCCATCATTTCATCATGAGTAGCTGCTAGAAAGGCCTGCATACGACGTTTATATTCGTCAAATCTATTCATGTTGCACATAAGCATCTGTCTTGCATATTGATTGTTATCCATAGTGAGTGAGTGAAAATTGATTATTTATCAACTGGAAACTGAGCTTTCAAATGAGAACAACTAGAGGAGATATAGAGCAGTTGATATCTTTTCAAAGAAACACCGCTCCGATACCAATTGTTGGTCCCTTGGAAAGGCACACAAGTTTAGTGGGGGGGGGGGGGGTGAATAAACTTGTCCCTAAAACTAGATTTAAAACAAATTAAGGTTCAGTTAAACTTGTGTGGAGTTAAGTTACTTAAGCTTGGAACCTAGTCAACCGGCAGCGGATAAAGTTCTAGCCTTTTTCTTGATCTTGTTATTCTCTGTGAACACTGAGTGTAGTAAACTGAATTCTAATGAATGTCAGTTTTGTGAACTGTGAGGTGTATAACAATCAATTATCAAAATGCTGTAAGTAAATGCTGAATAAATAAGTAAGTGCGTTAAGTAAATAAGACAAGTGTTATAGAGGTTCCAGGTGGTGTAATCTTGTCAGTCCTATCTTCCCCTTAGGTGCGGAGGAAAATTCCACTAGAACTTCTTGAAGTGAACTGTTACAAAAATTCCTAAACAATAGTCATTGGCTATTCCCTAGCTTCACTATCTAAACAGTTGTAGAACAGGTAGAATTGTTGTTCTTCAATTGCTTGAAAACTGATCCTTGGAGGGTTGAATTGCCTCTTCACCAGCTACCACCACAAACACAGTCTACCCGACTGCTTGTGTTAAGGCCATATTTATATGATTATTAAGGGTATATTTTATTATTATTTTCCCCACATTTGCATAATTTACATGAGAATTAAGGGTTTAAGTGTAATTATTTAATAAAGATGATTTTAAGAGGGTTGTATGCAAAATTGATGATTTTAAGTGTTGATTTAATGGAATTATTATTATTTGGATTTTATTACATTTTTGCATTGTTTATTTATCATGTAGGAGTTAATCTTCGAGTGCCATAAGTGGATAAATGAAGCTCAAGTCGAATTATTCAAGATAGAGTTGGAATTGGCTTGAAGAAATTGGATAAAGATGATGAAATCCGACCCTCAAAGATCTTGGACGAAAGTTAAATGCGCGTCCATTCCAGGCGGCGTTTGATAAAGCGTGACGCAGCGTCCAGGAGAGAGAAAATCACATACGAGAGAGTTTGGGCGCAGCACGGACGGACGTCAGAGAGCAAAGTCAAGATCCACCGAACGGGCGTCCCACAAGACCGCATTTAGCGTCCGTTGCCGACTTAGCCCTAACCGACTTGAAACTCTATATAGCAGCAAAGCCTCTCAACCCTAATTGATACCACATAATTGAGATCGCAATTTTACACCAAAAAGTCGCGCGTAACCCTAATTCCATAGAGATGAACTTTCCAACCCAACAATCATCTTCAACATGATTGTTGGCTAAAAGCCTGCAAAGTGAGTCGACGGAGGAAGCCTATCAACAACCAAACCAACTAGAGGAGTTCGATGCTTATGTTTAGTGAGTCTAATTCATAGTTTTTCATTACTTTGGGATCTGTTTTATGTTGTTTAAGTTTTATTGAATTAAGATTTGATGAAACGATCTATGTTTATTTTATGCTTGAATCAATATATGAAAGTATGTTTATTTGAGTTTGATTTTATTCAAAGTAATGCATCTAATTGTGTTATAAGAGATTATGCATGATTAGTTGAGTAAGAGTTTGGAAACAATCTCGTGATCCTGTTTTGATTGCATGTTTAGTTTGTTTGAAAAGATAAACGAAACCCTAGAATTTGGTTGTAGAAATTCAATTGAATTCGTGAATAAATCACTACTAAAAACTATGTCTTTTTAATCACCATCTAGTTGGGATTGTTGGTTGATAGGTGGAATCTAGTCGCCTTGCTGTGTTTTCCTTTAATTGTTTTAATCAAATCGTTTAGATTAAGTTTAGTTTAAGTTTTAGTTTTATAAACCCTAGTTTCCTCTTTGTTTTTCGCGCATATTTTCTCGCTCGATTCATAATCAGACGCTCGTCCGCAATAGCGAACGCCCGTCCATTAGGTTTAGTTTTAGGCATTTCGCTCACTTTAGTGAACGCTCGTCCGTTTTCCTGTTTTCTTATTTTTCAGCTTGTTTTTACTCTTGTTTTAGTTTTAATTCTTAGGTTCAGGTTTTAGTTAGTTTCAGCCTTAGTTTAGTAGTTTAGTTAATAATTGTGACATAATTGATATAGATTTATATTTGAATCCGATAAACATTCCACTCCCTTAGGACGACCCGTAAACATCCTATACTACGATCCTTATACTTGGGGTGTTTCGGTATTATAAATTTAAAACTAGTTTTTACCGAACAAGTTTTTGGCGCCGTTGCCGGGGAGTCGGTAACGGTTGTCGGATTCTTCTAGGTGCAATTTTTATTTCGATACTATTTTTTTTAGGTAATAATCTAATTGCTACGTTTTATTTTTATTTTTATTTTATTTCACTTTATCATAGTTTAGATTTTCGATTTTATAAATTTGATTTTAATTATCTTAGTTTTTATTTATTTATTTTATGTTATTGGTCACATTAGATTTTTATTAGTTTAGAAGCCTTAGATTTAGCTTAGATTTGCCTTAGATTTTAGATCGTATAAATATATTGCCTTAATTATTACTATTTTAGGTTTTTATTTTCTTTCCTGCTATTCTTTTACAGACTGCTTTAGTTTTCGCTTTTTAAGCGGGCGTCCATCCTTTCAGGCGCCCATCCGTTTCTAAAATCTTCTTCTCTGCATCGTTTAAGGCGATCGACGAAAGCGTCTGAACTACCAAACGCCGCCCGTCCGACCTCTAAACACCCGTTTCTCCCAATTGTCTTCTCGACGCCGCTTCGATGATCTCAACGAGCGTCCACTTCCGAAATTTCCTCAACGAGCAGCTCATACTCATCTTTGGGCCTTGATTCGATCTCTTCAATCATCACTTCTTTTCTTTCTTCTCTTTTCTTTTTCTAAACCTTTTCTAATCAACCCCAAAGGGTTGATTTCCTTTTTTTTTCTTTCTTCTGGTTTATGCAAACAAGAAGTAAGAAGGGACTTCTGATCTTTGATCCTGAGCCTGAACGATCTATCCTTAGAAGAAGGCTTCTCCCCGATTTGGACAAAATGGCGGATCAAGATCCACCAATTCCAAATCCACGACCCCAAGCTCGATTAAATTTACTCCTTCAACAGATGATGCAAGCTTTGCGGCAAGAATAAATCGACAAGGTCGGCATAAATCAACAACTTCAACAATTTAGACAAAACCAGCTTAATCAACTGAACCAGGACCCCTACACTCCATATCTTAATCAAGATTTTCTCGAGGGGCATAGACCTATTCGTCCTCCCGACATGGGAGGAGCGAACTTTGATCTAAAGAACGGAGTAGTTGCTCTAGTTCAGAATAGCTCTTTCCATGGCACTGCTCAAGAAGACCCGCACGACTTCTTGTCCACATTCGTACAAATCTGTGAAGCAGGCCATTATCCTGGTGTTGATTCTGAGATCGTAAAGTTGAAGCTATTTCCTTTTGCTTTGAAAGGTGAAGCAAGCAGATGGTTTAAATCGTTAGCACATCACTCTCTCCATACATGGAATGATGTCAAAAGAGCCTTCGCTCTTAAGTGGGTTTCACCAGGCAAGATTATGGAGATGAAACGGGAAATAGCTACGTTTGAGCAGATGGAGGATGAAATCATGGCAAAGCTTGGGAAAGATTGAATCTTTTGATGAGGAAGTGCCCCAATCACGGATATGATAGACATGAGTTGTTGGAACTATTTTACGAGGAGTCTCTCAACCTAATCGAGACTATCTTGACTCCACACCATGGATCCTTCTGGGGAGGTGATGAGATCGCCTCAGAGTGGTGAGACCATCGCCAAGAACAATATGTGGTCGACTCCTAAGAAGACCAATATTGTTAAGAAAGAAGGTACCGTAAGCAATCCTGATACACAACTGTTGGTTGCGCAAATGGAATTGATAAGCAAGCAGTTGGCCAATCTTCAGATGCAGCCTTCTGATTCAAATTATCTTGAACCACATGCAGGGACTGAGAAGACGGAGGAGGTAAACTTAATGGATAATCAGAACCAACCCTTCCGAAACTTCAATCAAAGCCAGAACTACTCAGGATTTCAAAGACAAAACTTCAATCAAGCCAAGTTACCACCTGGCCCTTTGATGTATTATTTTTATATGATTGAATTTACGTGATTTTATTATGTTTTGTTGACAAATTCTATGTAAAATATCTAAAATTATGATATAATTAGTATAAAATATTAATCTTTGTAGTTTAGTATAGTTAGTAGTAAAAGTTAGTATTTATAATAAAAGTTGTAGTTTTTGTACCGTTTTAGTAACCGAATATTGTGTCTATTTTACACGGTATTTTGTGTTTATTTCATTGCGAATCCTAATATGAATCAAAATCCAGTATCGACACTTTTTGAAGTCAATACAAGTCGGTGAAAGGAAGTTATAAAGCGTCACCGATATAAATGATCAAGGAATAATTGTTTCTAAATCTCGAAAAGGACGTATAATACAAATGGCTCATCGAGTATGTTTTCACGAAGAAGTGGTCTTGATGAAAGTTGTAGAGAATTTAACGAGCTTTTCAACGGAAGTTCGATTATGTCATTCGATATCGAGAATTCAAGTTACGATTTTTAGAAGATTAAGCGTGTAATTATATATAATTATATATATAATTACACAAAGACAAGTAATGATTATGTGTAACATGGGGAACATGCTGAGGACAAGCTGAAATGATTAGCATCATTACACCGGACCGATCCGCAAATTTTCAGGACGGTCCGGGAAGGGAAAATTCTATAAAAGGGGAGCATCGAGAGAGTTCATTTGGAGGTGTACCAAATTATATATATAAACCATATTCTATATATATAACTCTTTCCTCTTTCTTTTATAGTTGTAAATAAGCCTTATGCCAAAATAATGTAGTAGTAGTAATGGGTAATAATGTTCGGGAAATTCTCGAAGGTTCGGTGTTCTTTGAAATCGTTGTAAAATCCGGAAAAAAGACGATTTACAGTCACAGCTTATAATCGGGTAATTTCTATAATAATTATGTTTATGTTTGTCATTTTCTTCTTTTTAGTTTTTATAATGTTATTAGGCTAGATCTAATAACTAGCCAAAGTTATGTAATTATATTATTTTGATCTTTTCGGTAATGGAATGATGTTAAAATAAAAATGACTAAAATTGAGTAAAATGAATCTTTTTCTATTTCGCTACGTAATGATAACATATTCGAATGAAGTAATCAATCATAATGAATACTACATATAACTTTGGCGATGAACCGACCGGAGAAGTCGGATATATGAGTAAAAATAGAAAACCGGAGGGTAAAAATGGCCGTCGATTAACGGAATCCTATTTCCTACCGAGGCGATTTGTCCTAATAAAACAAATCTTATTAAAATTTGTACTCGAGATCTTAATAATGTTAAAATCACAGTTTAATTGAAACTACATCGCTTGTATTAAATCGATCCGCTTGACAACCGGAGCCTCTTGAATAACATCGGCCATTTGACAAATGGAATCACCTCTTTTATCCGGGTAGATTTGTACTCGGTACTGCTTTTGACTAACTAAGTTTAGCATGGGGCGCTTGTGGACCTTGGGTGATGACTTTTGACATATGACAATTTCATACGCTTTCGTGTGAGGAGGGAATTGTTGACATTAGAGAGTACACCGTTTCATTCACTCAATTGGACCTAAAAGGAAGATCGAACACATTCCATTAATCGAAAAGATCATATAATTTGATTACATATACTTTGGTTAGTCTGCGTTATATATTATATTTTGGTATCTATATATTTATATATCTATATATATTATATTAGAATAACTTTTAAATTACGCATTTATTTTATGTTGGTTAGAGTAGTAGTAATCATGTGTTATAAAATTGCGGTTTAGATCGAGTTAATAGCGACTCTTTAGTGTTTAACCACACTTAAAAGAATTACCACTTTTTTCCTCGAGGATTCGACACTGACTCACCACTTTATCACTACAATTTGACCCGGTACAATTTGCCGGTTAGGATCCGCTCTAACCTAGAAAAGGTCTCCCCCTTCTTGACGCCGTTTCTAAGGTCCGGTTTAGTGACGTCGACTTTTAGGCGCCGCTGCGGGGAAACAAAGTCGCTATTTTTTTGTGTCTATGGTTACTACTTGTATTAGTTAAAAATTCTCGAGGATAAACCAACACTCTTCTTATCACATTTCTTTTTTTTATTTTTCGTTGGTATCTACTTTCTTTTAGTACCAATTTTCTTCTTCTTTAAAACTCGAGCATTTTTCTATTTTAATTAGTTGATGACCAGAAGCGGTAAAGCCTCACTTACTCCTTATAAGCCTGATATAAACGCTACGAAAAGATTTGCGGATAGAGAGTAAACGTGGTCAACCCGACTTAGGACTCCTTGGAAAATCTCCAACGGAATCATCTTCTAATAAAAATAAAGAAATGGTCAAGGTAGTGATGAAACAAACGAACAGAGGCTAGATCATGCTTTAGGGCATGGACAAAACCTCGTAATATTAATAATAATCGAGAATAATAATAATAGGAACAATCAAGATCGGAACCGTAATAATCGTAACAATCCGCCAAACCCGAGACCTATCTCGTGATCAAATCGTAAGAGAAACCGGACTAATAATCCCATACTTTTACCGAATGAAGGAGCGAATAATTTGAAATTAAGTCTCATCTTTTTGGTTTAATTGACGCAAGAGCCCAATTTCTAGGAGAAGATGATGAAGATCCACATCATCATCTCTATCTCATTTGAAGAATCTGTACAATACACCAAAAAGTCAAGGTGCTCATAAGGAATTAACAAGGATGACTATGTTTCCTTTTTCTTTAAAAGGAAGAGCCCGAGATTGGTTTATGTCTCTTCCACACCACTCGTTAACTAGTTGGGAGGATATTCAAACCGAATTTACAAACAATATTTCACTCAGGGACGGAATTTGGAATTAAAAGTCGAGGTTGCTAATTTTAGACAAGGATCTCAAGAAACACTTGGGAATGCGTGGGAAAGGTTTAAAAATTGTTAAGAGCTTGTCCCGATCATGGTTATTCCTTGGATATGCAAATTCAACTTTTACGTCGTAAATTAAGAAAAGATTCACGTCTGCAGATGTAGATCATGCATGTGGTGGTTCGTTAATGATGAGTGAAGCTCAAGCAGTTTTACGATGCTATAGAAAAGATTTCCAAAACAATAGAATGTGGGAAACCGGCTCTAGCACTAGAAAAGTAGCTTTGCGAAGGATGTACTTCAAATACGGAAGTTCTAGCACATTTGGAGAATTTAAGTAGAAAGTTTGATGGATTACAACAAGGTAAGAATCAAAATTCGAGAAAATAGTACTCCAACCGAATACTCAAATTATGATAATGTGTCATTAGGGAAAGAAGAACCAACAGGATATTCAAAAGAGGAAGTGAGTTTTCTTCAAGAAGATAGGAATTTGAATAATGCATATTCAAACTCATTTAATGCTATTAGAAGAGACCACCCAACTTTTAGATGGTCTCGAAAACCCTAGTAAGCCAGGACAACCGCCGTATCGATTCAAGATAAGAATATGAATAATAATCAAGTTTATCAAGGAAATACATCTAATCGAAATTTACAATCATTACCAAGATCCTATCCTCAACATACCACTCAAAGTATACCAAGAACTCAAAGTTCAACTCAACTGCGAAGGATTGAAAAATGGGAGAAACTGATGGAAAATATGATGGGTGTAGTATCTACTCAAGCTAAGAATATGGAAACAATGATGACTTCTATAGGTTCAGTCAGTAAGGACATGAGTACAATGAAAACATCTATGAGTGGACATGATACGAATGAGAACGATAGAAGCTTCATTAAGGAATATGGAAGATCATTTGAGTAGGGAAGGTGAACGTAACAACAGTAGACCTCCTGGAGGATTACCAAGTAATACTGAAAGAAACCCAAGAGAGGTAAATGTTGTAGTTACGAGAAGTAGGAAACTCTATGGTGGTAGTAATGGAGTAGAAAACTTCGGGAATAATGAAGTAGAAAATGATTTAGATAACAATGAAGAGACTAAAGATGAACTTGAATTCTACTGATGAGGAAGAAGAAATCATAGAGAAATTCTTGAAAAGGAATAGAAGTTTGGAACACGAGAAGGAAGGTGAAAAATGGGTAAAAATCCTAGAATTTTGAAAGACCCCATGGATAAAGATTTAAGGAATCTGTTTAAGGAACATGTTAGAGTAGAAGATAAAGAAAACAAGGATGAGAAACAGGAAGAACTGAAGGATTATGAAGTAGAGATTGATTCAGGGAACGAATTAAAAGAAAAAGTCAAGAACTCGAAACATGGCGATCAAGTAATACTCCAAAGGATAAAGGAAAGAGAAATGACTTGAAACCAAAGGTTATAGATTTAGAGTCTTTACCTTTTCCACCTAAAGATCAAATTAAAAGATTAAGACGATCGATCAAGTATGCTCGTTTCCTTGATACTTTTCGTCATATTAATGTTAATATCCTCGTTATCGAAGCTCGATAAATATGCCTACCTATGGAAAGTTTTTGAAGGATATACTATCAAATAAGAAAAAATTAGAGGAATATGAGAATATATGCCTAAATGAAGAATGTTCGCAGTCACTGAAGATAAGTTACCACCTAAACTAAAAGATCCTGGAAGTTTTACGATTCCGTGTGAAATTGGAGGCTTTTTGTTTAAGAAGGTCTTATGTGATCTCAGGAGCTAGTATAAATCTCATGTCTTATGAGGATTATAGAAAGCTAGGCATAGGAAAGCTTACTAAGATCGAAATGACTCAAAATGGCGGGACGGATCGATTAAGTACCCTAGAGGAATTATTGAGGACGTATTGGTTAAAGTAGACAAGTTCTATTTTCCAAGAGACTTTGTAGTTATGGAAATGGAAGAAGGATTTTCAGCGCCGCTTATCTAAGGACGTCCATTTCTAGCTACAGGAGAACTTTAATCGATGTTCGTAAAGGAGAATTAATTTTGAGAGTCAATGAAGATGAAGTTGCTTTCAATATTTTCAAAGCTATGAACCATCAATACACATCACCGTAATCATGTTCTTTTATAGAAGATACTCATTCTGTCTATGATAATCGATTACCAACTTTTGAAGATAGATTAGAAGAATGTTTAACTTTATCTATCTATAAAGAAGATGAGAAGACATTGAAATGAAAGAGATAATCCTTTCTCTAGATAAAGGAAGTTTTACTTTTAAACCACCATGGCATAAGTATTTAGAATTAGAACTAGAAGGACCAGTTCTTAAATCATCAATAGAAGATCCGCCTAAGAATGCGGAATTGAAACCGTTACCTTTAAATCGAAATATGCTTTTCTTGAAAATGATAACCTTTTACCGCTTATTATTTCATCAACTTTAACGAAGCAACAGGAAGATCAATTACTAGGAATGTTGAAAAAGCATAAGAAAGCTTTTGGATGGACGATTCTTGATATTCGAGGTATTAGTCACGAGATATGTGTTCATAAGATAATTCGAAAGAAGATGCTAAACCTTGTATTCAACCGCAACGCCGCCTCAACCCGAATTTACTGATTAATCGTTAAGAAAGAGGTTATTAAGCTATTAGAAATGGGAATAATTTTTCCTATATCGGATAGTGAATGGGTAAGTCCAACTCAAGTTGTACCAAAGAAAGGAGGTTTCACGGTGAAAGAGAATGATAAGAATGAATGGATTCCAACAAGGGAAATTACAGGATATCGAATGTGCATTGATTTTAGAAAACTAAATGATCATACTAAGAAAGATCATCATCCACTTCCATTCATAGTACAAATGTTGGAGCGTTTAAGTGGTCATAAGTATTCTTGTTTCTTAGATGGTTATTCGAGATATTTACGATTTTCATTGCAAAGCAGAGATAGGGAAAAGACTACTTTCACTTGTCCTTATGGAACTTTGCGTATAAAAGAATGCCGTTTGGTTTATGTAATGCTCCGGCTACTTTTCAAAGATGCATGATGTCTATATTTTCCGATATGGTTGAGAAATTCTTAGAAATTTTTATGGGCGACTTTAGTGTTTACGGAGACTCTTTTAATGGTCATTTGTTACACTTAGAGCGAGTGTTACAACGCCGTGAGGATACCAATTTAGTGCTTAACTCGGGAAAAATGTCATTTAATGGTATCGTAAGGAATTGTACTAGGACATAGAATCTCCGAAGTAGGAATTGAAGTTGATAAAGCTAAAGTCGAGGTAATCGAAAAATTGCCTCCACCAGTTAATCTAAGAACGTTAAGAGGATTTCTTGGACATGCAGATTTTATAGGAGATTTATTGCAGATTTTTCAAAGATAGCAAAGCCTCTAAGTCATTTGCTTGAAAAAGAAGTATCTTTTAATTTTGATAATAAATGTATGGAAGCATTTAAGACCACGAAGCGAAGTTGATTACGGCACCAGATTGGTGGCACCACAGATCGATTTACCTTTTGAGATTATGTGTGATGCAAGCGATTTAGTGTAGGAGCTGTTTTAGGTCAAAGGTATAATAGAATTCTCAAAGCTATTTACTATGCATCTCATACGTTAAATGCGACTCAACTAAACTATGCAACTACTGAGAAAAGAAGCTGCTGGTGTAATTTTTGCCTTAGATAAGTTTAGATCGTATATTGTTGGCTCTAAGGTAATAGTTTATACAGACCATTCAGCATTGAAATATTTACTGAGTAAGAAAGATGCGAAACCACGTCTTCTTAGATGGATTCTTCTACTTCAAGAATTTGATATTGAGATTAAAGATAAAAAAGGAAGTGAGAATGTAGTAGCAGATCATCTAAGTAGAATGGAAACTGAGGAAGAGATAGGAAATGAAATTAAGGATTCATTTCCTGATGAACAACTGTTTAGAATCGATATGCCTTCAACCATGCAGTTATTAAAGAAAAGAATTCCTTCTAAGGAAAATTCACCTTGGTTTGGAGATATCATTAACTACTTAACTGTGTGATTACATTCCGTCTCATTGGACTTGGCAAATGTAAAAAGAAGTTCTTTTATGACTTAAAATTTTATTACTTGGGAAGAACCGGATCTTTTCCGTAAATGTTCGGATGGAATAATCGTAAAATGTGTGCCTGATAATGAAATTTTAAGTGTTTTATCGTTTTGTCATGATCGTGAGGCGCGGAGGTCATCATGGAGGATGGAAAAGCGCTTTTAAAGTCTTGCAATGTGGTTTTTATTGGCCTACACTTTATAAAGATGCGATATCGTTATGTTAAATCTTGTGAGTCTTGTCAAAAATGGGGAAATGTATCTAAAAACATGAAATGCCTATGCAACCTATTTTAGAATGTGAGTTATTTGATGTTTGGGGTATAGATTTCATGGGACCTTTCCTATATCTTTTGGAAAAAGATTTATTCTTGTAATGGTAGATTATGTTTGAAATGGGTAGAAAGTGAAGCTCTTCCCACTAATGATACCAAAATTGTTATACGATTCCTTAAAAGAATATATTTACACGTTATGGCATTCTGAGGCGATCATTAGTGATAGAGGTTCGCACTTTTGCAATCGACCATTTACTAAGTTAATTGAAAATATGGTGTAACGCATAAGTTAGGAACGCCTTATCATCCGCAAACCGGTGGTCGAGTAGAGGTGTCAAATAGAGAGATTAAAAGAATCATAGAAAAACAAAGTGGATTCAAACCGTAAAAGCGGGCGATTAGATTAGATGATGCGTTATGGGCATACTGACGCCTTTTAAAACTCCAATTGGGTGTTCTCCTACAAATTAGTCTTTGGTAAATCTTGTCATCTCCCAAAGAGAATTAGAACACCGAGCATTACGGGCTATTAGATTTTTAAATTTCGATCCTAAAGGTCATCGGTGATCATAGATTACTTGATTAATGAAATTAGAAGAATTTCGCCTTGATTCATATGAAAATGCTCGAATCTACAAGAACGCATGCGAAATCGTTCCATGATAAGAGAATCTATAGTCGTGAGTTCCATGTAGGTGATCGAGTGTTATTGTACAATTCACGTTTAAAGTTGTTTCCAGGAAAGCTTAAATCAAGATGGACAGGTCCATTTAAAGTAACACGAGTTTATAAATCTGGAGCTGTTGAACTAACTGATGGGAATACAACTTTTATAGCCAATGGTCACAGGGTGAAGCTATTTCTGGAAGGTGAAGAAATCTCTCTGATAAATGAAGTAATGTTGCTGATCGACCCTCCGAAAGACTAAAAAGCAGTGCTCTTAAAAGCTGAAAGTATCAAATTACCAGGTTTTATCTTTACTTTTATATGTCTAAACTAGTTTCGTCTTTTACCGGATAGACGTAAAAGAACTGGATGTCTTTTTTAGATAGATTAGGAATTT
Organism: Gentiana macrophylla; assembly: GCA_026214975.1. Classification (NCBI taxonomy): domain Eukaryota; kingdom Viridiplantae; phylum Streptophyta; class Magnoliopsida; order Gentianales; family Gentianaceae; genus Gentiana; species Gentiana macrophylla. Next base: position 77,632,313 of record CM047807.1, on the reverse strand, counting down.
TTGTTTTGCTTTTAAAGTTTGGTTTTAATAGAGATATCGCCTTTACTATAGAAGCCTTAGTTTTTGAACAGAACAAGCAATTGTTGAGAGAGAAAAAATTGAAAGAAGTTTGTAATGAGTACGCGTCAAGCTCGATAAAGAGAAGGGCTAAGTTTTTAAGGAAATGCGAATCTGTGGAAAAATTGAACACAATGGGCAATGTGGGAAAAATATAACTCAATCTCGAGTGAGTGTTTGAATGTAATTAAGAAGGGAACGATTAGGTGGTTAACCGAAAATCCCGATGGACTTCAAGACTTAATTCAAACGCTACATTTCTAGGATATAGTTTGCTTGAAAGGTATGTTAGAAATCTGGAGTTTGTAGAAATTGAAAAATTAGAAACCCCGTAGGTTCAAGTCTTTTATTGTTTTTAGTTTTATAAAATTTTTGCATAACTTTGAAAATCTTATAAAATTGGATCTTTATAAAATTAAGGAGTTTTATAAAAGTTTTATAAAAAGTTTTTTAAGTTTTTAGATATTTTATAAGAATTAATATAAATTTATTGAATTTTTATAAACTTTTAAATAAGTTTTATAAAGATTTTATAAATTTTAAGAAATTGTTATAAAATTTATAAATTTTATTTTCTATTTTTATTAAGTTTTATTGAGTTTTATAGGTTTTATATCAAAAATCTAAAAAAAAAAAAAAAAAAAAAAAAAAAAATTTTTGCACATGGACCGATCCGCCATTAATCCGACCGTCCCGGACAAGGTTAACCTAAAAACGGGGAAACCCTTCTTCTTCATTTCTCCTATTTTGCTCTAAAACAAAGCCGCTTCCTTCCCCCAAACCCCACTAAATCAAATTTTTTTTCAAACTTTACCACAAATTCACCCCACACTACACTACCACTCAATTTCTTTCTATTTTTATCTCCTCTCTTCAACACAAGTGAAGAATTTGAAAAAGATCAAACACAAGCTCCATTTCATCCCGGAGGCTTATACGACTTTTCCGGCCACTTTTCACGGTTTTTGTTCATTATAAGGTATAATTTGTTTACTCTAGTTATCAATTTCATAATTTTTATAATTTTTAGATTTATTTTCAACTGTTTTGAATTTTTCGTGTGTTGTGACATTTTATTTTGTGTTGTTTTTCTCGTTGATTTTATTGTTGTTTTGCCAATTCAATATCGTAGAATGGCCTCATCCAATAAAAAATCTCTAAGAAAAGAAAGCCTAATATTCCAATAGAAGTACCAATCATTAGAATTAAGAGATTTAACACCGGAAGAAGAATCATTAGTTTTGTCACTCTGACTTCACCTCAAGCTAAGAATGCTTATAGGAATATCTATAGTAAATGTGGAGTTGTGTTGGAAAGAGGCTTGGATTTTGATGACTTAGGAGAGGAGGTTAGGCGTATTTTGCGAGACGCCAATGGTTGGATTTTGCATTTCGGAGGGCGGGAGAGATCAATACTACCTTAGTGGCGAGAATTTTATGCGCTTTGTCTACTTTGACACCCACCGAGGGTAGTATGATGTAGTCTATTCCCTTAGGTCTGACATGTTTCTTTTAGTCCGAACCGATTAATCTTTGTTTTAGGAGTAGAAGTTTTTCCATGATGAAGAAGATTATAGAGTTGTTTTATGGATTAGATGATCCTGCTATGTATGAGCAGGTTGCCTCTAGAGCTCGAGAGGGAGTTTGATGCTACAAAGCCAGTGGGTGGACAATGATTTAATTATGGGAAATGTTTTAGAGATCCGAGGGCAATCAAAAGATTTTTGAGCCATACTCTCTATCCCACTACCAAACACACCGCCTTTGGTAAAGAGGATTTATGCATTACTTGGGCGATGATTCATGATGTTAAGGTGGATGTGGGAAAAATTATGTATAGAAGGGTTTTCGAGTTTATTGTTACTGCCAAGGCAGGGAGTCACATGTACTTTCCTGGCTTTATTTCAGATTTATGTCGTAGATCGGAGTTCCTTTCTGTCCTAACGACAAGTTGATGATGGCGAGATGAGTCCCTGATAGGCCCTAGTCCGAGGAGGTCTCCAGAGGTTCGATAGACTCGATAGTTAGACGTAGTACCCTCTCCACCACCCTCCACCAGGCCCACCAGCCAAGATTTTCATCTTTTTCTGAGCAACAGCAGACTTCTCTCCCAAACACCATTACATACGATATGTTTCAATCCTTAGTATCAGATGTAGCCCGAGGACAGGCTAATATGGCTTTGTTTGCTGAGCAGAGTAGGCAGTGGAGTGATGATTTACGTAGAGGGATGCTAAGACACGAGCGGATGCATCTTGATCCTTCTTTCGATAGAATCGCCTATCCGCCTGGCCAATCTAACCCGTATACGTTACCAGAATGGATAGCACCTATTCCACCATCTCAGAGCTTTCATCATATGCCAAATCCTTTTGGAAGCCAGTCTAGTGGTCAGGGTGTCTTTTATACAGGTTCTCAGGGTGCTGTTACATCTAGCTGGGGAGGATTTTCAGATTTTGCAAGGATGACGTCAAGTATGAGTTCGATGGATCTCGACAGTTCAGTTCGGATCACGACTACGTTTCCACAGCCAGTTACGTCATCAGTTCCAAGTATGAATGATCCAGTTTACACTGCTGACGATGATGATGTTGACATTGTTTGATTTTAAACAACTTTTATCATTTCTAAACATTTTATGACTGTTTAATTTATTTTCTGTATTTTAACTTTAGTTGATAAGTTTGCTAGTTTAACAAGTTTTCGATTTCATTAATCATATTTTGTCGTAGTCGTAGATTTATTTTTAATAGTATTTAAATATTTCATAAAAAATATAATAAAAAATCAAAATTCTAAAAAATATATTTATTATTCGCGTGTCGTATTCGTGTGTCGTTTTATCCGTAAACTTTAAATCATCTTTATAGCTTTTAAAATAGCTTGAAGTCTATTAAAGTGCACAAAGCGAACTTGAATTTTACAACCTTCATACGGTAAAAATATTTTAAGGCCGGACCGGTCCGGCCATTTTCAGGATCGGTCCGGGAATAAAAACTGCTGAGTCATGTTGAGAGTTCTAATGTGCAGCCACGTACACTCTCAATTTTGTCCATTTAAGCTGAGAGTAAGCTGAGAGTAAAACAATCTATACATTCACTCTTTTACTTTTACCTTTCTATCTGTGATTTCTTTTCATCTGTTTCAACTAAAATGTCCAACCGATCATCACCATCAGTCAATTCATACGATCCGGAGACAGTTGATGTTTTTATCCCGGAGTCTAGTGCTTCAAATGTTAATTTGTTGGTGAATGCGAGGTTTGCAAATTCTCCTATATTGATGGAAAGGGGTATCAATTTTGAAAAAATTGATCAGTTCGGAAGGGATTTAATTCAGACTCAAGGATGGAAAAAATTTGTTAAGCAACCTCGAGGAAGAATTAATGTTTCTATTGTTAGGGAATTTTATTCAGCTCTTTCTACTGTTACTACGGTAGATCCGTCACAGCTTATATCTGTTCGTGGTACACTTATTCACCTGTCACCTCATATTATCAATCATATCTACGAGATACCGATTTTCAATCAAATCCATAATCTTCATTATGAATATCAATGGGGATTAGGGAACTCTTGTCATGTTGTTAACTATGTCACGGAAGCTTTTCCATATCTGTTTCCAGAATTCGATCAAAATTACGACTCTACCACTTCACTCTGCACGCTCATCCGAGCATGGAAACACTTCATTAACTCACGAGTCTATCCGACTAGTGACTTTGCATGGGTTAGTGATAGTGAGATACTTCATTGTTTGCATTGATAAGCTGGAGCTTATGTGGACCTGGGGATTTTGATTTTTAGGACGGCGATAAACTTTGCGGTGGAACGGTATAATAATGGAAGGCCGATGCCTTTTGCTTGGTTAATTTCAAGGTTATGTATTCATTTGAATGAAGTCCCTGAAATTGCTTCTGATGAGATATATCCGTCTCGTGATTGTCGTAGAGGATTGCTACCGGTAGAGAATCCGGGTTGTTCGTCAACTATTTAAGATAGTTGTTAGTGATTTAATTTAATTTAGTTTAAGTTTGGTTTGCTTTAATAAGTTAAAGTTGCTTAAGGTTAGTAAGTTAGTAGTAAGTTTGTTTTATTTTTAGTCTGTAATAGTTTCTTTTTGTTTAATATATATGTTGTATGATTTTAATATATGTGTGTTATCGATGTTTATAACGATCATCTATAATTTTAATTTAATTTTCGAACCTACTTTTTCATACTTATTGAACATCGGGATGATGTCAATTAAATAAGTGGGGGAGTAGAGTTAGGTTTGAAAATTTCATTAAAATTTTCAAAAAAATTAAAAATAATTATAAAATATAACCTTTTCATATAAATTAGTACTTTAATTACTTATTTCTTAGTTTTAATTGAATAATTTAAGTTGGTTAATATATGAATAAAAATGATATAATTCGAGAGGATTAATCTTTGATTTAGTAAAATATATTAGATATATAATGAATATGTTTTATATCTTTTATAAGATTTTAAGATTTTGAGTATGTATAACTAAATAATTTTTATCAAATATTTCTTTTATGGAATTATTCAAGTAATTTTTATATTTATAAATAAATTTTTAGATAATTTTCTTTTTAAGATTAATTATGAATTTGGAATCAAAAATTAGGAATGATGATTTTTGGCACCACAAAAATATAACTATAGCCAAATAACCTACCTGAATAAAATTTCCAATTTTTGACCCCACCTCAGCCTTTTAAAGAGTGATCAAGACCTCACTCGGAATTTTAGCCATTTTGATTAAACTAGAAATTTCCGATCCTTAGCTTATTTTGGTCTACATTTCTTTGACATTCTTCGAGTTTGTACGTACTTATGAGAGGAGATGATGACAGAAAAAGTTAAGAGTTGAGAAAAATGGTATATGCTGAGATTGGAATGAGTTCAGATATGTTAGTGTTTTATGGAAAATTTTTTTAAGAATTAAAGCACCATTTTTACACAGAATAAATCGAATATCAAGTATCTTCCTATCTTTGATCGACCAAATATATGTCGATGATAGTAGTCGGCTAGGGATTATCTCGAAATGTCCTATTCTTTGAGAATGAAGCATAAGTCGAATCAAAAGATCTCAAGAATGATTACGTGTTTAAGGAAACCGGACTCGTAATTTTAGATCGAAAGAGTAGTACTCCGATCAATCTTGATGAAGCAATGCTTGTGAATTTGATTATTTACACACACTCACGCTTTAGTTCTTAATGTATGTTGAAAAAAAAAAAAAAAAAAAAAAAAAAAAAAAAGAAGAAAAAATCTGAAAAATAGTTGAAATAAAAGATGTTACTAATCGAACTGTTTTTGATCAAGAATGTGAAGACGTAGAGTACGCATGCGACTTACATCTTTCTCTTTTGATTTCTTTTCTATCTTTTTTCGATTAACCAATGTCCTATCCTAATATATTAAGCCAATGTGTCTTCTATTTGACTTAGTTAATGATTCCAAAATTGTAATAATCTAGATAGAAAGTATTTCTAATATTTTATTTATATTTACGAATTATTGCATGCATGTTTCCATCTAATTCATATTTGATACTTAATTCATTTAAGTTGTATAATCTCCTTTCTTAAATTTCTATAAAATTTATAAATTATATGTTTGTAATATTGATGATATATATTACTTTTGAAATTTTAATCGATCAAGTATATTATCTCATTATTTATATATTACGCTTATTTTTGCTCGAGAGACGATCAAAAGCTAAGTGGGAAGTAATTTGATGTATTATTTTATATGATTGAATTTACGTGATTTTATTATGTTTTGTTGACAAATTCTATGTAAAATATCTAAAATTATGATATAATTAGTATAAAATATTAATCTTTGTAGTTTAGTATAGTTAGTAGTAAAAGTTAGTATTTATAATAAAAGTTGTAGTTTTTGTACCGGTTTTAGTAACCGAATATTGTGTCTATTTTACACGGGTATTTTGTGTTTATTTCATTGCAGAAATCCTAATATGAACTGAAATCCAGTATCGACACTTTTGAAGTCAATACAAGTCGGTGAAAGGAAGTTATAAAGCGTCACCGATATAAATGATCAAGGAATAATTGTTTCTAAATCTCGAAAAGGACGTATAATACAAATGGCTCATCGAGTATGTTTTCGAAGAAGTGGTCTTGATGAAAGTTGTAGAGAATTTAACGAGCTTTTCAACGGAAGTTCGATTATGTCATTACGATATCGAGAATTCAAGTTACGATTTTTAGAAGATTAAGCGTAATAATTATATATAATTATATATATAATTACACAAAGACAAGTAATGATTATGTGTAACATGGGGAACATCTTGAGACAAGCTGAAATGATTAGCATCATTACACCGGACCGATCCGGCAAATTTTCGGGACCGGTCCGGAAGGAAGGGGAAAATTCTATAAAAGGGGAGCATCGAGAGTTCATTTGGAGGTGTACCAAATTATATATATAAACCATATTCTATATATATAACTCTTTCCCTCTTTCTTTTATAGTTGTAAATAAGCCTTATGCCAAAATAATGTAGTAGTAGTACGGTAATAATGTTCGGGAAATTCTCGAAGGTTCGTGTTGTTCTTTGAAATCGTTGTAAAATCCGGAAAAAGACGATTTACGAGTCGTGAGATTATAATCGGGTAATTTCTATAATAATTATGTTTATGTTTGTCATTTTCTTCTTTTAGTTTTTATAATGTTATTAGGCTAGATCTAATAACTAGCCAAAGTTATGTAATTATATTATTTTGATCTTTTCGGTAATGGAATGATGTTAAAATAAAAATGACTAAAATTGAGTAAAATGAATCTTTTTCTATTTCGCTACGTAATGATAACATATTCGAATGAAGTAATCAATCATAATGAATACTACATATAACTCTGGCGATGACCCGACCGGAGAGAAGTCGGGATATGAGTAAAAATAGAAAAACCGGAGGGTAAAATGGCCGTCTGATTAACGGAATCCTATTTCCTACCGAAGCGATTTGTCCTAATAAAACAAATCTTATTAAAATTTGTACTCGAGATCTTAATAATGTTAAAATCACAGTTTAATTGAAACTACATCGTTTGTATTAAATCGATCCGCTTGACAACCGGAGCCTCTTGAATAACATCGGCCATTTGACAAATGGAATCACCTCTTTTATCCGGGGTAGATTTGTACTCGCACTGTTTTGACTAACTAAGTTTAGCATGGGGCGATTGTGGACCTTGGGTGATGACTTTTGACATATGACAATTTCATACGCCGTGTGAGGAGGAATTGTTGACATTAGGAGTACACCGTTTCATTCACTCAATTGGACCTAAAAAGGGAAGATCGAACACATTCCATTAATCAAAAGATCATATAATTTGATTACATATACTTTGGTTAGTCTGGTTATATATTATATTTTGGTATCTATATATTTATATATCTATATATATTATATTAGAATAACTTTTAAATTACGCATTTATTTTATGTTGGTTAGAGTAGTAGTAATAATTCTTTCAACTCGAACTATCAAAGGCCTCAAGGTGGCTGGAATCAAACTCAGAACAATAATCATACCACCTCATGTGTCCCTCAACACAAATTCGATGAGCTGGTAGACATGGTGAAGACTTTGTCTACTAGTGTTAAAGCAATTGAGAGACAAGTTGGTCGGATGGCGGACCAAAGAAGCAAGCGAGACCTCACGGTAAACTTCCGAGTTATACCGAGAGAAATCCAAAGTCGATGTGAATGTTTGCACCGCCATTACACCTCGGTGGGAGTATGGGCAAGAAGAGGAGTTGAGCGGAAGTAACTCGAGAAGTGGTAAGAAAAGGCTTGGACCCGGCAAGATGTCGGAAGCAGTAGCCCCTCCCGGACGCCATGAGTTCGGGAGGGAAATCGAAAATCACATGCCAAGAAAGCAATAATGAGGAGGAGCTTAGTGACAATTCTTCGGAGGATGAAAATAATTCGATGATGAGGAGAGAAAGGAAAGTCAAGGCGTGACTTCGACTAAGAAAAAGGAAGAGAAGTTTGTGAGATGGAAGGATAAGGAGGATGAGGCGATAAGGAATCAAGCTACAGGAATGATAAAGCCCTTCCTTATCCACCAAAAAGGAAAGAGAAAGCCCTCACTAACGACAAGCAGTATGCTGGAGTGAGGAGGATGCTTAGAGACACTAAAGTGAGTATGCCCTTAGCAGAGGTATTGTCTGAAATGCCTAAATGTACTAAGTATCTTAAAGAATTCTGTGGGAGCAAGAGAAAGCTTCAGGGGATGGTGAAGAAGTGTTTTGAGAAGATTGCGCAATGGTTTCACAAAAAGTCGCTTGTTAAGCGAGGTGACCTCTGCGGACCTTTCAATATCTTGCGAGATTGAAGGCCAATTGTTCGAAAATGTTTTATGCGACTCAGGGGCCTCCATCAATGTGATGCCATTAAATGTATGCAAGAAGCTCGGGCTAGACAAAAGAATGCGAGAACGCCCCATTTCTCTTCAGATGGTAGACAAATCTAGCCGGACTGCAGCCGGTTGTGTAGCTAATGTTCTCCTTCAAGTTGAACATTTGGTCTTCCCTACCGACTGGGTTATCCTAGATTATCCACCTGATAAGGAAATGCCTCTAATTCTAGGCCGAACCTTTTTGGACACTTCCAATGCTCTCATCGACTTCTGCAAAGGACAGATTACTCTTAGAGTCGGTGACACATCCGTCACCTTCACACGAGGGACACATCCTGAAAGAGCCGTAATTGATGAAATATCGTTTGTCGAAGCCATATATGAGGACGGAGGAGATGCCTATTATGAAGATGCAATGGAGCTTACAGAGATAGGTGTTTTTGAAGTCATGGACATTGAGGATCCGGCTGACTGCGGACCATCTTCTAATTCATTTCAGCCGTAGGCATTGGCGAAGTCATCTTCACTCGCACATATCACGAGCTGTTATTGAGTTAGAAGCATGGAGATGCCCAACAACAAACGATGATTTCAAAGAATCGAGTCGAGAAGACTTCATCCCTGGTGAAGAAGAAGCTCGATGGGTAGTTGGGACGAGGTAGAGTTTTGGAGAGAAGCTACTCATTGGGAAGTAGATGATTGGGAAGAGTCGGCGTAAGAGCTAAAAGGCGAAGAGTTAAGAAAAATGATCGATCACAAGAAAAAGGAAGCAAGTGTTGACCGGAGGATTCCGATGGATGATTTGATCCAGTGCCTTTCGGGGTTGAGCCTCGGGAAGATGAGGTGTTCTCATCATCAACCACTCCAAGCTCATAAAGAGAAAGGTGGCCCGTTAAAGTCTAGTATTGAGCAACCACCTCATGATTTAGAGCTTAAACCGCTTCCAAAACACCTTAAGTATATCTTTCTTAAGGATGGAGATAAATTGCCTTTGATCATTTCTTGAAACTCGAGCACGAGCAAGAAGCACACCGATAGAAGTGCTTAAGAAAAACATCCTCGCGTTCGGTTGGCAAGTGGGTGATATCCGAGGATCGGCCCATATATGCATGCATAAAATCCGAGCGGAGGAAGGAGCTAAAAGGTAAGACAACCTCGTGAAGGCTGAATCCGCATATGCAAGAGGTTGTCAAGAAGGAGGTTATAAAGTGGCTTGACATGGGAATCATCTACGCAATCGCCGATAGCGAGTGGTGGGTCAGCCCTACTCAAGTTGTGCCAAAGAAGGGCGGTATTACGGTTGAAAGGAATGAAAAAGGGAGGAAGTTGCCTACGTCTCGTGGATCAGCTCTGAGTGCAGTCGACTATCGTGGATGAATGAAGTCACCGCAAAAGATCACTTCCTTACCCTTCATTGACCAACTAATTGAAAGGCGAGTGGTCACAAGTATTATTGTTTCCTTGATGGCTATTCGGCTACTTCCGATAGCCATTGATCCTAATGACCAAGAGAAGACAACGTTTACGTGTCCATCTGGTACTTTTGCTTTTCGTAGAATGCCATTCGGCCTATGCAATGCACCCGCAACTTTTCAACGGTGTATGTTGGCCATTTTCGATGGACTTGTTGAGAAATGCATGGAAGTCTTCATGGACGACTTCTCAGTCTACGGCGATAGCTTTGATGAAATTTTAGAGAATCTAGATATGGTACTCCAACGTTGTGTTGAGAAAAATCTGGTGCTTAACTGGGAGAAATGCCATTTTCTAGTAGACGAAGGAATCGTTTTGGGACATAAGGTGTCCAATGCTGGTATTCAAGTTGATAAGGCTAAGGTTGAAGCCATTGAAAGATGACGTACCCAAAAGCAAAGAAAGAGGTACGAGGTTTTCTAGGTCATGTTGGCTTCTACCGGCGTTTCATTAGAGACTTTTCTACGATTGCCAAGCCTTTATCAAATCTCTTGAAAGAAGATGTCGATTTCTTGTTCGATCACGAAGTGTAAAGAGGCTTTCAATTGTCTGAAAAGACAAGCTTATCGATGCCCTATTTTAGTAGCTTTTGTTGGACCAAGCCTTTCGAGTTGATGTGCGATGCCTCTAATTACGCCGTGAAAGCGCAGCTTTAGGTCAAAGAGTTGATAAAAGGTTCGAGCCCGTCTATTATGCGAGTCGTACCTTGAACCCGGCTCAATGCAATTATACTACGACTGAGAAGGAATTCTTAGCCGTCGTTTTTGCCATTGACAAGTTTAGAAGTTATCTTCTCGGGTCTCAAGTTGTTGTTTGGACCGATCATGCAGCCCTACGCTACCTTATGGATAAAGCAGATGCCAAACCAAGGTTACTTAGATGGATTTTAATTCTGCAAGAGTTTGACCTTGTGATTAAAGATAAGAAGGGTAGTGAGAATATTGTGGCTGATCATTTATCTCGCTTAGTAAATGAGGGTGCAGAGAATCACAATGATATAGGCATTGATTTTCCGACTGAGCAATTGATGAAGCTTGAAACGGTTAGGCCGTGGTATGCTGACTACGTCAACTATTTAGCGAGTGGTCATTTAGAGGACATGACGTATCAGGAGAAGTTCTTTTCTGATCTTAAATATCTCGTATGGGAAGATCCTTATTTGTTCGTAGTGCAGTAAAGGCGGGTTGCTTCAAGGTGTGTTCCTGAGCATGAGCAATGGGATATTCGGAACAATGCCACAATGATCCTACGGAGGTCACTATGGAACACCGAAGACGGTTGCAAAGATTCTTCAAGCCGGATTCTACTTGGCCGACTCTGTTTAAAGATGCGTAAGCCTTTTGTAAAGGTTGTGATAGGTGCCGAGAACCGGACGCGAGTAGTAGGATGGAGATGCCACTTAAGCCCATTCTTGAATGCGAAGTTTTCGATGTATGGGGCATAGATTTTATGGGACCCTTTCCATCCTCATGTGGTAATAAGTATATCCTCGCCTGTGTGGATTATGTTTCAAAGTGGGTCGAGGCCATAGCTACTCAAACTAATGATCACAAGGTTGTAAAGAAATTCTTGCAAAAGAATATCTTTACTAGATTCGGCCGTCCGAGAGCACTCATTAGTGATGAAGGTACTCACTTTTGCAATGCGCCGCTTGACAAGATCCTTGAGAAGTATGGTGTCAAACATAAGATTGGTACACCATATCATCCTCAAACTAGTGGCCAAGTCGAGGTAAGCAAACTGAGCTTGAAAAGAATTTTGGAGAAGACCGTGAACAATAATCGATCTAATTGGAGTCTTAAGTTTGGATGACGCGCGTGTGGGCTTATCGTCTTGCATTTAAAACCCCGATGGGCACGTCACCCTTCCAAATGGTCTATGGCAAAGCTTGTCATTTACTGTCGAACTTGAACACAGAGCTTTCGGGCAATTAAATTCTTAAATTTTGATAGCCAACTCGTGGGGAGAAAAGGTTATTCTGATTGAACGAGCTCGACGAATTCGGACTCCGTGCGTCTTTGAATGCTAAACTCGGCAAGGAAAGAACGAAGGTACTCCATGACGCTAAGATCAAGGACCGAGAATTCAAAGTTGGTGACATGGCTTTACTCTATAATACTAGACTTCACCTGTTTCCGGGTAAACTCAAGTCTAGATGGTCTGGTCCCTTTGAGATTCTCGAAGTTAATCCAAGTGGAGTAATTACTTTGAACGGGTATGGTAATCAAGCTTTTAAGGTGAATGGCCATCGACTTAAGAAATATTTTGGGCAACCAAAGGAAATGCCTGAGATTCTTTATTTCCGAAGCAGCGATGAGAGTACAGATGTCCTGATTTGTGAGGAGATTCCATCTTATTTCTTTGAGTCAGATGACGATGACGTTCCTATATCCACCCGTAAGGTACCTTCTCCTGAGACCCCGGCGCAGGTTAGCACCCCTATGCCTATCATCCGCAAGAACAAGAAGAATAGAGTCAGTGTCGTTTGGAGAGAAAAGTTTAATGGACTTATTGCGCACTTGACTTGTTGTTGTGGTGAAAATCATTTCCGCCCCAATACTTCTGATTCTGATACTGAGGTGGCGGTAGTCAAACCGAAGTGGCCCGATCCGGGTTGATCTTTTGAACTCTGTGTCAAGCTATTGACATTAAAAGAGCGCTCCTAGGAGGCAGCCTAGTTTTCTTTGTTCGTTTTCTTTTCTTAGGTTGTTTTGTTTTATTGTTTTAGAAATAATACTTTAGTTGATTTTGTGTTGACGGTTATTCCTCCTACGTTCATTGTAAGTGTTTTGTGTTATGTGTTGCTCATATACCCCGTGTACCCCGAGATTATATGGTATGTCGAGTGTTGCGTATACTTTTGAGCAGGTTTTCGAGTTACTATCATGTCCCGGTGTTGTCTATTCGAGTTGTTATGGTATATTCATGCTCCGGCCTGACCTCTGCCAACTTTCATCCGACAACCACTGTTGAAACCAGCTAAGTTTTCTTTTTCTTTTATTCTGCACATTCTGAGGACATAATGTGATTTAAGTGTGGGGGGGTGTTTGGGTATGTTTTTATGTTATATCCTTTGAAATATGAGTGAAAGTTGAATTTTCTGCGAAATTTAAAATTTTTTGTGAGTCTCGAGCATATAATTGGAACTAGATGCTTGCTAGTTGTAGTTTTCTAACGATGATAGTATGTGACTTAGTGAGATAATTATAGCATGTTTTACTTTTATGGAGATAGTTTCGTTTTTCACTCACGAGAGCCTTTGATTTTGAAGCATGACTTTTGAACTATATCCTTTCATTATTTTTAATGATTTACCTTAGGAAGGTCAGTATAGTTACACCTAAGTTAGACCGTGGGCTGTGAATATCATAAAGTTTGAATGTGATAGGTGAGATGTAACTTATGACTTTGAAAAGTGAATAAATAAAGTGAGTGAGCAATTATTAATAAATACGTTTGTCGGAAGCTGGTTTATGATTTGAGTGCGGTAGGGTATACCTCGTATGTCCTATACCACTATGATGACCAATAGCTCACGACAGTCAGTTTATAGCTACCTTATGATTTGAGTAGGTAGGGGATTATCTTGAAATGTCCTATTCTACTATGATGGGTAAGAGCTTGTTCTGATATGCGTTACAATTGAAAATTTTGAAAAATGATGAGTAAAAATAAAGTGAAGTCTTTGTTATCATGGATCTTATACCCAGTAGAACCGCATGATATCTTTGTAGGATTATCCTCTTTGAGTGCGTGGGAAGGCTTTGAGTGGAGTCATTCGTCAGCACTTGTAGATAGTCATTGGAATTTTTGAGAGGATATTTCTTTGAAAGGCTTGCTAAATTGAGAATGGCTTGTCACACTTACACCGAATCTATCTCTGTGTTGGTATCATTTGCTATAGTTGTTGTATCTGTTGTTACGTGAGTTAGAGATCTATGTGGATTATTTTTGAAGTTGAGCTATAGTTTTGATTGTTTTGTCCGAGGACGTACAAAAAGCTAAGTGTGGGGGTGTTGTTAAGGCCATATTTATATGATTATTAAGGGTATATTTTATTATTATTTTCCCCACATTTGCATAATTTACATGAGAATTAAGGGTTTAAGTGTAATTATTTAATAAAGATGATTTTAAGAGGGTTGTATGCAAAATTGATGATTTTAAGTGTTGATTTAATGGAATTATTATTATTTGGATTTTATTACATTTTTGCATTGTTTATTTATCATGTAGAGTTAATCTTGAGTGCCATAAGTGGATAAATGAAGCTCAAGTCGAATTATTCAAGATAGAGTTGGAATTGGCTTGAAGAAATTGGATAAAGATGATGAAATCCGACCCTCGGATCTTGACGAGCTGCGCGTTAAATCGGCGTCCATTCCAGACAGGCGTTTGATAAAGCAGCAGACGGCGTCAGAGAGAAAATCACATACGAGAGTTTGGGCGCAGCACGGACGGACGCCTAGAGCAAAGTCAAGATCCACGAACGGGCGTCCACAAGACCAGGCAGCGTCCGTTGCCGACTTAGCCCTAACCGACTTGAAACTCTATATATAGCAAAGCAGACCTCTCAACCCTAATTGATACCACATAATTGAGATCGCAATTTTACACCAAAAAGTCTGCGCGCGAACCCTAATTCCATAGAGATGAACTTCTCCAACCCAACAATCATCTTCAACATGATTGTTGGCTAAAAGCCTTGCAGTGAGTCGACGGAGGAAGCCTATCAACAACCAAACCAACTAGAGGAGTTCGATGCTTATGTTTAGTGAGTCTAATTCATAGTTTTTCATTACTTTGGGATCTGTTTTATGTTGTTTAAGTTTTATTGAATTAAGATTTGATGAAACGATCTATGTTTATTTTATGCTTGAATCAATATATGAAAGTATGTTTATTTGAGTTTGATTTTATTCAAAGTAATGCATCTAATTGTGTTATAAGAGATTATGCATGATTAGTTGAGTAAGAGTTTGGAAACAATCTCGTGATCCTGTTTTGATTGCATGTTTAGTTTGTTTGAAAAGATAAACGAAACCCTAGAATTTGGTTGTAGAAATTCAATTGAATTCGTGAATAAATCACTACTAAAAACTATGTCTTTTTAATCACCATCTAGTTGGGATTGTTGGTTGATAGGTGGATCTCTAGTCGCCTTGCTTTGTGTTTTCCTTTAATTGTTTTAATCAAATCGTTTAGATTAAGTTTAGTTTAAGTTTTAGTTTTATAAACCCTAGTTTCTGCTGTTTTTACTCGCATATTTTCTTCGATTCATAATCAGGCGCTCGTCCATAATAGCGAAACGCCCGTCCATTAGGTTTAGTTTTCAGACGCTCGTTCACTTTAGTGAACGCTCGTCCGTTTTCCTGTTTTCTTATTTTTCAGCTTGTTTTTACTCTTGTTTTAGTTTTAATTCTTAGGTTCAGGTTTTAGTTAGTTTCAGCCTTAGTTTAGTAGTTTAGTTAATAATTGTGACATAATTGATATAGATTTATATTTGAATCCGATAAACATTCCACTCCCTTAGGACGACCCGTAAACATCCTATACTACGATCCTTATACTTGGGGTGTTTCGGTATTATAAATTTAAAACTAGTTTTTACCGAACAGCTTGTCACAACTATCCTTGGCGAAACCTTCCTGGTTTGCATCACAGTCTAAAACCTTTGATGTAGAATCAAAGTTGGGCTGAGAATCAATAAATTCATTCTTGTTTGTGGTTCTTCAAAGTGTATGATTCTTGATAAAATCTGTGTAGCTTGAACACTTGAAGAATTTCTAGATATGATCTTGTTATAGCGCTGAGATGATAGTAATTCGAATAAGATGACTAATGCACAAACTTGCTTGAGAATGCTTGTTAATTCGTTATTTTTATCTTGGGTTGCAAAGTCTTCTATTTATAGTGTGAGGTCCAACGTTCATCTGACATCAATTCGAATTGTATCAACGTATATTTTGTAACGGCTATATCTTCGACCGTTACTGCATGTCGATAACTCATCCAATGAATTTGCTTCCTTTATAACGTTCGACTGTACTATCAGTTTGTTGGATGGCTGACTTGTAAAACTGAGTTTCCTTATCAGTTTTATACTGAGTTTATTGTTTGTCAGTTTCCTTACTGACTTGGATCGTTAACTGAGATTTTACTCTTTTTCAAATATCAGTACTCCAGTTTTCATCTGATTATAATTGACTTAATTAGAGTACACCATGACTCATTATCATCTAAAAATTCATTGTCTTATGATTCTTAGGTCTTCATACAAGATCCATAATGTCAGTTCAGGTCACCACAATTTTGCCTGACGTCTAACTTTACTGATCTCGACTTGGTTTTCATAATCGAGTTTGAACCTCGCTTCTTCAATCTTCAATAATCGAGTCTCAGACCCTCGGTTCTTGATCTTCTTAGATAAGCCAACCGAGTCTCAGAATCTCAAATAACTTACCTTCTTCTTGCTTTGATGTTTGGTGTATTCTCGAGTCGATTTACCTTAGTGATTTCCGCTTTCTAGATGACTCCCGATTTTTCGCTTTTACAACACACTAATTATTACGATTGCTTGTCCGATGTAACTTATACAAATATCGACTCTAGTAAAACTTATACATTCACTTCTAGACATCTTTTAGCTTTTCACTATAATAGCTGGCTTCAGCACTTCATCAGTGGGGTTAAGATAATACTTTAAACAAATAAGATGAATTATCATCAAAACATAAATTTTATTTCCAACAAAAACTACAGCCCCTACAGCATGTAAACCTCCAACCGGAGCACCGTTGTGCCTTAAGTGCAATAGAAATCACTCAGGTGAGTGCCGAGTTCATGCAAACGGTTGTTATCTCTGCGAGGATTTGGGACATTTTGCTAAGAACTGTCCGACAAAAGGGTCTACAAGTGGTCAGAAACAGGGAAATGGAAGAGGCGGCCCAACTTGCACGGTTCGAGTTTTCGCTGTGGATGCAGAGTATGCAGAACCTGATAATAATGTTATTTCAGGTACATTTATTTTTTATTTTAATTTATTAAGAGTACTTTTATAGCACGATTTAAATCATGTTGTATTTGTATTTAAATAAAGTAATTTACATCCTGGGTACAATAATATTAGACAACTTAGCAGTTACGGCATTGTTTGATACGGGAGCGTCTAATACTTTTGTGTCAACTAAGATAGCTATGAAGCTTAACTTACCAATGGAAACTTTAAGGGATACTTTGGAAATAACAGCACCTTCAGGAAAAGTAACTAAGGTAGCTAAGTTGATGCATCAAGTGGATGTTCGAGTTGGATCTTATCGATGTAAGAGTGACTTCACAATTTTGGACTTCTCGGATTTCGATGTGATTCTTGGAATAGATTGGCTATCCGAGAATTATGTTCAATTGGATTGTAGAGAAAAGAGAGTGACCTTTAAGATCCCTGGGAAATTAGATAAGACTTATCAAGGTAATGTTTACAAGCCAAGTAAAAAATGTCACCATATAATTTCAGCAGTTAAGGCTATAAGAGCTAGCCAGAAAGGTTGTGAAGGCTACTTGTTGTATGCAGTGGATGTGGAATAAGTGAAGCCTCAGTTAGAGGAAACCCCGGTGGAAAAGGAGTACCCTGATGTGTTTCCAGAAGAGCTACCGGGAAACATGCCAGATAGGGAGATAGAGTTTGAGATCAAGTTGATACCAGGAGCGGCACCAGTTGCTAAGGCACCCCATATAATGGCACCGGATGAATTGAAGGAGTTGAAAGCTCAACTTAAGGACATGCTTGAAAGGAATATAATTAATCCTAGTACTTCACCTTAGGGAGCCCCAGTGTTGTTCGTTAAGAAGAAAAATGGTAGCATGAGGATGTGTATAGACTACAGAGCGTTGAATAACCTCACAATCAGGAATAAGTACCCTTTGCCAAGGATTGATGATTTGTTTAATCAGTTGCAAGGCAAGAGAGTGTTTTTTATGATTGATCTCAGGTCGGGTTATCATCAGTTGAAGATCAAGGTAGCAGAGATACCGAAGATGGCCTTTAGGATGTATGAGTTCTTAGTCATGCCTTTTGGACTCACTAATGCTTCATCTGCATTTATGGATTTAATGTAGCGTGTTTAAATGCCATACTTGGATAATTTTGTGATAGTATTCATAGATGACATCTTAGTATACTCTAAGGATGAGAAAGAACATGATGAACACTTGAGGATAGTGTTAGATACCTTGAAGAACAACCAGTTGTATGCTAAGTTCTCTAAGTGTGACTTTTGGTTGGATCAAGTTAGTTTCTTGGGTCATGTAATTTCTAGAGATTGCATTAAGGTCGATCCAGCGAAGATTGAAGCAGTTGAGAAGTGGTCCAAACCGACTACAGTTTCAGAGGTTAGAAGTTTTCTCAGTTTGGCTGGCTATTATAGGAAGTTTGTGCAGGACTTCTCAAAAATAGCTACACCCCTCACCAAGCTTACACAGAAGAATGTAAAGTTTGAGTGGACCAGTGAGTGTGAAGAGGCTTTTCATACGCTAAAGAAGAAGTTGACTATAGCCCCAGTTTTGGCAGTTTCGGAGATCTTTGATAATTATGACATTTATACAGAAGCTTCAGGACAAGGTTTGGGTTGTGTGTTGATGCAAGGAGGGAAGGTAATTGCTTATGCATCTAGACAGTTGAAGGTGCATAAGAAGAATTACCCAACACATGACCTAGAGACAGTAGCGGTAGTGTTTGCCTTAAAGATTTGGAGGCACTACTTGTATGGAGTTAAGGCCAGGATCTTCACCAATCATAAGAGCTTGAATTATTTCTTTACCCAAGAGAATTTGAATATTAGGCAAATGAGATGGTTAGAGTTTGTAAGGGATTATGACTTAGACATTCAGTACCATCCGGGTAAAGCCAATATAGTGGATGATGCTTTGAGCAGAAAACCAGTGTTTGCGTCTTCAAGCGTTGAAGATGTGGCAGACAGGTTAGATGGGCTGAAAATCTGGAGTTTCGATTAGATTGAAGACCAGCAGTTTGTGGCACCATTGTTAGCAAGGTCCGAGTTGTTGGATGATATTCGGGAAAAGCACGATGAAGACCCAATTTTGGTTGACTTGAAGAGAGTTGCAAGGGAAAAGCCTATAGTGGGCTATGTGTTAGATAGGAATGGGAACCTATGGTACCAGGATCGGTTATGTGTGCTTAATGTCGGTGACCTAAGACAAAGAGTTATGGAAGAGGCACATAGGATTGCATTCACGGTTCATCCGGGAGCTACTAAAATGTACAGAGACTTGAATGAAAAGTTTTGGTGGCCCTCGATGAAAGTGGAAATAGTTAAGTTTGTGGCAGAATGTGATATTTGTCAGAAGGTTAAAGCAGAACATAGAAGACCAGGAGGAATGCTTATGCCATCGGATATCTCGAAATGGAAATGGGATAATATCACAATGGATTTCACCACCGGTTTACCTAAGACAAAGGGCGGACATGATGCTATTTGGGTGATTGTGGATAGATTGACCAAATCCGCTCATTTCTTACCATTTAAGGTTGATATGTCTTTGAAGAATATGACCACATTATATTTGGATAATATAGTGAAGTTACAAGGAGTACCTATCTCTATAGTCCCGGATCGAGATAGTCGGTTCATTAGTCGGTTTTGGAAAGGTTTGCAACAAGCTCTTGGTACACAGCTTGGATTTGAGTACGGGCTTTCATCCTCGCACGATGGGCGGTCGAGAGAAACCATCCAAACACTTGAGGACATGTTGAGAGCTTGTGTTTTGGAAGTAGGCGGATCATGGGATGATTACCTACTCAGAGCGGAATTTGCCTACAACAACAACAGCACTATGCAAGTATAGGCATGCCGCCGTTTGAAGCTTTGTATAGAAGAAGATGTAGAATGCATTGTTTGGGGATGAAGTCTGGGAAAGACAAGTCACCGGGCCGGAATTTGTTGAACAAGCTAAAGAAAGGGTTCAGTTGGTTAAGAAGAATTTGAATGCAGCTCAAGATAGACAGAAGATTTGGGCAGATGTTAGAAGAAGACCCCTCGAGTTTGACGTCGGTGAAAGAGTGTATCTACGAGCTTCACCAATGAAAGGAGTTAAACGTTTTGGACAAAAGGGGAAGCTAAGCCTGAGGTATGTTGGACCGTTTGAGATTCTAGAAAGAGTTGGACCGTTGGCTTACAAGCTTAACCTACCGGAATCAATGTCAAGAGTCCAAAACGTGTTTCATGTTTCGATGTTGAAGAAGTGTCTGACCACGGATGTCGAAACCACAGTTGATCTGGAAGTTCTGCAAGATAATCTAGCTTATGATGTGAGACCGATCAGAATTCTGGACCGGAAGGAAAAGATGGTTAAGAGACGGTTGACCAGCGAGTTGGAGAAATCATTCACCGGAGGAAGCTACTTGGGAAGTCGAGGACGATATGATCAGCGAGTTTCCAGATTTTATGGACTTACCAGGTATGTTCTAGTTTCGAGGACGAAACTCCTTTAAGGGTGGAAGATTGTAATATTCCGATTTTCGGGAAAGGGCAGACGTGTCATTTTGCGAAAATGAATTATTTGGTTCGTTTCCTTTTATTCGGAGTTTAATTATTTGATATTTATATGTATTTTGTCGAGATATATATGTATATATTAAGGAAAAGGAAATCTGATTTTTAGTAAAAGGGTGATAAAGGAAAATCATTGAAATTAAGTAATTATGGGATTTTCCTATTTAAGGAAATAAACCTAATTAGTCCCAAAAACTTTTAATAAGATTTTTCAATCCCAAATTTACTGTTTCTACGTATAAGAGCAAGAAACAAAGACTGAGAGACTTTCTTTGATTTCTGTGTCGATTCTTAACGGTTTTCTGTTTCGAGAGAAGCACCGGAATCATCTTAAGGAGATCGTCGTTTAGTTATCAGAAAGTTGGAGCTTTTCTCAAGGTAATAAATTCGAATTTCCTGCTGTTTTTGATGAGTTTGATGGATCAAAACATATACCTTTCGTAGTTTAATCATTTGGAATCGTGTGATCGATTTGTAATGCAAATTCGGATTGATAATATTGGTTGTTGTAGAAAAGAGATCATTTTTGCTGCTATTTTTCTGAGTTTTGGACTGGTTTTTAGCTTGCTTAAAAGGTAATAATCTGTTCCTACGATTTGATTATGGTTTAGAGTGATTAGGTTGTGTTTTGGGGCGTTTTTGTATCAATGATTATGCCTCAATGTTGGTTAGGATTAAGGGTTGTTTTGGATCATAAAGGGTATGATTTTCTGGTGTTTTTATGAGAAGTATCATGTAGATCATGTTTGGATTGGATTAGAAATCGATAGAGAACAAAACCGCACAGAGAGCGATTTTTGCCATTTTGGCGCTTGAACCATTTTGGTGCCCCCTTTCCTGAAACAGAGAGTTCAGGGACTTTCTGGAGCAGTTTTGGCACACGCCGAAAGCTTTGGCGTGCCCCGAACCTAAAACAGAGAGATTAGAGCACCCTCTGGTGCATTTTGGCGCCTCCCAACACAGTTAGAATGATTATTTCTTATGTTTTAAGATACGAGGTGAGTTATAAACGATGTGTTTTGAGCTAATAACATTACTTAAACATGAACAAGCCCCGATTGAGTTTCTGATGTGTTTGGTTCTGGTACCGGCTGTACTCTTAAAGGGAGTTGAAGTTCGGGACCATCGGAAGGGCATGAAAGGGCTTGTGCTTTGATGAACTAGAGTTCATCAATGTCTGTGTAATTGATAGGTTGAAATGTCTAGCTATCTAAGTGAGGGAGTAGAGTTGATAAGGTGAGTTTTACTTTGAAAACACTTAGGTGGCTAGATGACAACAGAGATAAATACATATGTGTAAATAAAAGCTTAAACGTCATTTATTCTCAGTTAGGCACTCTTTCATATCGGCGATGTGATACGTTCATAAAAGGTGAACAACGCTCACGGCCTTAAATGGTCAAGGGTAGTGGAGGAAATTCATCGGACGATATACGCATACCGGGGAGACCCCGGAGCGAATCGGTGCTAATCACCGTTAGTTAGCAAGTATATCTTCTGGCTGATGAATGCCATGCACAGTGCCCTTGAGTGATGATGTAACAAAGATAAGCTAAGTTAGAAACGTAAGTCATGACGTGTTGATGGACATGGAATGAACCATAGATTGAGTCGATTTCATAAATATAACCCTTATAATAAAATCTGTTAATGATAACCATAATTGAATTGTAGCTTCTACTTCTTACTTTGTACGATGTAGTTACCTCAAATGCATATTTATTTATGTGTTTGGGGGAGAGAAGATGAATAGGTTAGTGAAGATTTCGAGGAGGACTTTGATGACGACGTTTGAGGACGCCGGAGTTGAATGCTTTCATTATTTCTGTTTATCATTTATTTTTATTTATTTCATAGATTTGGATTCTTATGGAGAATTTGTAGTTGCTTTTAGTATTTCATTTGGATTCGTTTGTTTCCTTTTTGGATGTAATAAGCATTACATTTTCTATCTTTAGTCATTTCTATTCTTGGATATTTGAAAAAATTTACCCTAGTCTTTTTGCTTCCGTTTGCTTTATTTTGATACGACGTAGTAGAGGCTTACGTGTAAAATGAATTTATTTAATTTTATACGTGCCGAACATTCCTTTTCTGGATAAGGACTAGGTGTCCGAGAACGGGGCGTTACACCGAGTCCTTATCCGGAAAAAGAACGTTCGGCACGTATAAAAAATAATAATTTTCTCTTTATATGTAAGCTTCTACTACGTCATATCGAGTTAGCAATAACGGAAGCAAAAAGTCTCGGGTAGTTTTCTCCAAAAATAACAAGAATAGAAACTCAATATCTGAAGATAGAAATGTAACGTTTATTACATTGGGAAAAACAAAACGAAATCCAAAGACGTACTAAAAACCTCAAAATAAAACTAAAAGGAAATTACAACGTTCCCAAACAAATATCCAAGTCTAGATTTCTATAAGCATTGGTTTCCCCGAGTAGGATAGTGTCCAAAAAATTCTTTGTTGGCTTGAATAGTCTTTGCTATGAGTCATGTTTTGGTTTCAGATGCTTGTTTGAAGAAACACAACCCCTTCTTCTAGCACCAGAGGATGATGTCTAGATTCGTCTGGGTTGTAACCGGAATATAATTGGGGAAATTGAACATCTGAATGATGATCCAAGTGGCTTTTTGAGTGAATTTTAGAGTTGTCCTGCAAAACACACAATGCTCAACGAGTCCCGAAACTTGCTTTGTAAATTCCTACTCCCGACTTAGGTCCATCTTGGAGGTGTTCTGGATTGATTGGAAGCGCGGGGAGAGCTACGAACACACTATCCAAGGGAATGCCCCTTGCCATGAAAGGGTGGTGAGCCAAGACCTCGGCCCTATTGATCATACATGATGCTGAAGAAGCATAATTGGCAGCCACCGGTTTTAGAGTGTTGACAGCTATCACAGAAGGTAAGGCCATAGGATGATGGTGCAAAATTCGGGATTCTGTTGTTAGCAAGATGGAATAAACCTTTTCCAAGGAGATGGACTTTCGGGCAGCAACCATCGTAACAAGCGAGTCGTATTCTTGACCGAGGCCGGCTAAAATGTATGCAATGATATGATCGGTATCAAGCGGCCGAGTGGAAGCCATGGCCAAATCGTCGGTCATTCGATTAATAGTGGTTTAATACTCCGTGTGTCAGTTTAGTGACTTGATCTCTAAAATTGATGAATGAACTGGTGGAACTAATGTGTTAAAATGAGCTAGGAATGACGGTCAGTTTAGTAGGTGTATTCAGTTCTGTGAAAGTCAGTTCGGTGAAGTGCAACTGAGTCTCTTCTAAAGTCAGCAGTCAATTTTGGTCTGCTGAGTTTTGCAGAGTACAACTAAGTTCTACATCTTAGTAGATGATTACATGTCCTAGAAGGTCAGCTTGAAGCTGAGTTTCATCTGGTGGATAACAGCTGGAGCTGGGGTGCACATCTGGTGTATTTATGAAAGTTCCGACAAAGATCTTATGGCGGCTAGGGTTTAGCTTATAAATACCAATGTTGTAATGAATGTAATGTGTGTGAAAATCCTTGTAAATTTGTGCATAATAAAATATCTCCTTTTCTGTCCGTGGAGTAGTCAGCACAACGCCGGAAACCACATTAAATCACTGTGTTCTCATTGTTTCCGTGTTTCATCAATTTCTTCCATACTTTATGTTTTCGTTACTACTGTTTTATCTTTCTTATATTGCTAGTTTCTTGCCTGTGTTTTAATAAATTGGTATCAGAGAGTTGGTTCGTAGATTCAGAGAAATTGCAGGTTGAACGGAGTTGATCTTCACCACGACCGGTGACCGGTGCTAGGATTTTTTTATCAAAGGTATGTTCTTTAGTAAGAAGGGTGTCAGCAAAGAATGTGAAGATTGATAAATTTACATGGAGGAATAGTTTCAGTTTGTGGCAAATCAAGATGCGGGCCTTGTTAAAGCAACAAGGATTGTGGACTCTTTTAACTAATAAAGAGGATGCCAGTGCAGCAGATTATACCAGTCTGGAGGAGAAATCACATTCAACCATCATGTTGTGCTTGACTGATGATGTTATCACAGAAGTTGTTGAGGAAGACACCGCTCCCAAGTTCTGGTGAAAGCTTGAAAGCCTGTATATGACTAAGTTTGACCTAAACTTTGCTGTTGAAGCAGTGTCTATTCAGCATGAGGATGCATGAGGGGCTCAGCTGAGAGATCACCCTGATCAGCTGAACACAATATTACTTGATCTCAGGAATATTGATGTTAGGATTGAGGATGAGGATGATGCGTTGATTTTGTTGGTTTCATTACCAGCTTCCGATGAGAACATTGTGCAGTCCTTCATATTTGGGAAGGATACAGTTGCTTTGGAGGATGTGAGGTTACCCTTACATGCTTGGGAGCTGAGACGTAAGGGTGTTGAGGCAGACAATCAGGCTGTTGGACTAGTAGTCAGTAGCAGCAGTGGAAAAGAGCATGGGCAGTCCAAGAAGAAGAATTCCAAGAAGGCAATATCCAAAGGCCCTATGTCCATAGATGTTTGCAATTACTGTAAGGAGCAGGGACACTGGAAGTCCAATTGTGCAAAAATGAAGAAACAACATAAGAACAATTTTGGCACAGCTGCTATAGGAGCTGATCATGACTCAGAAGAGGACAAGGTTCTAGTAGTAAGAGAGTAAGAACATCGAACTGATGTGTGGATTCTGGGCTCTGGGGCATCCTTTCATAGTTTCCCTCACAGAGAGTGGTTCTCAAGATATCAGCAGATAGACGGTGGTCATATATCTATGGAAAACAACAAGGTCTGCAAGGTTGCTGGGATTGGCTCAGTTTAGTTGAGGACAGAGGATGGAAGATTCTGTAAACTGACTGAAGTTAGACATATTCCACCGATGACCAAGAACTTTGTATCTCTCAGTTTTTTAGACAGCAAGGTGTTCAAGGGTAAAGGTGGAGTGCTGAGTGTCTATATAAACTCAGTTGTGGTTCTTAAGGGATTCAAGAAAGGGACCTTGTATATACTACAAGGGTCAGCTATTGCTGGTTCGGCTGCTGTGGTATACGCTGAGATTCATCAGTCACAACTTACAAAACTGAGGCACATGATTCTTGGTCACATGGAAGAAAAGGGGTTGCAAGTTCTTTCTCAGAATGATCTTCTTAAGGGATGTAAGGTCAAGCATCTGGATATTTGTGAGAAAGTTAGTTTTGGAAGCTTCATGGGGGAAATTTTTCAAAAAGGGTACACAACAAAAATTCATCACTTGATTACATTCATTCTGATTGTTTGGTGCCATCAAAGGTGGAGTCATTAGGTGGTCACATATATTTTATGTCATTCATGGATGAATATTCAAGGATTACTTGGGTGGTGATGATGAAACACAAAAGTGAGGCATTCAAGAGCTTCAGGCAATGTAAGGCTCTAGTTGAAAATTGGTTGGGGATGAAGATCAAGAGACTTCATACAGATAATGCTCTGGAATTATGTTGGACTGAGTTTGATGAGTTTTACAGAAATAATGGTATTTCCAGACATCATACAGTCGGGACTACTCCTCAGCAGAATGGGGTAGTTGAAAGGCTAAATCAAACTCTTCTGAAGAGAGCAAGATGTATGCTTTCTAATTCTAGTTTGTCAAGGAGATTTTGGGCAGAGGCGGTAACTACAGCTGGCTACTTAATCAACATGAGTCCTCACACAGGGATCGGTCTCAAAACACCAGCTGAGATATAGTCAAGCAAGCCTACTGACTATTCAGTTCTAAAGGTTTTTGGAAACACAATTTACTATCATGTGAGTGGAGAGAAACTGGAACCAAGAGCTATGAAAGGAGTGTTTGTGGGTTATGGTGATGGAGTAAAGGGTTATATAATTTGGTCATTAGCAAAAAAAATAGAGTTATTCTAGTAGAGGTGCAGTTTTTGATGAAAATTCTTTGCTCAGTTCTCAGTGAGAGGGACTACCGAGTCTGAAACCAGTGCTGAAACTGAGAAAACTGTTAGTAAGGTGGAGATTCAGTTGGAGTCAGTTGAGATGCAACAAACAACTAATCAAAGTCAGTTTTCATCTGACTTTGTTACTGAACATGAACTGAGTCAGAGCTAGTCAGCTGAACAAGGGTCAGCTGAGCGTCAAACTGATATTGGTCAGCAAAGTATAACTGTCAGTAGATCTAGAAGATCCAATGTTGGGGTACCTCCTAAGAGGTATGGGTTTGATGATTTGGTTGGATATTCACTTCAAGTTGTAGAAGAATTGGATGGTTTTGAACCTTCTACTTACAGGGAAGTAGTGACATGTTCTGAAGCATCTCAATGGCTTGCTGCCATAAGAGATGAAATGGAGTCATCACTGAAAAATCAGACTTAGGATCTGGTTAAACATCCGGCTGATAGGTGAGTTGTTTCTTGAAAATGGATCTTCAAGAAGAAGGAAGGAATAACTGAGGCAAAAGGAGTTGAGTATAAGGCACGTTGGGTTTTTAGAGGGTTCAGTCAGAAAGAATGGGTGGACATTGATAAGATATTCATACCAGTAGTCAGACATACTTCAGCCAGAGGGATTCCAAGTTCCCGGCAAGGAAGATTGAGTGTGCAAGTTGAAGAAGTCCTTGTATGGACGGAAGCAGGCTCCTAGACAGTGTTATAAAAGGTTTGACAGTTATATGATCCAGTTGGGTTACAACATAAGTCCTTATGATTGCCGTGTTTACAACAGTCAGTTGAAAGATGGATCATACATCTATGTTGTTTTATATATGGATGACATGTTGATAGCTACAAGAAAGAAGTCTGATGTTCAGTATCTGAAAGATGTTCTCAGTGCTGAGCTTGAAATTATGGATCTGGGTGCAGCCAAAAATATTTTGGGGATGGAGATCTTGAGAGATAGAAGTCATAAGAAACTGCTTTTATCTCAGCACGGCAATATACAGAAGATTTTGGCCAAGTTTGTCATGTCTGCTGCAAAGCCAATAGATAATCCTATGGCATAAAATATTCATTTGTCAGTTATTTCTTCACAGTCAGCAAATGAAAAGGAGTACATGTCTAGAGTTTACTATGCTAGTGCAGTTGGCAGTCTGATGTATGCCATGGTGTGCACTAGGCCTGATCTGGCTCAGGCACTCAGTATTGTTAGCGGGTTTATGGCTCAACCTGGAAAAGAACACTGGAAAGCTGTGAAAAGAATATTCAAGTACGTTAGGGTTACAGCTGATGTTGGTCTCATTTATTGAGGTGATACTCAAGAACTGATAACAGGGTACTATGATGCTGATTATGCAGGTGATGTCGACAGCAGAAAATCAATGACTGGTCATGTTTACACATTGAGGAATACAGTTGTCAGCTGGAAAGAAACTCTTCATGCCACAGTGGATTTATCAACTACTGAGGCTGAATATATGGCTCTTACTGAAGCAGCTAAGGAAGGTATCTGGTTGAAGGGTAAAGATCAAGCTGAGATTTATTGTGACAGTTTGACTGCAATTTGTCTAGCTAAGGATCAGGTTCATAATGAGAGAACCAAGCATATTGTTGTTAGGTATCATTTTATTGGAAATTAGAAAAGGGTTGTAGTGAAAAAGACCAGCACCAAGTATAATCCTGCTGATATGCTCGCTAAACCAGTTCAGCAGAGCAAGTTTCAGTTGTGTCTCGACCTACAGAATATTCAAAGCTTATAAACTTGAAACTGGATACTCAGCTGAGGGCAAATCAGCTGAGTGGATTCTATGGAGAAGTCTGGTACAAGTACATCCTGGCATTGACGAATGCATCCGGTAAAAGTAAATCTAATTATCCAATCTGATTGACTGTGAATGAGATTTCAAGTCAAGGTGGAGATTTGTCAGTTTAGTGACTTGATCACTAAAATTGATGAATAAACTGGTGGAACTAATCTGTGAAACTGATCCGAGAATGATTGTCTGTGTGTTGGTCCCTTGAAAAGGCTTTGGTTAAGTTTAGAGGGGGGTGAATAAACTTAACACTTATAACTTTTGGAGTTAACAAACTCAGCAAGGTCAGTAGCCTGCTGACTGCTCAGTATTCTGCTGACCAGTCTATAGTCTGCTGACTGTTGGTGTAACTGAATTTGTTGCAGCAGAATATATTTTGTTTAAGCCTTATTACTTGTTGTTAAAATAATGATACTAAGTATTGGATACTCAGTGGTGTAAGTGTGTTATTCAGTTGCTAGTTTCAATAGGTTGATGTGATCAGTATACTAAATGCAGAAAGTAAGTGCAGAAAGTAAGTAGGCAAATTTTATAGTTGTTCCATCTAATGTAATCCTTTCAGTCCACTCTTCTCCTGTGATGTTGGAGGAAATTCACTAAAGATCTTGAGGTTGCAGTTACAATAATCCCTAAACAAAAGTAGGATTGCAGTTACAAAAATCTCCTGTGATGTTTGTCCTTCACCATTGACTATGGCTTCACAAACTGAACACTTGAAACAAGTAGGATTGTTGCACCAAAGTATTCCACTGGTCCTTGAAGGGTAGGACTGCCTCTTCACCATCTCCACCACAAACAAAAGTTCTTGACACCTAAGTGCTTCTCTGTCTTTAGCAGGTTTCTTGTAAAAGAAAGATTGAATCAACTAAATGATTCAGTTATCAGGAGCTTGATAATGATGAAATGATCAGCAACTTGATGTCTTCAAGTGTGTATGTAACTTGATAGCAGGTGACACTTGAAGAAATTTCTTGATCAGTCAGTTAAAGCTCAATGTATGTCAGCAAGGTGATTTTCTTGATCAAAAACTTGATAGCTTCGAATAGATTATTTGTTTTTCATCATCTGTATCTGAATCATGAGTCTTCTATTTATAGGTGAGAATCCTGTGACTTATGTTTGAATTTCAAACATAGCCATTTCAGACTTGTCTCCATCTTGACTTGCTTTCTGTCTCTGTTCATAGTACTGACACTGTTAGTCAGCTTTTTGTCAGTTTTCAGACTATCCACCCTTTGACTTGTATCCATTGGATAAAGCTCTGAATCTTTCAAATGTTCCTTTTATCTTGAACATTGATTTGTTGACAAAATCAAGGCTAGTAATCCATCCTTATCCTTTTAATCCCCCAATGTAACCTTTGAATAAATCGAGAATTATACGCAGCAAATACCTAAAGTATATCAGCCTGCTAATGTACATCTTTGTCAGCAGGTTTATGCCTGCTATGTTTTAATAACACTTCCACTAACTTCTTCTCATCTAAATTTTTATTGTGAAGTTAGAGTACACCATTTTGAACATAACTAAGTTCCAATCACCACTTAATATATGGAACTTAGACCTTGTACAAAAGGTATATGTAATGAATTTAGGTCATCATAGACTTCCCTAAATTCTGATTCCACATCCTTGACTTTAAATACTTTGATCCCTTAGCCTTTAATAACTGAGTTTGAACCATCAGCCTTCAGTCTTCTGTAGGTCCCTAGTAAGTCTATTGACCTAGACACTCTACTGACCTAGACAGGTCTGCTGATAATGTCAGCTGACCTAAATACAGTGCTTGTTTGATTAAACCTATACAAAGATCAAACTCTAATAAACCTATACATTTGATCTAGACATCATTTTGTCTTTGCTCTATAATAGCTAGTCTGACACTCATCATTAAAACTTAAAATATTTCCTAAAATTTCCCCATTGTTAGTGATGATGCCAATACCCTCCTTACAGCAAAGCAAAAAGATAAAAACTAAAATAGAAAAAATTCAGTCATCTATCATTAAAATCATATTGGTTCAACACTATTACAAACTAGGATCAGCAGAATAAAATAAACAGTGTAAGTGTGCTGATCTAGTTTATGTTTCTGTATTACTTTTGTTTCTCTTGAAACTCCTTGATTTCCCTTATTATGTCTTGCATCCATTGATTTTCTATTGTAGAGAAATCAACCCAAGTATTTATCTTTTTCCACCATTTCCATGCTTCTTGTAGGGCTAACCTTATAGAGTGAACACTAAAGCCCTGTCCCATGTAGAAATGTTTAAATTCCTCTAGTGAATCCCTTGCTGATTGAACTCAAAATCTTTGACCTCTTCCACCACTGCCTCATCTTCCACCTCTACTAGAAGCTCTTAGTGATTTGACCCTTATGTCCCAAAATTTGAGTCCCAAAAATGAGTTGAGTCCTTCCTGAAATCCCATGTCATGATAGGGTCTTTTCTTTTCATAGTATAGCTTCTTGTATTCCTACAGGAGGTCATCATTCAACATAATCCTGCCAGGTGCAGGTTTCCTGAACTCATTTATCTCATCCTCCCGCTTCTTCTTAGCAAAAGTCCTTGCAGCTTCCTTTGCTTTTGCTGTAAGGCCCTCTTCCCCCTTATTGATATTATCAATAAACCGGGACAGTAGACCATGAACACTTTCTTGTGTGATCACTAAGTTTGCAAATTGACCTTCTATTATCTCCGTCCTTCTGTCAACTGCAGTGATCCTTCCTTCAACAGTTTGTTCCAGCAGATTGTTCCTCTCAGTAACCTTAGGATCTAGTACAGCAGATTGAGGTGCCTTAGCAAGTTGAGTTACCACAGCAGGTTTAGGTGCCTCAGCAAGTTTGTCCAACTTCTTATGTATTGAGGCAATTTGTTCATTTAACTGCTTATCTTTGTTTGCTGTGGTGGTCTTGATACCTCTTACATCTCTAATTAGATCATTTATAGCAAATTGAGCAGATGTAATGTTGGAAGCAACTGTTTCTGTAGTTCTTCCTCTGTTTTCTACAAGATTCACCAAATCTTCAAATCTCATTTCTTGTCTATTCCGTTGAGTCCTTAGCTGTGCAATATCAGTCCTTATAGCCCACAACTCTTCCAAAACATATGCTGGTATTGCACCAGCCATACCTCAAGCCATATGTCCAATAAAATCATCAGCAGGCTCTTCAACATTGTAGTTTGCCCTAGGTCTACTGACCACTATGGCTCTTGTCCTGTCCCATTCAGCAGGTTTAGGACATTCTTCAATAATATTTCCAAAAATCTCCTCAATTCTAGGTTCTTGTGCAGGTTGAGGCTCTTGCACTGTCTCTACAATAGGTACTTCTTCAAATGTGCTTTTTGGGGCTCATCTGCAACTGCTTCCTCCTCTGGCATCTAAAATTCCTCATCACTAAAGTCATAGCCCACTAGCTATTCATCCTCATCAACAATAGTCTACTGACTATCTTTACCCTCAGTAGCTTTAACCTCAATAGCCTACACTACATCAACAGGTTCTACAGCAGCCTATGCTTCGGCAGTCTCCTCAAAATGTACTAGGGATTCCTACAATCCCATCAAGAGTTCCAACCTTTGTCCCAACACTGTTTGTTCCTCAGTGATTAGGACCCTCAGTTCCAACCTGTATTCATGTTTTGTTAGTAACTTAGCAACCTGAACCACCTCTTCAACAAAAACATGAGGAAACACAGCCAAATTTTCCTCTAAAACTCCTCTAGTATAAGCAACCTTCTGTAATTGATCTGCAACTTGTGATATGGTTTCTTGAGTGTCAAAACACTCCTGATACTGAGGTGAGTCCTCTGAATTTGTATCAGCTTCCTCAAACATAACAACATCAAAATTAGCAGATATTCTGGCGTCTTCAAGTGATGTTGCTACACCAAGCTATCTCTCTAAATCTTCATTGTAAGCAGCTCCTAGCTCTTTATTTAGCATGTCAGTCTAATGATCCTCAGAATAGACATCAGACACCACGACCAATAAGGTGTCAGACATACTGATCCACCTGTTATCTTCAAGAGCTATTCCAGCATTAATTTGAGCTTTCAAATCATCCATAGTAACATTCTCCATGTCTTCATCTATATTATCAGTCTGTTGGCCCTCAGCAGACTGGCAAACATTATCAGAAGATTGATCTGCTATTGTGTCTTTAGACCCTTGTCCTA
Organism: Gentiana macrophylla; assembly: GCA_026214975.1. Taxonomy (NCBI): domain Eukaryota; kingdom Viridiplantae; phylum Streptophyta; class Magnoliopsida; order Gentianales; family Gentianaceae; genus Gentiana; species Gentiana macrophylla. The sequence goes on along the minus strand of CM047807.1, from coordinate 77,599,904 downwards.
CATCCTCAGTAGGTCTGTCCAATGGAGTGCCACTTGGTTGGCCTGGAAATGAAAGGTGATCATCATCTGAATCAGAAGATAATGAATCATTGTCAAGTGCATCTTGTGGTTCTCTGAACAAAATGCTTCATCTTTGCCTTCCCATTCAATAATATCCAGCAGCCTCACTTGTAGTTCAGATGTATCAATAAGTCCAATCAAACTCTCTACTCCCAACTCGTTGAATGATCATTCTTCAAAATCAATCATTGGTTCTGCATCTGGTTTTTGTCTCTTATAGAAACCAAACTTCCAAGAAAAGTAATCTTCAATTTTCTTGAAGTTAGGATTCTACCTTTTATTTCTTGGACTTCTTTTCCCTTCTTTCAAACGGCATTTTGGGACTTCTTGGGGCAGATTTATCATCTGGTTGTGCTCTAAAGGCTTCAACAAGATGACTCAATGTATCTATAGCATATACAAATAGGTCAGTAGGTTCATCAAGTTGTACATTTGTACCTACTACCTCCAACTGTTCCACACCAGGTTCCCCCTGACTCATATGCACATCAGCAGGGTCTATAGCAGTGTATTCTTCCCCTAAATTGTAGCATCCACAGTAGGGTCTTGGATAGGTATAACAACTTCCACAGCAGGTTCAGGTGCAGTAGTGTGCTGTGGTTCTTCAGTTTGTTGCTCAACATCAACCTTAGTAGGCTCAACAACTTTTGTTGTTTCAACAACAACACCTTCTTCTGCTTCCTTTTGGGCCTTCAGAATACTCAATTCTTTGCCCTTTCTATGAACCATCTTCTTAACAACCTGTTTCATTCTTTTTACAGGTTGCTCCTCAATTTCAGCAGCTTTCCTTTTCTTCTATCTTCCTTTTGTTGTTCCCTTAAAATCTCAGCAGCAGTTTTCTTTGTATCTTCAGCAGGCTCAGTGGCTTCAGCTTCAAATGGAACCTTAGTTGTTGGTCCCAGAGAAGGGTGAAACTATAGTCAGAGGGGGGGGGTGAATGACTATAGTGGAGTTTCAAAAACTTTTCTTGTGTTTTAAAAGCTTTTGAGCAGCGGATAAGTCCCTTCTTACTATGTTGTTTTCAAATCAGTTTAGACAATCACAGATATGTGTTATGATGTAGGCAAATTAAATAAGTGCTGTAAAGTAAATTGCAATAATTAAATTGACACAAGGCTTATAGTGGTTCAGGGTGGTGTAATCCCTTAATCCACTCTTCTCCTGTGATGATCGGAGGAATTCACTATTGTTTTCACAGATACAACAAGATGATTGTCCTTGGCTTCCCAAGCTTACACAATCTACAAGACTATCACTCCTTGACCGCAATGCCTTGATGATTCGGCCTTCCTTTTTTGCTCTCCCCGAGATCAAAATCCTTCAACAGCTATCACAGTTTCAACTCCTTCTCAGATTGCCTCTGATTCAGTTGCTTCAGTTTGATGTGAATGTGATTCATGCACTTGCTTGATCAATCTCAATTCTGAATATGACTTTGTAGTTCTGATGTTTGAGTTGATCACTAGATGTATCCTTGTAATTTCAGAGAGAAGGCTTTTCTAATTGACAGAGTTTCTGCTTTTCTTTCTTTTTAATCGTTATATTGTTTTTTCTGTCAATGCCTTCTATTTATAGCCTTGAATAGCCTTGATTTTGAAATTCCATCCGTTGGCTATATTAATGAGGGAATAATCCTTGATTTTATTCTTGATTCCCCCTTAATTGTATTCTCCTTGATTTCAATGATCGGATTCTTCTTTCAAATGTATAGCAGAAAATCCGTCCTTGATTGATCCTTTAATGATTGTGCATTTAATGCATGATCTGCTGAATCTTCAATGTATATTAAATCTGATCTTGTAAGTGTCTCTTCACCGTCTCAGAAGAGCGGTGGAGTGAGCCTTCGACTTAGCCGTTAGTTCTTTCTTCGCCGCGTTTTGTTTTCTCTTTGCCGGCGATCGGTGTACTCACCGATTCAATTGTTTTCTTCTTTGCTTTAGTTTCGGAGAATCTTTATACTTCACTGGATCCTTGATTTGGGTAAGATCGGTGTACACCATATTGGAATATTGAGTTTCATCACTTGAAACATAACTTAGACTTATCCAAGGTCATCACAGACTTCCTTGGTTATAAGTCAGATCATAATCCCTTCTCTGTATCTCTGCTGGTGCTTGGCTGGCTTTACTCTGCCGAATGTTTGTTTTCACTTTTCCGTCCTACCAACTAGTACAATACTTGTCTGACTCAACTTATACAACATGTCAGACTCTAAGTAAAGACTTATACAGAGAATTCTAACTTATTTCAGGCTTGCTATAACAGCTAGTATGGCCATCATCAAAACATAATATGTTCCTAACAATTTCCCCCTTTTTGATGATGCCAAAACCCTCATAAGCCTGAACATAAGTAATCAAAAAATTCATAATAGTCAACAGATTAAAAACTCAAAGATTTTATTCTTCCATCATAGGGTAATAAGGTATTGCATCTTTTTTTTTAAAAAAAGACAAATGATAAGATAGATTGAATTGAATTAAGCAACAGGCAATTGGTTTACTTCTTCATTTCTTCAAACCTGATGCCCTTGCCTTTGTTGTCCTTGCCTTTGCTACCCTGTCTCTTTCCACTGGAGCTTTTAGGCTTTGAGTTATCTTCCCCCTTTGTGGCAGCATCAAAATGTGCCTCAAGGTCTGCAATTGTTTGCATCGACTCGGGGAGAGGGCCAAATCTTTTCTCCAAGAATTTGTTGTTGGCATCACCAACTTTGATGAGAAAGTCCAGTTGCTTGCCAGAATGCTCCATTATCTCATCCAGATGCTGAATTTTGGATGTGTGAGCATTGAGGGTGTCCACCAAGGGCTTGAGATTGTTGTCAACCGTCTCAGCATGGAATTCAAGATTGGTTTGGACATGGTGAGGGATGAGGTGTTGTAAGTTGCAAATTAAGTTCCCTTGTCTCTCCATGACTTCATCTTGGATTTTGATGTGGTGATGAGAGCCTCAATCTTGTGATTGAAGGGGTTGCTTCACTCCTTAAGGCATGCTTCAGTTTTGCCTCTTTGTAATATTGTCTTTCCATGTCCACAATAAGGGGTTGAATGTCCAGATTGAAGACTCTCTCTGGATCAATTTCTTCAGTGCCAAATGGACATCCTTTTCATCCTCATCATTTTCACTCACAAATCTTCACCTTGTCACGCTCCTCGCCTTCCACTTCAACTTCTTTTTCTTTCTTTTCCTTCTCTGCCTCCTCATTTTGAACCTCTTCTTTTTCTTCCAACTTTTCTTGTTCTGCCTCAGTAGGCCCGAGGTCATCTAGAGGAGGTTGTTGGAATTGAACTTCTTCATCTGCTTCTTTTCCCCCTTGTGCAATTGTGGGGGCGTTGGCAATTTCAGCTGAGTGAGCTTTATCAGCTGGCTCACTGAGCTGTTTGTCAACCGTACCAATGCTTTTGAAAAGCACTTCTGGAGGGTCGAGTTCATCGTCGATATGCCCATAACTTCGATTTGCTGCATGAGCTTCACCTTCTGGGTGTTCATCTTCTGACTCATCTTCTGCCTCGTCTATCTCTTCCTCTTCAGATGAGGTGATTCTATATCCTTCCTCACCCTCCTCCAGATAGACAATTTCCTCCTGTTGCTTTTCTTCTTCTGTTTCTGTGTCATCACTTAATATCATAGGCTCATTTAAGTTGCTGGTGTTGGGCACAGTGGTATCTACTTGTGCCTTTTGAGACCTGGTTCTTCGTCCCACTCCTGATCTGCTGGATTCAGGTTGTTTCCTCTTTTGACCAGCAATGTGTTTCGGCTTCAGGGAAGCCTTGATGTAGGTGAACATTGTTTTGGACTTGTGTGGGGACTGCAAATTTGTGGGTTGTACTTTCATGGCGTTGAACAGGTGTTGAAGAGGGAACCCGTATGATTTCTTTTCCCAGAAATTGCCCTTTTTCTGCAAACCCTTGCTTGGTGCGGTGATTGATAAGTCAATCTCCTTTTGAATCTGATCCTTCAATCGATTGAATACGAAGGTTGCCCAATCAAACTTTATTCGTCAGTAGATTATGGCCATCGCTTTGATCCTCGACCTCGATTAGGTTTTCCAGTGACCCTTTCTCCTTCAATATTTTTGGTGATGACCGTGCAAAATCAAGAACGGAAGTTTGAGCGTTGATCTAGGTAGATTATACGTTTCTTTGTTTGGCTTGGGCGTTTGGCTATTTCAGCCCAGAATTTTGGGATGTCTGTCGTCACAAGCTTGACATTTGCAGGACCAATTTGGGGGAGGTTCAGGAACCTGTTGAGTGTACCGGGCGTGATGACTATGTGCTTTCCAAAGATTGAGCTTGTGATGCGATCAACTTCAGTCTTCTTCGTGCTGGGCATAAACTTTGCGTTTTTCCAAAATGCTATCAGATTCTCATAGCAGATACCAGTTATTGGGGGGTTTAGAAAGGTCATCAGCCCCAAATTTGTACAGCAATCGACCAGGCATCGTGCTTGTGCATCGTCGTCACAATAAGAGAGATAGTACTCAGGCTTGAAAAACGAGCCGGTTATGATTGATTTTTCGTAGTATTTTTCAGTAGCAGTGATTTGGGAGGATGAAGCCATCGATAGGTAGAGGAGGATTAGAAGAGTATATTTTGAGAAAAAGTAGGGTTTGTAATTTGCAGAAGTATGTAAAGATTTCTGAACATCTCTAAGTATTGTTTATATAGTGTGATTTGGGTAGTGTGAACGTGGTTTGAATATGGAAGGATTTAGTGACATAATGGCGTGATTTTGTGTATGAAAAACGCGATATTCGAGCGTAGAGGGGGAGTGGTTTGAGGCAAGTAATGATAGAGCCCGGGAATCGAGGAGTTTATAATTCAAAAAATAATATAATTACCTCCATGATCATAACGTGATCGCCACGTGTGTACTGAATAATCCTCCATAATTTCCTTATTCTCCACGTGTATTCGTGAATTGATTTTGTTCACACTTTGAATTTGTCCAAGTCTTTATTTCGGTGAAGTGCCTTCACGTCACTTAACCGGTCCAATGAGTTCTTCACCGAGCCGCTTCATTGAACTGCTCCTAACAATCGCTTAAGTTACCTCTGCTGGATACGATTGCCTTACCGCTACTCTCTCTCATGTAACGGCAAAGGTTGTACCAGTTGATGAAGTCACTTAGCCGATTACTCCAGTTAGCCGCTCGTTGATACTTAGTCAATTTCAATCATCCCTAACTCAGTTCTCAACATACTAAATCTTTCATAACTGAGTGGTTTAGTGAAGATGTCAGCCAGTTGGTCTTCAGTGGATATGTATTTTAGGATGACATCTCCCTTTTCAACATGGTCTCTGATAAAATGATGTCTTACATCAATGTGCTTTGTTCTTGAATGCAATACTGGATTTTCTGTAATAGATATTGCACTTGTGTTGTCACACATGATTGGGATTGTTTTCTCTTCGACTCCATAGTCCCTTAGATGTTGTCTTATCCACAGTACTTGTGCACAACAAACTACTACTGCTATATATTCCTCGGTCACCGTTGATGTAGATATAGAGTTTTGCTTTTTGCTGAACCATGAGACTAGTCTGGTTCCTAGCATTTGGCATGTTCCAGAGGTGCTTTTTCTATCTATTTTACATCCAAAGATAGTCGAGTCCGAATATGATATCGTTGTAAATCCTCCATCTTTTGGGTACCAAATGCCAACATTGATGGTGTGTTTCAAGTATTTGATTATCCTTTTAGTCGCTAGAAGATGTGATTCTTTTGGTTGAGCTTGAAATCTAGCACACACTCCTACCGCAAATGCAATATCGGGTCCCTTGCGATTAAGTATAATAATGATCCAATAATTCATCTATACATTTTCGATCAACATCTTTTCTCCTTCATCTTTTCCAAGTATGACTCTCTGGCACACATTGGTGTGTCTGCTTTGTACACTGTGTCCATCCCATACTTGTGTATCAAATCTCTTGTATATTTTGCTTGACTAATGAAATGCCATCCTTCATTTGCTTTACTTGAAGGCCAAGGAAGTAGTTTAATTCTCCCATCATGCTCATCTGAAATTTGCTCTTCATTAGGTTTACAAATTTCTCACACAACTTTTCATCTTCTGATCCAAAGATTATGTCATCAACATAGATTTGCACTAGCAATGTGCTTGCCCCTTCCTCTAGTTTAAATAGAGTTTTGTCTATAGTTCCTTTGTTGAATCCATTCTTGATCAGAAATTGTGACAGGGGTTTCATACCAGGCTCTAGGTGCCTGTTTGAGGCCATAGAGGGCCTTCTTGAGTTTGTATACTTTGTCTTCTTTTCCTTTGATTTGAAATCCAGGAGGTTGTTCTACATAAACTTCTTCTTCCAAAAGTCCGTTTAGGAATGCACTTTTGACATCCATTTGATAGACTTTGAAGTCTTTGTGTGCAGCAAATGCTAGAAAAAGTCTTATTGCTTCCAATCTTGCTCTTTGGAGCAAAGGTTTCATCATAATCTATTCCTTCACTTTGGGAATATCCTTTTGCAACTAGCCTTGCTTTGTTTCTCGACAACAGATTCCTTGCTCATCCATCTTGTTCCTGAATACCCATTTTGCACCAATGATGTTGGCCATTTCAGTCTGTCAACAAGTTCCTGCACTTCATTTCTTTCAAACTCATTTAGTTCTTCTTGCATGGTCATGATCCAATCTGCATCTTGGATTGCATCATCTATGGTCTTGGTTCCACTTGTGATAGAAAGCAAGTTAGCATGTGCTCCAGTTGTCTTCTTGTTCTCGACTCGGTGTGAATATCTCCAATGACTTGTTCTTCGTGATGGTCTCTAAGCCAATTTAGGTCCAGTTGAAGTTGATCTTCACTTGGTGCTTCCATACCTTCATGCCGAGCATGAACTTCAATTCAGTGCTTCTCTGTTGTATTGATATGTGGCTCCTCTTGATTTTCAAAAGATGATTCGGGATAGTAGTGGTATGGTTGCACTTGTATAGATTTGCCTCTGTGCGCCTTTCTCTTCTTGGTCTTGAAGATCTTCACCATTTGTATATGGTTCATCAAAACCACATGTATTGATTCTTCAATCACCAATGTTCTTTTATTCAATTACTCTGAATGCTTTGGTTGGTGTCTGAGTATCCCATGAAGATTGCTTCATCACCTTCTCATCAAAGGTATGCAGATGATTCTGCTCAAGACAAAACATTTTGATCCAAACATATGAAAATATGAGATATTGGGTTTTCTACCATTCCATAATTCATATGGAGTTTTTCCATGATGTTTGTTGATGATTGATCTGCTTTTGTGTATGTCATGTCAGTGTTTGTCGCTTGACCCAAAATCTCTTTGGCAAGCATGCTTCACAAATCATTGTTCGATTGCTTCTTTGAGAGTTCTGCTTTCTTCTTTCTGCTACACCATTTTGTTGTGGAGTTCTGCTGCAGAGATAGTTGATGTAGTACTCCATTTTATTCACAATAGGTTCGATAATTTCATTTAGAAATTCAATTGCCTCTATCTCGATCGATTTTGATAATTTTTAGCTCTTTTTCATTCTCGAGTCTTCTCGGCAAGTCCGGTAGCTTCTTGAGTGTTTCTTTCTTCTAGTTCATGAAGATGGTCCAGGTGTATTTGAGAAGTCATCCACCACTACAAGAGTATATTTCTTACCACTCACACTTACTCGGAGTGACCGGTCCAAACAGTCCATGTGCAAAGAGATGTAGAACTCTTGTTGTAGATTGATGAGGCTTTGATTTGAATGAGCTTTTTATTTGTTTTCCTTCTCGACAAGCATCACATAGACTCTCTTTCTTGAATGTGATCTCTGGCGGGCCTTCAACTAGCTTGCTCCTTGATAGTTTGTTGATGGTCTTGAAATTCAGTGATTTAATCTTACGTGCCAAATCCAACTTGTTGATTGTTTATTCCCGACAAGTAGACATGTTTTACGCTTTTGGCCGTTCTCCATCCACCACATACATGTTGTCTTGTCTTCTACCTGCAAGAACCACTGTGTTTGTTTGATCGTGAATCACTTTGCATCCTTCTTTGTTGAAGTGCACATTGTAGCCTTTGTCACGTAATTGACCGATGCTCATCGAGTTGAAGTTTAGTCCCTTGACATATGCCACATTTTGAATCTTTAGATTGTTTCTGAGTATTGTGCCTTCCCCTTAATCTTGCCAGGGTTTCTTTTCCTCCAAATGTGACTTTGGGTCCATCAAAAGCTTTAAAATCGTTGACCCATTTCTTGTTTCTGTCGTCATGTGTCCGAACATCCACTGTCTATGTACCGGACATCCTACAAAACAGATTAATTAAGTTTGGGTACCCAACACTGCTTGGGTCCATATCTCATAGCAAATATGCATGCCTCCCATACCAAGTATGTATCCAAAAGGTCTTCTCTTTGGATAATTGAAGTCATCAACTTCATATGTATAAGGCATGGCGAGATAGCTTCTAATATTTTTACTGAAAGGTATTCGATACTTTTTCCACCTTTTGGTGCATTTATATCCTTCTTCACTTTCCAATATGCAATAGGAAACCTTTCTTGCTTCATGTGTCTAGGAACATAGCTAGATTGATTTTTCTTAATCACATGATGCATTTTGTGAATGGTTTCCTCTTGTATTTTGGAGGTGTGATTTTCCAATCATCCTCTCGAGGGAAAGAGTCCGCTTTTACCTTTCGGATGGTCGTTGTTTTTGTATGATTGGAATGAGGATTTAGTCTCATTGTTTCACTACAAAGGGGTTTTGACTTCACTGAACAGATGATCTGTTGGAGACATGGTCATCCCTTTCTAAATTTTGGTCCATTAGTGGTCCTCAATTTAGAATTGTGTTGACTATTATCCCAACGTTCATCCCGATCATTATAGCCAAGACCATATCCGATCCAAACCTTTTGAGGGTTTGTAAGTCGGTGCTTTTAGTGGTGCGATGATTACCTTTACTCGTGAGGAGTTCTTCTTAATCGATCTATTGGTAATGATGTATGGTCATCTCTTTTTTTGTTGATCATTTAAGTAGGTATCCTTACTAGTTAATTCAACTCTTGTTTTATCCAGTTCTTTCTTTAACCTCTAATTCTCTTTTCTTAGATCCTTGCATTCCTTTTCCGTAATTTCATGATTCTTTTCAATTTCATCAAATTTAGTCATGAGATTTTGGACTAGGTCTCATTGTATCTAATGGAAGACTAGAGGATTGTGCAAGTGTTAGATGTGAGTGCATTAGATGAAGAACCGAACTAGATGTTACCTCGCCATCATCGATTCTTTAGCCATTAAACATAGGCTTGTTTCCTCGATGTCCGAACTATCACTTTTGTCTTCATCCAATTCTTTGGTCATGAGGCATAGTCATGCCTTTTCATTTTCCTCGAAATGTCTTCTTCATCACTATCATCCGAGTCATTGTCGATGATTCTTCATGCTTTTCACCACTGGATTCTCGCCTTAAGTGCCTTCTTGCCCTTTCTTTTTGGATGCTTTGAATTTCTTTTTTCATCATCTTTGTCATTTTCTTCAGACAATCACCTTGAAGTGACCTCTCTTATTGCGATTGAAGCATCTCAGATTCATCATCTTTCTTCTTCATGTCTCTCGCTTGAGCTTGACTTTTGTTTGATGTTGAATTTCCTTGAATGGCTTCTTTTTAAACTCACAAAACGCTTTAACTAATAAAGCTACCTGCTCTTTTAGTTCTTGTGTCTCTTTGTTTGATGCATTCGGCAAAGTTACTTTCTTGAGGTGCAAATAATACAAGATAATTTTGTGTGTCTCTGCTGACCACCATCTTCACCGTTCAATTCAATTCATGAGCTTTCAATTGGGACATCGATTGTCGAGTGTCGATTGCTCGCAAGATTTGTTGTTCCTCCGATTCTCGATGTTATGATCTTCCATCTTTCGTAGTCCTCTCAAGATCTTCAAGCATACTTCTTTTTGTGGATATGTGTGTCCAAGCCATTGCAGTTCATCGATGATGCTTGAGAATCATTGTCCATTTAATCAATGGATTCACCAGTCTTCATTTTAAAGTTCTCAAATTTCTGCTTTTGCAATGAGATAATTTGTTTTCTTTATCGCTTGAGATCCTTCATTTATCAATGATAGTTTGTCCCACATCTCCTTTGCTGTTTTGCAGTCTTTGATTCTCATGAACATGTTGCTGTCTAGAGTCTTTAAGATCATATCTTTTGCTACAAAGTCTAGGTTTGCTCTTCTCCTGTCATCTTTGGTCCAATCTTTCTTGGGTTTGTCTATCTCCTTTCCTTGATCTGCTCCTGTGCCTACCACAGTAGTGATCATGATTGGGCCGTCATTGATTACATCCAGCATCTCCTCATGAGTTGCTGCAAGATGAGATAACATTCTTATTTTATATTCATCAAAATTATTAACATTGAAAACAGGTACTTTTGACAAGAAGTTTGAGGAATCCATCAGTGCAATTGAAGATAAAAATGGCAAGTGAATGAAAAACTTCGATTTGAAAACTACTTTGAAAATATGTGATCTCCTTGTTACTGTAAATTAGATCCGAATGTGTTACGATACTAGGAACACCGCTCGCTACCAATTGTTGGTCCCAGAGAAGGGTGAAACTATAGTCGAGGGGGTGAATGACTATAGTGGAGTTTCAAAACTTTTCTTGTGTTTTAAAAGCTTTTGAGCAAATGGATAAGTCCTTTCTTACTATGTTGTTTTCAAATCGCTTTACACAATCACGGATATGTGTTATGATGTAGGCAAATTAAATAAGTCTTTGTAAAGTAAATTGCGTAAATTAAATTGAAACAAGGCTTATAGTGGTTCAGGGTGGTGTAATCCCTTAATCTACTCTTCTCCTGTGATGATCGGAGGAATTCACTATTGTTTTCACAGATACAACAAAAGATGATTGTCCTTGGCTTCCCAAGCTTCACAATCTACAAGACTATCACTCATTGATCGCAATGCCTTGATGATTCATCTTTCTTTTGTTGCTCCTTGAGATCAAAATCCTTCAACAGCTATCACAGTTTCAACTCCTTCTCAGATTGCCTCTGATTCAGTTGCTTCAGTTTGATGTGAATGTGATTCACGCACTTGCTTGATCAATCTCAATTCTGAATATGACTTTGTAGTTCTGATGTTTGAGTTGATCACTAGATGTATCCTTGTAAGTTCAGAGAGAAGGCTTTTCTAATTGACAGAGTTTCTGCTTTTCTTTCTTTTAATCGTTATGTTGTTTTTTCTGTCAATGCCTTCTATTTATAGCCTTGAATAGCCTTGATTTTGAAATTCCGTCCGTTGGCTATATTAATGAGGGAATAATCCTTGATTTTATTCTTGATTCCCCTAAATTGTATTCTCCTTGATTTCGATGATCGGATTCTTCTTTCAAATGTATAGCGTAAAATCCGTCCCTTGATTGATCCTTTAATGATTGTGCATTTAATGCATGATCTGCCGAATCTTCAATGTATATTAAATCGATCTTGTAAGTGTCTCTTCACCGCCTCAGAGAACGGTGGAGTGAGCCTTCCCGACTTAGCCGTTAGTTCTTTCTTCGCCGTTTGTTTTCTCTTTGCCGACGATCGCTGTACTCACCCGATTCACTGCTTTTCTTCTTTGCTTTAGTTTCAGGAGAATCTTTATACTTCACCGATCCTTGATTTGGGTGAGATCGGTGTACACCATATTGGAATATTGAATTTCATCACTTGAAACATAACTTAGACTTATCCAAGGTCATCACGCACTTCCTTGGTTATAAGTCGATCATAATCCCTTCTCTCAGTATCTCTGCTGGTGCTTGGTCGGCTTTACTGCGAATGTCTGCTTTGACTTTGCCGTCCTACCAACTAGTACAATACTTGTCTGACTCAACTTATACAACATGTCAGACTCTAAGTAAAGACTTATACAGAGAATTCTAACTTATTTCAGGCTTGCTATAACAGCTAGTATGGCCATCATCAAAACATAATATGTTCCTAACATTAGTAGACTCAACAGTGTCTACTGGTTGCTGCCTTGTCTTCTTAGGCTTTAAAAGCTCAGTGATATTTCTAGTATCACCAGCCTTTCTTTTCTCAAAGAAATTCTTTGGTGCGCAAAGAGGTTTCTCAGAACCTATTTGGCCTGCCCACCATCATCATTATCATCACCATCATTATCACTTTCAGTTGCCTCACCATCTTCTTCATCATCATCCAAACCATGAATAGGATCATTTATTTCTGGCTTGTATATAGACTTGTTGATCTTTGCAGGTGCAACACTAGCAATCTTCAAGTGAGTCAGTAGGGCTTGTATTATCAAACCCAGTGGTTTTTGTTTTGGATTTCCTTGTTCCATCTCTATCCTCTGTCACCACTTTCTTCATATACTGAACAAATAATCCGGCCCAATCAAACTTCATGCTCTTGCATATGATTATCAGCATGTCTATCTTACGTCCAGAGAGAGTATCAAGACTTCCACTAAATCCAAGAATATTCTGGGCAATAATCTTGCTCAGTAGATTATACTCCAATCTGATATGCTTCACATTGATACTCAGTGTTGATGGTATGGAATTGTTTGTCTTGATTGAATCAACAAACTCTAGTCTTGCCAACTGTATTGATTCAGGATTTGTAGGAGCTTCCAGGTCCTAATCCGAACACTTCCTTCAGCAGATTTGAGGTTATTACAATCTGCTGGGCATTGACTGTGGTAGTGAATGCCTCTTTATCATCTCTTATCACTATATTCTTCCAGAAATTGACAACATTTGTGTATGAGATGCTGTCTAATCTCAGATTTAGAACATCTTCCAGTTCTTCGTATCTCCTAATCTTCTACCAATGTTGATGGATAATTCTGTCTTGTTAGCATCAGTAACAAAGCCTCTAACACTTTGGCTTGTTCCAATATGAACATCTCCTTTATCCGCCATTGTATAGATTGAAAAGATGAAGAAGAAAACTTGCAAATCGATGTTCACAGTGTATATTCTCAGAGAAGGTTGATCTGAGGCTGTAAGTATTTTCTGAGTGTATATGTCTATATATATAAGGAAAGGTAGTGGTTGATAACTGTCAGGCAAGTACTGTGCATGTACAGTTGCATTTAACAATGATTAAAGTTGAAATCAATGTGATGTTGCCACGTGCCCCACTAACTTATCCCATAAAGAGTTGTAACCATTGGATATTGTAACCGCAGTTATAAAGGATAAGAATAATATCCGTTTACTGGTGACTTTCATTTAAGTTTGACTGTCTTGTAACTTATACTCCAACAAACTTGGTTTTCAGTAGAGTTGGCACAGCAGCCTACTGACACAATATGGCTCAACAGCCTGCTGACGGATTACTCTGCTTATCTTCAAACACACTTGTTTTGTCCAACTGATAATACAAGATGAAGTTTAATACCAATGACTGATCTGTCAAGTGAGCTCACCCAACAGGTCAAAGACCAATCCCGATGGCAACTTCATTTGCTCAATTGTCCAAAGTAACTTAAGTACATGGAACTATTGATACCAATGACTAGTCTGCCAAGTGAGCTCACCCAACAGGGAAAAGACTAACCCCCTTCGTGAATTCCAGTACACTGCTGATAAATAATACATCAGTCAAATTTTATAATGCCAAGTTCAGTTCTTAACTTAGCAAATCTTTCATTATCCAATGGTTTTGTAAATATGTCAGCAAGTTGATCTTTAGTAGGATGTAAAGAACCACCGCATCTTTCTTCTCAACATGATCCCTTATAAAATGATGTCTCACACGAATGTGCTTGGTTCTTGAGTGTAAAACATGATTTTATGTGATTGCAATTGCACTTGTGTTGTCACACATTATAGGAATTTCACTTTCTTCAATTCCATAATCCCTTAATTGTTGTCTTAACCAAAGTATTTGTCCACAGCAGCCTCCAGTAGCAATATATCCAGCTTCAGCAGTGCAAGTGGATATTGAAATTTGTTTCTTGCTAAACCAGGAAACAAGTCTATTTCCCATCAACTGACAGGTTCCTTTAGTGATTTTTCTATCAATCTTGCATCCAGCATAATCAGAATCTGCGTAGGATATAAAATTGAAGCTTTCATATTTTGAATACAATATCCCTACTCCAAAAATCTCTTTTACAGATACTTGAGAATCCTCTTGACTGCAGCTAAGTGACTTTCCTTTTGTTTTGATTGAAATATGGCACAAACACCAACTGCAAAGGATATATCAGGTCTGTTGGCAGTGAGGTACAACAGACTGCCTATCATCCTTCTATATAAAGTCTGATCAACATATTTGCCTTCTTTTTCTTCATCCAATCTGATGCTAGTACTCATAGGAGTTGATAACTTGGTGCTATTTTCCATACCAAACTTATTTAGCAGCTCCTTGGTATATTTAGTTTGATGAATAAAGATTCCATCTTTCATCTGTTTTACTTGTAATCCCAAAAAATAGTTCATCTCTACCATTATACTCATTTGGAACTTGCTTTTCATGAGATTAGCAAACTTTTCACATAGCAATTCATTTTCAGAACCAAAAATTATGTCATCCACATAAATTTGTACCAGCAAGGTGATGTCCCCTTCATTGATTCTGAAAAGAGTCTTGTCAATGGTACCTTTGGTAAAACCATTGTCCACCAAGAACTGAGATAGGGTTTCATACTATGCTCTTCGTGCTTGCTTCAAACCATAAAGTGCCTTGTTGAGTCTATACACTTTATCTTCTTGATCTTTAACTTCAAAACCAGGATGTTGATGAACATAAACCTCTTCCTACAGAATGCCAATTAAAAATGCTCTTTTGACATCCATCTGGTATACTTTAATGTTTTTGTAAGCATCATATGTCAAGAATAATCTTATAGCTTCCAATCTTGCAACTAGGGCATATGCCTCATCAAAGTCTATTCCTTCTGCTTGAGAATAGCCTTTTGCCACTAGTCTGGCCTTGTTCCTTACAATGGTACCAGATTCATCCAATTTATTTCTGTATAACCATTTAGTTAAAATTATGTTTGCATGACAAGGCCTTTCCACTAGTGTCCAAACTTGGTTTCTTTAAAACACATTTAATTTTTCTTGCATTGCAATTATCCAATCTAGATCAGATATTGCTTCTTCAACAACTTTAGGCTCTATTTGAGATAGAAAACAAGTAAACTTTGCTTCCAATTGTCTTCTAGTCCATACACATTGATGTATATTGCCAATTACTTGTTCAGCGGGGTGGTCCTTTATCCATTGTAAATGTTGATTTGTTTGATTTACAGGAGCTTCACCTTCAGTAGGCTCTGCTGTTGCTTCAGTATGGGGTTCAACAGATCCTTGAACTACATCTGTTGTTGCATCGATGAGTGTTACTTACGAGAGGTTCTTCAAAGAGGGGTCGAGTCTAAAATTTTAAGTCATTTATCTTTTCCAAAACATCAACATATTCTGGATCAGTAACTTGGAGAATTTCAGAAGGTTCTGAAACATCATCTTCCATTCCAGTAAACTTAGGTTCATCAAATACAACATGTATGGATTCTTCATGTTTCAATGTCCTCTTATTCAGTACCCTGAATGCCTTGCTGACTGAAGAATATCCCAAGGAGATTCCTTCATCTGATTTAGGTTGGAATGTCTTCAGCTGTTCCTTATAATTCAAAATAAAACACTTTCTTCCAAAAGGATGGTATTCAGATATTTATGGTTTACTTCCGTTCCATATCTCATAAGGTGTGTTCAGCAGCTTCTTGTTTACTGAGGTCCTATTCTGTGTATAGCATGATGTATTGATTGCTTCAGCCCAATATCTTTCAGGTAATAATGCTTCACAAATCATAGTCTTCCCTGCTTCCTTCAAGGTCCTATTTCTTCTCTCAGCAACCCCATTTTGCTGAGGTGTTCCAGTAGCTGCTAATTGATGCAACACACCAATTTTTTCATGGAATTCTCTTATGACTTTATTGAGAAACTTAGTACCTTTGTCTGATCTGATCTTCACTATTGTGAAACTTTTCTCATTTTGCAATCTCTTCAAAAGTTTAGGCATCTTTTGAAGTGTTTCACTTTTCTTATTCATAAATACTACACAAGTGTATCTTGAATAATCATCCACAATAACAAGAGTGTACTTCTTTCCTGTTACACTTGTTGGTATCACGGGTCCAAATAGATCCATATGCATCAGCTCCAAAACTCTTTTTGTTGATTGTTTAGTCTTTTGACTTGAAGCTTGACTTTGTTTGTTTACCTTGCTGACATGCATCACATATAGCATCCTTTTTGAATGTGATCTCAGGTAAACCAATTACAAACTTCTTTTTCACCAATTGATTTATATCATAAAAATTTTGATGATTCAACTTTTTATGCCATAACCAATTTACTTCTGACTTGGTATGCACAATCAGACATGTTTTTGGAATTGCAGTAGACCAATCCACTACATACATGTTTTGTTGTCTCCTTCCAACCAACACAACTCGTTCACCTCTTTCACTAATGACAATATAGTAGCCTTTGTGAAAAGTGACCTTGTAGCCCATGTCATAAAATTGTCCAGTTCTCAGTAGGTTGTAGTACAGTCCTTCTCCAAATGCAACATTTCTGATAGTCGATTATTCCTCACCAGTGTTCCATATCCACTTGTATATCCTGGTGTGTTTTTGTTTCCAAAATATACTCTTGGACCATCCTTTGCCACATAGTTTGTCAGACAATGCTTATTGTTTGTCATATGTCTGGAACATCCACTGTCAAAGTACCAGACACCCTACAAAACAAAGTTAATGTATTTCAGGTACCCAAAACTATTTGGGTCCGTAGTGGTTAGTGGTAAGCATGACCCTTGGCATATTTCCATAAGGTCTGCAATGAAAAGCATTACACTTTTGTTCATATATGTATCCCACATTTCCATAAACTCTAACATTTGGTTGTGTAGGATTTACATATGATTTCTAGCCCTTTGGTACATCATGCAGTTTGAAGTGATTTCTATAGTTAAAAGCACTAGCATAACCATGATGTTGTTGTCTGTTAGGAACAACCATGAAATATGGAGTCTGTTGAGGTCCCTGCTAAGGTCTTAAATAAGTCCTCTGCTGAGTCCTCTGCTGATTCCATTCCTGAGGTTTCACCCTAGCATTATGGTTATGCCTATTGTTCTAGCAATATTGCCAGGAATATTCCAATCATCATCAGTAGGGAACAATCAACCTTCCCTCCTGAGATAAGTATCCCTTGAATGATTAACATTTTTAGGTCTAGGATTCTTATCCTTGGAATATTTCTAACTTTTGCCCTTTTGTGGTCCAGCAGACTTAGTAGCATATCTGCTATCAGCAGGTCTAGAAGGTCCAGCAGTCTTACCCTTAGATTTACCCTTTTTTTAGTTACTGTTGACCTTTTAGACTTCTGATTTTGCTTCTTTGAAGTCTTCTCAATAGGCTTTACTGCCTCAGCAACTTTTTTGAGAGTTGGATCTTGTGCAAGCACAAGCTTAGGACCAATTCTGGTACTAGGTTCAGTAGCCTTGCTGGATCCACCCTTAGTAGATTGGTGAGTTTCAAATCTAAGGCCTGTTCTATCACCTTAAGGCTTTCCAGATTTGAATGCAATGGTGGAACTAGATCGTGCAGCAGATTGAGCAGCTACTGAAGGTACAGTAGACTTATGTTGAGCCTATCCATAATCTTTTTCCTTTCCTTTGAGAATTCTTAATTCAGCATTTAATCTTTGAATTTCCTCTTGAAGGGCTTCTTTTTCAGCCTTCACAATCTCAAAACCAGACTGTATTTTCTTCAGTAGATTAAGGATGGCACCCAAAGGTTCTTCACTGTCAGAAATTTTAGGATTTGAACCACAAGTAGATTCACAATCACTTTCAACAGGAGTGTTTACAGATACAGAATTTTATACCTCCTCAGTCTCATCCATATTTTCCATTAAAGCATAATCATCTATATAAGCTATGAGTGCAGTGTCATCTGATTCATTTGCTTTTTTGATTCCACTTCATAGCCAGATTCATCATCAGCAACCATTGCTTTCTTGCTTGATCTTTTTTGCTGATTTTTGTTCTTCAGTAGGTCTGGACAATCCGGTCTGAAATGTCCAGGTTTCTTGCAGTTGAAGCACAAATAATCAGGTTCCTTTTTCCATTTCAAATCAGGACAGTCAGGCTTGTAGTGTCCTGGTTTCTTGCAATGAAAACACAAAGAATCATTATCTTTCTTGGATTCTTCCATCTTTTCACTTGATTTCTTTGTTAAATTCATTGGAGAACCCCTTCCTGATTCATCATTCTGATCTTCTTTCTCAGTTGGGCTATTTGCTCTTGCATTTCATCAAGTAGATCATCTTGACCACCTGATGATTCTTCTTTATGTGCAGTAGCCAATGCAGTAGTTTTTGGTTCTTCCTTTTTCAGTATCAGGAACAAGTTTCTAACAGAATTCATATGCTTTGAGATGTAAAAACAATTTGAAGGTATCCTCTTCATGTAGTCTCCTGGACTCTTCTATGGCAGTAACCTACATCTCCAAAACTTCCTTTGCATGTAGGGAATCCTTCTATTGATCTCTTCCTTTGTGTATACTACATTCAGCAGGGTGAGTTCATCCATGATAGTATTAAATCTTGACTCCATTTGCTCAATGGTTTCATTTGATTTCATTTTGAAATCTTGGAACTTTATTTTGGCTACATTGACTTTGTTTTTCTTTATATCATCAGCGCCTTCATAGATAAGTTGTAATTTTTCCCAAAGTTCCTTTGCAGTTTTGCAATCCTTCACTTTCACGTACATATTGCTATCCAAAGTTCTGTAAATGATATCAATAGCAATATTGTTGAGTTTTTCTCTTTTTCTATCTTCATCACCCCATTCTCTTTTTAGCTTTGGAACATACTGAGTTTCACTGCCCACTGTTATGGCCTTTGTGATCTCTAGTGGTCCATCAGTCAGCACATACATTATTTCATCAAGTGTTGCAGCTAAATAAGCCTGCATACGACGTTTATACTCATCAAAACGATCTAAGGAACACATCAACATAGTCCTAGGATACTGATTGTTATCCCTGATGCGAAGTTTTGAAAATCAGAATCTTGAAAAAGTTTTCAAAGTATTTTCACAAGCACAACATGTAGGATTACTTCAGAACAGAAGCACTGCTCCGATACCAATTGTTGGTCCATTGAAAAAATGCTTTGGTTAAGTTTAGATGGGGGTGAATAAACTTAACACTTAAACCTTTTGGATTTGACAAACTCAGCAAGGTTAGTAGCCTGCTGACCACTCAATAGTCTGCTGACTGTTGGTGTAACTGATTTTGTTGCAGCGGAATATATTTATTCTAAGCCTTATTACTTGTTGCTAAAAGAATGATACTAAGTAATTGATACTCAGTAGTGTATGTGTGTGATTCAGTTGCTAGTTTCAGTAGGTTGATGTGATCAGTATACTAAATGCAGTACGTATATGTAGAAAGTAAGTAGGAAATTTTTATAGTGGTTCCAGGTGATGTAATCCTGTCAGACCACTCTTCTCGTGTGATATTTGAGGAAATTCACTAGAGATCTTGAGGTTGCAGTTACAAAAATCCCTAAGTTGTTTGTCCTTCACCAATGACTATGGCTTCACAAACTGAACACTTGAAAAGGTAGGATTGCTAATTCAAAGTATTCCACTGGTCCTTGAAGTGTAGGATTGCTTCTTCACCAGCTCCACTACAAACAACAGTTCTTGACACCTAAGTGCTTCTCTGTCTTCAGTAGGTTTCTTGTAAAAGAATGATTGGATCATCTAAATGATTCAATGATCAGTAGCTTGATCAGGATGAAATGACCAGCAGCTTGATGTCTTCAAATGTGTATACTTGATGTAACTTGATAGCAGGTTACACATGAAGAAATTTCTTGTTTAGTAAGTTAAAGCTCAATGTATGTCAGTTGGGTGATTTTCTTGATCAAAAACTTGATTTCGAATAGATTATTTGTTTTTCATCATCTGTATCTGAATCAGGAGTCTTCTATTTATAGGTGAGAATCTTGTGACTTATGTTTGAATTTCAAGCATAGCCGTTTCAGACTTGTCTTCATCTTGACCCTCTTTCTGTCTCTGTTCATAATCTCGACAATCGATTACTTTTTATCATTTTTAGACTCATCCACCTTTTGACTTGTATCCATTGGATAAAGCTCAAATCTTTCCAATGTTCCTTTTATCTTGACCATTGATTTGTTGACAAAATCAAGGCTAGTAATCCATCCTTATCCTTTAAATCTCCTAATGTAACCTTTGATTAATTCAGGAATTATACTCAGCAAATACTAGAAGTATATCAGCCTGCTGATGTACATCTCTGTCAGCAGGTTTAAGTCTGCCGTGTTTTAATAAAACTTCAGCTGACTTATTCTCATCTAACTTTTTATTGTGAAGTTCGAGTACACCATTTTGAACATAACTAAGTTCCAACCACCACTTAATATATGGAACTTAGACCTTTTACAGAAGGTATATGTAATGAATTTAGGTTATCACAGACTTCCCTAAATTCTGATTCCATATACTTGACATTAAATACTAAGTTTGATCCCTTAGTCGTTAATAACTGAGTTTGAACCCTCAGCCTTCCGTCTTCAGCTGGTCCCTATTAAGTCTACTGACCTAGAAAGGTCTGCTGATAAAGTCAGCTGACCTAATTACAGTGCTCGTTTGATTAAACTATACAAAGATCAAACTCTAATAAACCTATACAAAGATCAAACTCTAATAAACATATGCATTTGATCTAGACCTCTTTTTGCCTTTGCTCTATAACAGCTAGTCTAGACTCATCATTAAAACTTAAAATATGTCCAACAGTAAGTGTATTCAGTTCTATGAAAGTCAGTTCGGTGAAGTGCAACTGAGTTTCTTCTGAAGTCAGCAGTCATCTTTGGTCTGCTGAGTTTTGCTGAGTACAACTGAGTTCTACATCTGAGTAGTCGATTAAAAGTCTGAGAAGGTCAGCTTGAAGCTGAGTTTCATCTAGTAGATAACAGCTGGAGCGAGGGTCCACATATAAGGTTTTTATGACAATTCCGACAAAGATCTTATGGCGGCTAGAGTTTAGGGAATTGTGCTTATAAATATCAATGTTGTAATCAACCCAATGTGTGTGAAAATCCATGTAACTTTGTACATAATAAAATATCTCATTTTATGTCTGTGGAGTAGTCGGCACAACGCCGGAAAACCACGTTAAATAACTGCGTTCTCTTTGTTGCTGTGTTTTATCTTTTACCGCCATACTTTACATTTGCATTACTACTGTTTTATCTTTCTTAGATTGCAAGTTTCTCGTCTGTGTTTTAACACCGTGGCCGTAAGAGTTCCCTTTCGAGTTGAGGATAAATTAGTGTGCAGTTGAGCCAGTTTTGCTCGGGTTTGTGATGCCAAACATGTTTGTTTTACTGCTCAAATTTTGGCTAAGGTTGTGGTAGTATACATTAAGAACTTCATATGAGAGAGACGACGGACCTAGGCCATTGCTAGGGTGGGCTCAGGCCACCCGATTTTTATTTTCGGTACACCAAAAACCTTATATAAATTAGATCAACACAGCTAGTTGTTTTAATCCAGCCCACCCGATCATTTAAATATAGTCTATTAGCCTATCCGACCACCAAATCCTTGTTCCGTCCCTCGAGACAACGTGATCATGCTAACAATAAGATTATCTTGCTCGGACCAGGCTGCGTATGCCGGATTGTGTTGTTGATTGCCCTTCACATCGCTGATTCTTAGCGGAGGAGGAGGATGGATACAGCCGTTGACATAGCCATAAACACTTTGGCCTGGTAGATACATGAGAATTTGGGCTATCCATAGGTGGTAATTCAGTCGTGTGAGTTTTGTAATATCGATGTTGGATGACAGGTTCAAGGAGGGGTAGGATTCGGTGGTGTGGTGGTTTGATTGAGGGTGGAGGGGCTGTGAATTCTTCTAGATCGGCCATGGCTGTTGAAATTTTTTGGAAGAAGAAGCATGAGAATATATATATATATATATATATATATATATATATATATATATATATATTGTGTGTGTGTGTGTGATAACACAATGAGTATTTTATAGGTACATTCACGGAGACAAAAGACAAGAGTATCCTTTACATTAAAGGACATAGGCGTAGAATGCTCTAAATTATAATATGGTAGAAATAGAGACTTCAACAAAGGAAAACAAAAGCATTGTGCAAACCACCATTGACATAGATATTGGAAGGCTGGTAATACATCTGAAACGACATATTTGCCGTAAGTTTATTAATATTAAGTTTCAAAAGCAGTGGTCAAGCTAGCCACAGGGACATTGAATACTACTAATCCAAACTCTCTTTAGTTGATCAAACGTCATCGATCAATAAGTGAAGTCGATCATATCAATCAAGGAATTCTGAGGAGTCAAAACATTTAAATCTGTCACTACATAGGCAAATAGCTTCAACTTGATTGTCTGTAAGTTTGGGATTGTAATCTTCGCATTCCTCATCCTTTCCACCTGGACATGAGCCTATAGCCTTACAAACATCTTCAGGTAAGGCACGACGGAGCCATGTCGGTGGTGTCGCCGCGGTAGCCACCTCAATCATCATTTCTTGAGCTGCAAAATACATTGCAATATAGAGAATTAATATATGTGATACGCTAGCTAGCTGCGTCAAATTTAGACAAAAAATTAATACCAAAGATTAAACACACTATCAGGTAAAATAAATAGTATATATCTATTCATTTGTGTACACAAGATACATGTATATGCTAGCATATATGAATAGTATCTATTCATTTGTGTCAAAATAAAGAAAAAAAATAAACAAATCAAATTAAACAAAAACGTACCAGCCATGACACACACAAGGCAAAGAAGAAAGCATACGACCCTAGCCATCACTCTAAATTTCTAATCGGTTTTCCGTATTAGAAAGTATATAAAAAAATTTATAATTAACTCTAAATTGCTCTGATTTACAATATCACTCGAGGTTCATTTTATAGGCCTTGAACATATGGTAACCTTATAAGGACAGGGGGTGGGGGGGGGGGGGGGGATTTGCTATATTGCTGCCGGTCATTTCTTGTTTTCACATGTGAAGGTATACTTCAAATGCATGATAAGGACAATTTTAAGTATATTTAGTGTTTTTTTATTTAAATATATGTCACACTAAAATGTGTAACACATAGTGTGATCCGAATCAACTTAATGATATTTTATATTGTTGTAACGGATTTCAAGTAAAAACTCAGAATAACATATTCAATCAACGTAAAATAAACGCACAAGAGCAGAAACAATAAATACACAACAATTTAATGTGGTTTCTTTAGTGTACTTAATTACTCCACTGATAGAAAAAAGTATTTTATTATGCAAAGAATTTTAGAAAGATACTTGTCTTATGATTACAAAAACACTAGAAGATCTGTCACTCGCTTTCTCATTTTTCTTGGGGATGCCTTAGTTTCCTTGAAATCCAAGATACAACAAACTATTTCTAGGAGCTCAAGTGAAGCAGAATATAGGGCTATGGCATCACAGCCTGTGAAATTCAATGGATATTGTATCTCCTTAAAGACTTTTAGATTCATTACACAAAAACAATACGATTATACCATGACAGTCAAAGTCCTTTGGACTTTGTGGAAAATCCTGTTTTCCATGTGTAATGGTGACTTAAAGGATGCTGTTGAGTTTGGTCAGCTGAGTTTAATACTCTGCCGAGTCTGTGTGAAAAATGTGGTTTTATAAGAAGTACATGAAGCATCTGCTGAGTTCGGTGTTCATTTGGGAGGTCAGCAGAGTGGGTCTGCTATGTTTGGTTTGCTGTGTTAGTTCTCAATATTAATTTGGGAACATGTTTGCATGGTTTTCCGTTTTTTTTTAAGGTTACTTCTGGGGTATTTCAGCCATTTACTGGGTTGACTCTTAAGACGGTAAGGGTTGGCTTCCCTTGGCCTATAAATACCATCTTTATTAGTTTTAAATTGTAACATTCTCATGATAATAAATAATCCCCGTTTGTCCGTGGAGTAGTCGACACATTGCCGGAAACCACGTTAAATATGCGTTCTTCTTGTTTTTGTTGTTATTCATTTGTTAGTAATTTATCTTTAGACACAATCACCATCACTTCTTGATCGATCCGTTATAACAAACTCGACATCGTGGCGTCCAGTCCATCAAGAAATCGATCATCTGCTTGAAGCTAGGTAGATTGGCACCAAGGTCATAATTGACGCTTACGATTTGGGATCTACACAAGTTTTTCTCGTGACAAAGATGTCTCGCTTTAAACATCATGATTGATAAGTTAACATGAAGATACATTTTTAGTCCATGGCGCATCAAGATGCGTGCTTTGTTTAAACAACAGGGGATTATAGGGTCCCTTGTCTAAATCAACGTAAGGAGGTGTCTTCTTTGAGAGCTGGTCTTGAGGAGAAAGCACATTCAAAAATGATGTTGTGCATATGCCGGAGGAAGGAGTTGAAGGAGTCGTGACCGGAGGAAGAGTGGGGGTAGGGGTGGTGACCGGAGGAGGGGGGGATTTTCTGGAATTCGAAAATTTGAAGAAGGAGAAAGAAATGAATAAGAAGAAGGGGGGCTGCCCGATTTATTATAGGTTTTAAGTTTAATGGGACGACATAATGTTTGTTGGGACGACATTGTCGTCCCATTAAAGTATTAATATATATATATATATATATATATATATATATATATATATATATTTAATAGCATATTATTAATATTATATATTAAATATTAACTATATAACTAAAGTATCAATATAATTATATAAATTACATATCGGTTTGAAATCACTTAATCCATTTCGGATCTCGGGATTGAGATCTATCGCTCGTTAATGAACCCTGAGATTCAAATCAATCACTCGATAACGAACTGACGATCTATAGTAGATAGTACTATCAGAATGATCTGTAAGGAAAGATATCGGTTTGAAATCACTTAATCAATTTCGGATCTCAGGATTGAGATCAATCGCTCGTTAACGAACCTCGAGCTTCAAATCAATCGCTCGATAACGAACTGGCGATCTATAGCAGATAGTACTATTAGAATGATCTATAAGGAAAGATATCTGTTTGAAATCACTTAATCGATTTTCATATCTCGGGATTGAGATCAATCGCTCGTTAACAAATCCCGAGATTCAAATCAATCGCTCGATAACGAACTGACGATCTATAGTAGATAGTACTGTCAGAATGATCTGTATGGAAAGATATCGGTTTGAAATCGCTTAATCGATTTCGGATCTCGGGATTGAGATCAATCGCTCGTTAACGAACCCTAATATTCAAATCAATCGCTCGATAACGAACTGACGATCTATTGTAGATAGTACTGTCATAATGATCTGTAAGGAAAGATATCGGTTTGAAATCCCTTAATCGATTTGGATCTCTGGATTAAGATCAATCGCTCGTTAACGAATCCCGAGATTCAAATCAATCGCTCGATAATGAACTGAAGATCTATAGTAGATAGTACTATCAGAATGATCTATAAGGAAAGATATCGGTTTGAAATCACTTAATCGATTTTCATATCTCGGGATTGAGATCAATCACTAGTTAACGAACCCCGAGATTCAAATCAATCGCTCGATAACGAACTGACGATCTATAGTAGATATTACTGTCAGAATGATCTGTATGGATAGATATCAGTTTGAAATCGCTTAATCGATTTCGGATCTTGGGATTGAGATCAATCGCTCGTTAACGAACCCCGAGATTCAAATCAATCGCTCGATAACGAACTGACGATCTATAGTAGTTAGTACTGTCATAATGGTCTGTAAGGAAAGATATCGGTTTGAAATCCCTTAACCGATTTGGATCTCGGGATTAAGATCAATCGCTCGTTAACGAACCTCGAGATTCAAATCAATCGCTCGATAACGAACTGACGATCTATAGTAGATAGTACTGTCAGAATGATCTGTCTGGAAAGATATCGGTTTGAAATGCTTAATCGATTTCGGATCTCGGGATTGAGATCAATCGCTCGTTAACGAACCCCGAGATTCAAATCAATCGCTCGATAACGAACTGACGATCTATAGTAGATAGTACTGTCATAATGATCTGTAAGAAAAGATATCGGTTTGAAATCCCTTAATCGATTTGGATCTCGGGATTAAGATCAATCGCTCGTTAACGAACCCCGAGATTCAAATCAATCGCTCAATAACGAACTGATGATCTATAGTAGATAGTAATGTCAGAATGATCTGTAATTAAAGATATCGGTTTGAAATCGCTTAATCGATTTTGGATCTCAGGATTGAGATCAATCACTCATTAACGAACCCCGAGATTCAAATCAATCGCTCGATAACGAACTGACGATCTATAGTAGATAGTACTGTCAGAATGATCTGTAAGGAAAGATATCGGTTTGAAATCCCTTAATCGATTTAGGATATTAGGATTGAGATCAATCGCTCGTTAACGAACCCCGAGATTCAAATAAATCGCTCAATAACGAACTGACGATCTATAGTAGATAGTCTCGCCGTAATGATCTATAAGGAAAGATATGGTTTGAAATCACTTAATCGATTTCGGATCTCGGGATTGAGATCAATCGCTCGTTAACGAACCCCGAGATTCAAATCAATCGCTCGATAACGAACTGAGAATTTATGGTAGAGAGTACTTTCGAATCACCAGATATTATCGTTCGATAAAAGAATTTTTATAAAAATAATGTATTTTTATATTTTAACGCAATTCTTATTAGAATATGCATATTAAAAAAATTGTTTTTATTTAAAGGGACGACTTTGTCGTCCCTTCAAATGAGATTTATATAAAACTGAATCTTATTTGTTAACACAACGTTTTATATGTCAAAAATATTTAATTTACTTTAAAGGTACGACATTTTTCGTCCCTACAAACAAATTTTTTATAATTTCTATTATACACATATTATTTTCTGAAAAACATTTAATTTCCTTTAAATGGACGACATTTGTCGTCCCTAAAAACCAAAAATCTTATATATTTTTTCATATAACATATTTTTGTCTGAAAAATGTTTAATGGGACGACATTGTCGTCCCTTTAAATAGTTCTATCCACGTGGAAATCCAAACTAACACGGTGGGGTTAATATTTTGTTTTTTGGGACGACATTGTCGTCCTTTAAAGTTTCACTCCGAAAAATCCGCACAAAACTTTGACTATGTTTGAATTCATTTAAAGGGACGACTGTGTCGTCCCAATAAAGATATTTAAAAGGACGACAATGTCGTCCATTTAAAGTTTGTCCCTTTAAACACATTTTCTTGTAGTGTTAATTATACGTTGGACCTATATTTTCAACATTATATATTCTCTCTTTTTCTGCAGAGACTTCGACGGTAAGAAAAAAGATGATGAAGTTGGATACAACACCAATCCTCCTCGAGGATCTAAAAAAAATCCATGTGCTAAATTCATTGTCCAAATGGAAAGGACGAGGACTCGCATTGATTTTACGGATCCGAAATCAAGCGAAACATTTTGCATGTTCCGTGTGATTGAGGTGTTAGAAACAAAAGAGTGTTATGACCCTTTGTTGTAAGGGTGATGCGTCTGTATTTTGTGGTGTTTTATGAGCTTATTTTATATCTATTTTGTCAGGAGATACACTTTTTCGGGTGTGTTTTGGTTGATTTTCAGGTTTTGGACACTTGAAAGAGAAGATGAAAGATTTCGGGACTTATAGAGCAGTTTTTGGAAGATTTGTGGAAGATTGGAGGAAAGTGCATTTCAAGAATTCATAGTTTGGTTTTAAATATGTCGGGATCTCATTTGTTGAAGAAAAGACAAAGTGTCGGCCAACGGTGGATTTTTGCTCTTGATTCACATCGATTTTTGATTATTAAAAGACCCATATTATTATTATTATTATTATTATTATTATTATTATTATTATTATATCAGATTTTCTTAAAAAATAATTGGGCTGGCCCATTTCACAATTCCTACGTTGGCAGCAACAACAGGAAGGCTGTGAAAGATTTTTATTTATTATTAGACATTACATATTAGAAGGAGGAATGGACAGAAGGGTACGAGTGAACTGACGGAAAAACAAAGCTGCGCTTACATTTCGCCGGCTAGTTTCTTCCTTAGCTTTTCATGTAAGAAGGTATTCAATGTTAGTTCTTGTATTTTGTTTATTTATTATGAATAGTTAGGTTTTTCTTCTAGTTAATTAATTGTTAATCCCTCGATTGCTATAGATTGTGAGATCGAATTGTTCATACTCCTCGATTAAATTGTTAGTATTTACTTATTTTCTGCTTTCATTGATTCATGATTTGATTGTTCGTTTAATTGTTTCGGCCGAATGATTGGATGAATAATTTGATCTAGCACCAAAAATCGAGTCTAGGCGATTGTCAAAAATGTTTGATTTTAAGTGGTAAACAACATATTGTCTAGCGGTACGCAGCCCGTAGGATTCCCTGTTGTGAAAATAAGTGATCTAGGTTAAAGTTAACCCAATGTGTGTTAATACCTAGAATTGGGTTTTTCTGATCGTTAAAGCAATTGTTCTCACCAAACTCTAGCGATTGTTGAGAGGTGTGCTCTGTTAGAGAATAAGTAGTGGCGATTGTCCTACTTATCGAACATAGGAAAAACTGGTTGCTTGGCGATTGTCGGCAACTATAACTAGTTTATTAATAATTTAACGAGTCATCCTTGAATCGATGATCAATCGTAGGAATTGAGGGGGGAACGATTAATTGACTAGAAATTTTCTTCGTTTATTTTTCATTTCTTTTTAGGAAATTTGTTAAAAACACAAATATATTTTATTTTACAAATTTTAGGAGAAATAAATCCACCGTTCCTTGTGGGTTCGACCCCTACTTCCGCTATACTAGCTATAAAGGTAGTAGGTGAATTATTTTTGGTGGTTTGACGACCCACCAAATTTTGGAGCCGTTGCCGGGGAACGGTGCTAAGTGGTTTATTTATTTTAGAATTTTGTATATACCTTTTTTGTTTTTGTTTTCTGTTTGCTTTGTTGGAGAGCATGTCAGGTTTCTTCTTTGGGAATTCCATTGCTCCTTTTGATCCGTATCGTTATCAAGTGGATCGTCCATATGATGAGAGAAATTGTAATGGTAACTACAATCCGGATAGAAGATCTGATTCTTACAGAAATGCATATAATCTGGGACGCGGTGACCAATCAAGTTTCACCTATGGGAGTTCATATGAGCCTCAGAAATATTCAAGGTATAATCTGTGTCAACCATCTTATTTACGATAACCCCTCAATAAACCTCAGCATACCCATTCAGGTTCATGTATGCTTGGTAATGATATTGTTGAATTATTTGAAGCTACCAACTCCATGATTGAACGAGATATAAGACGCTATGAGAAAATGGTGCCACTGAATTCACCACTAATTTCTACGGTGAAAGGATTAGTTGATTATTTTATAGATTTCTTGAATTATTACGTTGCCCATATGCGGAAACGAGGTGATGACCATAGTAGGTGGATGGCTGAGGAGATGTTAGACAGGGGAATGAAAACTGTATCACAAGCACAGAGTTTGTTACGACATTCCTGCATTGAAGATGAAGATGATGTCAATTATACAGAGGTCGTAACTGAAGGACCAATTGTGAATGATAAGAGGTTGGTAGACTCGACTAGTAGTGAAGAGGATGTTCATCCCATAGTGACTACAACTTCCGAACAATCCGATGATCAAGAAAAGGAGTGTGAAAAAATTGATCAATGTTCAAGGAAGTTTGGGGGTGAAGAGAAGGATCGTATGGATGATAACCATTTGGAAATTTTTCATCTAGGGTAGCAACATATGCAAAAGGGCATTGAAGTAATCCATGATAGCTCCATTTGTTTTAAAGAAGCCTCATTCCCACTGGATTTCTTTGTTATAAACACGGATGGGGAACATCCTAATCCTATTATCATTATGTTGGGGAGGTACTTCTTCAAGATACCTCGAGCCATGGTTCAGTTAATTTCCTATGAAGGTGAGATGGATGGCTTGTATTCTGAATATTCGTTGAAGAACCATGCAAGAAAAACTTATCCATTAGATAATGGATAGTGAGGTAAGTGTGTCTAGCCAAAGCATTAAATAAAGGCGCTTGTTGGGAGGCAACCCAATTAAAATAAATTTGGTAATTTTATTTTGTTTTTGTTTTTGTTGAATAAGTGAAGAGAGAGAGAGAGATTTGCATGTTTGGTGGAAGCTTTTGTCTGTTTTACAGGTGAAAACTGAGTTTTGTGATGAAATAGGAGGCGTTCATTTGAAGTTCATGTGTGGAGGCACAAGTTTGGGGGACATGTTTAAGAAAGGCGAATTTCACTTTTCCATCAAGTCGGGATCCTAGGGAATTTGAGAATTGTTTCAAGGATGCATGATTTCACTTCTTGGTCAAGTCGGGATCCTAGGACACCCACCTCCCACATTGCCACCCTTTCTCTCCTTCATCCACAAGCGACATCAGCGGGTTCAGAATCATTCCAAGTATCTTACCCTTCCGCACCACCCAGGACGCAGTTGCATATGGCAATGCTTAGGACGCTCCAAGACATATACTCCTCCCTCAATGGATTGAATTGTAAACATTCTCCTCCCTTTTTCTTTTTCATTTTATTTTATTTTCTTTCATATTAGATTAGTATTTTGTTGCATATCATGCATACCATGTTAGATGCATCTCATGGCATATTTTGCATTCTTCCATCCACTTTTAGCATACATTGGGGACAATGTATGATATAAGTGTGAGGAGCGCGTTCATGCATTTTCATATTAGAATTGCATCGTTAGGACATTTTAGGATCTCATAAGCACCGAGTATGCCTTTGATGACATTTTACCAACTTTTTCATGTAAATTTTGTGTGATGTAATAATATTCAAACAATAATTAATCAATGCAAGCACACATTTTTGTTGATACACACTCACCTTAGGTCACTTGTTTATGAATTTTAGAGGTAAAATCATTGAGCCCTAACGAAAAACCACTTAAAAGTGAGGTTTCACCTAGCCAAAGAGCGCACTCGCTCATATTTTTCTTTGAGTGGTATCCACACTTCTAATGTCATTCTAGAATTTGCGTTGACGTACATTTGAGACCACACTTTTTAGGTTTAGTCCACTTAAATGATTGAGGCACCTAGGATTTAACCCTTCTAGACCCACTTTTGTTGGCCTACCCATGTTATACCCCTAGTTAGCCCTTTCTAGCCTGACCCTTCTTTGATCAACTCTGAAAATTTATACCTCGCCTTTTTTCTTACGATATCCCCTCTTCTTGTTGACCTTGTTGTCGGGAGATTGTATCAATAGTTGCATGAAATCTTGGAAAAGTACCTAGAAGTGAATATCAAGAGAAGTATGGCTCAAAATTATGTTATGAGGTATATTTCAAGATCTAGAGTAACAAAAAAAAAAATGAAAAAAAAAAAGATTAAAAAAAAGTGAAGAAAAAAGAGCTTACAATGAATGGGTGTTTTATATATTGAATAAGGAGCTTGTTTCCGTGCATGTTTTTTTTTTTAAAATTGTTGTTTGCACTCCTACTCTTGGTTATGAGATGTGATGTTTTGGAGCCATGTTGAGCGTTTCAGTTGGAATCATTTTTGGTGACTGTGTGATTATAGAATGGTTATTCATGCATTCTCCTTGACAATTTTAGCCATATATTCCCTTTTTCCCTACCTTGTTTTCAGTCCCTAGCCTCGTTACAACCCTGTGAAAGACCTCATGATTTGTGTATTGGATTTTGAAGTTATAGTGGTGGAGATTTGATTGATATGCAAACTTATGGTAATGCTTGGTTGTGTGTTGATTTTTGAGGGTGTGTGAATTGTCCCTATGCGTTATTGAGAGTTTTACCCGTGAGGACAAGTTGGGACTCATTTATTTTTCAACTTTAAAGTTTATGACCGAGTGAGGTAAAGTGAGTCGTATGAACACTAATGTGTGAATATATTGCTCGAGTACCATTTGATTTGCATTATGGAATATGAGGTTGATGAAACGGTTGGACATGCGTCATTATTGGAATTCTTTTGGTGCTTTGCATTCATGTAGTTTTAGGTCATGCATTTTTCTTTTCTTAATTTTGGAGATGAGAGTGCATGCTTGAGGACAAGCAATGATCTAAGTGTGGGGGAGTGATGCGTCTGTATTTTGTGGTGTTTTATGAGCTTATTTTATATCTATTTTGTCAGGAGATACACTTTTTCGGGTGTGTTTTGGTTGATTTTCAGGTTTTGGACACTTGAAAGAGAAGATGAAAGATTTCGGACTTATATAGAGCGCTTTTGGAAGATTTGTGGAAGATTGGAGGAAAGTGCATTTCAAGAATTCATAGTTTCGAGTTTTAATTTATGTATGTCGGGATCTCATTTGTTGAAGAAAAGACAAAGTGTCGAAATAACGGTGGATTTTTGCTCTTGATTCACATCGGGATTTTGATTATTAAAAGACCCATATTATTATTATTATTATTATTATTATTATTGTTATTATTATATCAGATTTTCTTAAAAAATAATTGGGCTGGCCCATTTCACAATTCCTACGTTGGCAGCAACAACAGGAAGGCTGTGAAAGATTTTTTATTTATTATTAGACATTACATATTAGAAGGAGGAATGGACAGAAGGGTACGAGTGAACTGACGGAAAAACAAAGCTGCGCTTACATTTCGCCGGCTAGTTTCTTCCCTTAGCTTTTCATGTAAGAAGGTATTCAATGTTAGTTCTTGTATTTTGTTTATTTATTATGAATAGTTAGGTTTTTCTTCTAGTTAATTAATTGTTAATCCCTCGATTGCTATAGATTGTGAGATCGAATTGTTCATACTCCTCGATTAAATTGTTAGTATTTACTTATTTTCTGCTTTCATTGATTCATGATTTGATTGTTCGTTTAATTGTTTCGGCCGAATGATTGGATGAATAATTTGATCTAGCACCAAAAATCGAGTCTAGGCGATTGTCAAAAATGTTTGATTTTAAGTGGTAAACAACATATTGTCTACCTAAGCACGCAGTAGTAGGATTCCCATTGTGAAAATAAGTGATTTAGGTTAAAGTTAACCCAATGTGTGTTAATACCTAGAATTGGGTTTTTCTGATCGTTAAAGCAATTGTTCTCACCAAACCTCTAGCGATTGTTGAGAGGTGTGCTACACAATTAGAGAATAAGTAGTGGCGATTGTCCTACTTATCGAACATAGGAAAAACTGGTTGCTTGGCGATTGCCGGCAACTATAACTAGTTTATTAATAATTTAACGAGTCATCCTCGAATCGATGATCAATCGTAGGAATTGAGAGGAACGATTAATTGACTAGAAATTTTCTTCGTTTATTTTTCATTTCTTTTTAGGAAATTAGTTAAAAACACAAATATATTTTATTTTACAAATTTTAGGAGAAATAAATCCACCGTTCCCTGTGGGTTCGACCCCTACTTCCGCTATACTAGCTATAAAGGTAGTAGGTGAATTATTTTTGATGGTTTGACGACCCACCAAAGGGAAATATTACAACTATACAACACTAATAAAGGAATAAATAAAGGCGGATAAAAGTGGTTCAAATGAAAGATAAGATGATGATATTCAAATGAAAGATATGATAGATTTTATTAGAATAAATTATATTTATCTTTATTTTTCATTTAAATAAATATTTTAGCTTTAGGATTATTTATTTTGAATTAGGTTGTTATTATCTTTCTTTCTTATATAATGGAGAAATATTGTATCATCAATCATCAGTTCAATAAAACAGTTTCAGAGTCTTCCGTTTGTGCATTCTGATTTTTTTAACACATATTTGGATCTTGATTATTATGTAGGACTGTAGGTCCACCATAATCAGTGATTAATAATTGCAGTGTATTCGTTCTTGGGACGTCGTTATACCACTGTTCGGGTCCTTTTAAAATTTCGCTCTAATTTTACGTACCTTCAGTGATTTGATGTTATTGATCATTTATTGATCAATAACACACGATCATTTGAACAGGTTTAATCGGAGCAAAACTTTTGAAATATTGTCTATAAATTATTTTCTTACTTCTAAATGTATGCTTTTTTTTTTTCTTCCCTTTTGTTATGGGTCAGAAGACATTTTTGCACTTTGCTATTTTCTTGGTAGTAAAAAAGAAAATTGTCTTATGTCCAAAATTGTCTTTGAAAAAATAGGCATGTTTGGAACTAGGTATGATAAATTTATCTATGACAAGTTTGGCCGTAAAACTTTATATATGAATAATGTTACGGCATATATATATATATGTCGTATCAAATGTATCATCATTATCGCATTTTGTCAAGCTATCATATAATGGTGGTTATGTAGTACCAAATGTGTTATAAAATGTGTTTTGCACAATATTATATCTTTTACGATGGACAATTTTAAGAGCGTACTCTTGTTTTTCTTATAAAGTAGCAATCTTTGTCAAAGCTTAGTTATCCATTTTCTGGAATTAGACAATAAAAATGTTATAAGGATGGTGTATCCCTATATACGATCGAAACGATAGGTAACAACATAAGAGTCATAATATGTGTGATAATACATTTTTACACTAATGATCATTATGAAAATATCTACTAATTGACGTGATATCCACCTTAATTAATGGTATAAAAATCTTTGTAAAAAAACCGATTTAATTTGTTGCATCACTAGCTATAAACGATCAACAATATATAATTTTAGGAAAAAAGTAGAAGAAGAATTGTTTTCTGCTTATGAACAAAAGAACCCTAAAAAATATTTATTTGAAAAACTCGATCACAATTCATTGATCATTGTTGATAATACGCAGAATTGGAGTTACTAAAGTTAAATTAATAGGATATATATAGGGCACAAATCATTTATGTCCGGCACTTAGTATATGTGCTTTGCTTTTGTTTTAGCTTGCTAGTTTTTGCTCTACTTGCTGTAAGGCTTTGTTGGGGGTTTTCTTGGTTTTGTTTGAGTAATTTTTTAAGTCTTGACAATCTTGTCTAGCTCCTGGCTAGCTTTTTTATAATAATAATATAATTTGCCGTTAAAAAAAAAAACTAAACTCTAACTACCTCATCCAGACAAGATGTTCGATCGATATCTCAGTGAGAAGTTTAAGTTGGATATGAGCTTGTTCACATCAATCTTCAATGTCTACAGCATTTTGAACACATCTCTAATATCTTCCCACAAGATGAAATTACTTTGATGCTTGAGTTTGTTGGCATCAATTGCTTTTGTAAGTGTGTCTGCAAGTTGATTTTGTGTTCTACCAGACATCAAATTGATGAATACAGCTTGGACATTGTCTATGATCGATTATGTGACAGCCAAGTTCCATGTGTTGGTCCTCTCATGAAACGTTGGATTCTTGGCAATGTGTACAGAACTGGCATTGTCACAGAAAAGAAAGATGGTAGCGTGACAAGGATCTGTAGATCCATCAATTAATAATATAATAAAGCCATTGAATTTTACATATTGCATTCACCATTGACCTATATTCAGCTTTTGATGAGCTTATTGTTATGGTTTTATGTTTCTTTGCATTCCAAGATATTGAAGTTGAGATCGCGGGTAAGTCGCTTCTATTAGCAAGAGGACTAGTCTCAGAATACCCTACTCCCGGCCCCTAGGTCCACTCTGGGGTCATTCTAGGAGGAGTTATGAAACTCTCCGCGACTTCAATAACAATACTAGAAATCCCACTATAACAAAATAAATCCACAAAATTGTTCAATAAAATCCACAAATGACTTTACAATACTTCAATAACGAACTTCATTACAATATTACCACAAATCAATTTTACATAAATCACTAACTATTTCCACTAAAAAAAAAAATTACAACAGCTCATAAAATAAAACGAGGTAATGCATCCATCCAAAACATAAATTCTTTTTCCTTGGATATCGATCAACATAAACTCTTATACCCTTCTTTATCTCTCGGTCAATAACCTGCATATATATTTTTATAAAAGAAAAAAAAAACAAAAAGAAACAAGGAAAACGAGGCGTCAGCAAAGGGCTGGTATGAGCCACGTGTGCAAGTGTTATACTATATATATATATATATATAATATCTTGATCAACTTTTAGAAGTAACAGCGGAAGTCTTTTAATTATTAATTGATTGAACAAATGAAAAGATCAATATTAGTCTTGAAGTGCACGAGTATTAATAAATCATGTCAAGCTTTATTTACAAGCACCAGCTTTGGCCGAGCTGATGAGTCAAGTACCGCCTAACACCGTTTTACCATATGGATTTCAACCGCACTCCACGAGAACTAGCCATGCACGACAACTCCGGCCGATTGTCGTGAAAAGAATCAATCTTCGCCGTGCAAACCTCCTACACGGTTCCAGCCAACCCTATCCATGCCCTAGGACCGACGCACCAACTGTCAGCCCTTGCTTTCCCGGCTATAGCATGAATCTTCGGGAAAAAATACCGTCCCCACTCTTACGAGTGAGCACTCTAGCTATCAGCAGTAAGATTTCGAGCCAAGAGCCCGAGACCAGTGACTAGCCGTTCTCCTAGAGCAGTAACTACAATCCCCTGGCCACCAGAGTTTTGACACTTTCATGCCACGAGCGAGCGAGCGAGCAAGTATTATCCATCAATTCCAAGTATCAGTTTTATTTATTTATAAAAATATGCACTAGCTCTAATCAAGTCGTTTAATTTTAAAGAAATCATTTGAAAATGACTTCCGAGTTTAAAAGTTCATTCGATATATAAACACAAAATATTTGAAAATAATATAAAACACACTTTTGGCTTTATATCAAAATAAAAGACTCACCTCCGGTCCGATCGGCTAATTAAAGTATGGTCGATTGCCCAATCATAGATGCGAGCCACTCTATCATGTGAAATTTTTGGATAGTACGTACCTACGTATGGATATGTGAGGTGACACGATCAGAACCACACAGTTTAAGTGCAGTTTAAAATCGCGTGGTGTGTGGTGTCTTGGCGGAGGCTTATCCGCACGTAGTACGGTGTATGCAAAAACTTCCCACCTATCATACGACTCTGATCCGGCAACACCTATGGTGTCATCACTCATTTACTATTCTTGCATAGTGTGGCTATAGAGTAGATGAAATCATTTACACTTTAATTTGCCTATAGAGTAGATGAGATCATTTACACTTTTATAATTAATTTTGCATACCGACAACAGCACTATATAAGCATCCGATTGTAACTTGCGAAGTTGAATGCTATCAATCTGCGTTTCTCTCTTTTGTAATATATATTAACACCATCATTACCTAACACCATAAAACATATATAAACTAACCCTTCCCATGTTCAACGTTCCACAACCTTTTAGAACTATACCATTAAACAATTCTCTCGATCGAAGAAAAACCCATCTCCCTCTGGATGACCGTAATTGTTCCGTTTCTCCTGACTAACTTGTTACGACTCAATGGATAGATGGAAGGAGGAAACCAAAATCACAGTGTTTGCTGAGTTATATGCTGGCCCATCAAGGATTTATCAGATATTAACTTCAAAGAGATTAACAACATAGGTTGGTGGTGATGGCAAACTTCTTATTTTAGTTGCAGATGATGGTGAAGATGAAAGAAAACCCATTTTTCTTTCGAGGAAGAAAGAAAACGTAGAATGAAGAAAACTAATTCTCCACATGTATGTATATATATATATATATATATACCCACAGTTGTTATGATGATTTTTTTTTTTAATATATGGGAAGCAGACCGGAAAGAAACTGCTTGAAGTAGAACTAAATTATAATGTCTAAGTAACTGAAGATAAATTTTTTTAATATATGGGAAGCGGAACGGAAAGAAACTGCTTGAAGTAGAACTAAATTATAATGTCCAAGTAACTGAAGATAAAATTGATTGTTTTAATAAATGAGACTATTTACCGTAATAGTAATAATATTAATAGTAATTGTATTAATGATGAGTGATGATAATAATAAGAGTAATAGTAATAATAATAACAGTAGTAAAATAATAGTAATAATATAGTGAGTATTAATAATAAATGAGTGGAGAAATAATGACCTACTCTCCCTAAAAAAAACTTGGATGGCCATAAATTGTATTCCATTATTATTTTTATTCTTATTTGACAACTAAACCCTTTTCATTTTATGTCATAAAATTTGAGGCGTTCTAGTCCATCGTTGTATAGAAAACGCAGCGTGGGTCGAATCCCACAGAGATATAGAAAACTCTTCAAATAATCGTATTTCTATACTATACGATTAAGAAGACATATAGCGGTCATGGACCAACATAACAAGAAAATAAAAAAAAGGGTTGCCCTTTTCCTCCTCCCAACCAATCTCCCGACCTGGCATTAATTAATCTATCATGATTAACCATCCTATAATATCCAGAATACCAGATTCATAAGTTTCAATATTAATTAAGGGTCTGTTTGTTTACACCACTTAACACTTATTCTTAAAAGAATAAGTGATTGTTAAAATAAGTGTTGTTTGATAATACTTTTTAACACCTCTTAATTAATTAAGATCTTCTGAATTTCCTGTGAAAAATTATGGAAAATTTTAAGTGGTTGAGGAACTACTTAATGTTGATTTTTTTCAATAAATCTACGTTAGGTAGGGGTACACCCCACACCCATACCTATATCACACCTACACCCCACCCTCACCCTACCCCCAACCCCACCCCCATCCACCCCACCCATACCCCCACCGACCCCACACCCCACACCCACACAAACCCATACCCCACACACCACACACCTGCCCACACCCTCACCCACCCATACCCATACCCACCCCCACACCCCACACCCTCATACCCACCTACACCCACACACCCCCACTCCAACAACCCCACTCCCACCCTCCCTACACCCACACCCAAAGACACACCACACACCACACCCACACCCACCACCCCATACACACCCCACACCTTACACCCCCACAACCCCCTGCACTGCACACCCACCCCACACACAACACACCCGACACCCACCCACACCCACACACCACCCTACACCCACCTACACCCCCCATTACCCCATCCCAACACCCCCTACCCACCCTCCACACACCCACATCCACATACACACTCACGAAACAAATTCTAATTTCAGATATAATAAATGTTACCAAACAGTCTAATCAATTTCAGCACTTAAAATATTCAGATACTTAATTTATTCAGAATTAAGACTTCAGATTTCAGACTTTAGATTTCAGTCTTCAGTTTTAACAAACGGCCCCTAAGCTACGGGTGCATTCCCCTAAACTTGTTTTACTTATCATTGATCAGACAACCGACATCTGTGTGCAGTTAACCTAACTTAGACTGTATTAACATCACATGCATTAAGTATTAGGGATTGCCGGCGTAAACCGCCAACCTTCCTAGGCAACCATCGACAATGACTAGCATTACCTAGAAATCGATCGACAATGTCATAACTAACACTTCAACTACGTTCCATCATCCTACTTTACAAAAACGAATACCAGCCAAATTTAAATACACATAAGTTAAACCTGTTAATCAGATGTAGTTGGTGCAAATCCTCAAAATTAGGGCTTACAGAGTTGCTTCATTGTGGCGGTAAAGACTTTGCCCGCAACAAGAATCGCAGCGAATCATATTTCAGGGATATTATGATTAAGGTTTTACTGGTGAATTACAGTGAGTGTAATCATTCATATTAACTAACAAACGATCAAAACATAGCTACCATATTAATTATGAAGGAACGTTCAAACCCTTCATACCTTAACAATTGATGCCTAGCTTGATTGTTAGGTCCCCATATATTAGAAGGTTTGATGATACCAAAATAGTTGGTTTAGAAATCAAATATAAGTTTGCTTAGTAGTTTGACAAACGAATTGTATAGGATTAGTCAGACTTTTCTTGTATTTGCATTTAATCAAATATATAGTCAAAGTTAGTCTAGGCTTGAAGACTTGAAGACTAGAAGATCATACTCTCATCCATCTATCAAGCAAACTACTCATCCAGAAGTCAGAGTTCTTACAGAGGAAAACATACTAGCAAGCAAGTAAAGAGCAGACGAGTAAAGCAATCAAGATCCAGACTAGCCAAGAATCAGACCAGAGACGACTATGCTCCTAAAGTGACTAAAAAAATATGAAGTGATAAATTAAAGGGCGTGTAGCCATCCATACGATCAACACTTGATCGAATGGCTACACAATCATACAAGTGGAGAGATCGCATTTAATGCTAAAAGATTGCATTCTAGAAGCCATCAAGTACAAGCTTCCAACGGACAAAAGCTGAACGGGTCTTTTTGAAATCAAGTGACATGTAACGCCCCGTTCCCGGACACCGAGTCCTTATCCGGAATTCGAAACGTTCGGCACGCATAATATTAAATAAATATTATTACACGTAAACCTCTACTATGTCGTATCAAATTAAAGCAAACGGAAGCTAAAAAGACTCGGGTAATTTTTTTTCAAATAACCAAGAATAGAAATACTAAAGGTAGAATAAAATGTAATACTTATTACATCGGAAAAACCAAACGAATCCAAAAGTACGAATCTTAAAAACTAGAAGGGAACTACAAGATTAATTAATAATCCAAGTCTATGAAATAAATGTAAATAAATAAATAATAGACAATGTCTTCAACTCCGGCGTCCTCAAACATCGTCATCAAAGTCCTCCTCGAACTCCTCATTTACATGTTCGTCTTCTCTCCCCCAAACACATAAATAAACATGCATTTGAGGTAAGTACATTTGTACAAAGTAAGAAGTAGAAGCTACAATTCAATTAAAGTTATTATTAAAGATGTTATCTTAGTGAGACCAACTCAATTTAGGGTTCACTCCGTGCCCATCGGCACGCCATGACTATACGTTTAGCTTAGCTTATCTTTGTTACATCATTACTCAAGGACACAAATAGCATGGCGAAAATTCCACCACGAGATATACTTGCCAACTACGGTGATTAGCACCGGTAGTCCCGGATCTCCCGGTATGCATATACGTTCGATGGATTTTCTCCACTACCTTCACCTTTTGAGCCAAATCATTGTCCACCTTTTATGAACGTATCACATCGCCGATTTGAATCAGTGTCTAACCAAGAATAGATGACGTTTTAGCTTTTACTACACTTATGTAATTATTAATGTGAATTAACTAGTCACCTAAGTGTTTTCGAATAATACTCACCTTATCAACTCTACTCCTCACTTAGACGACTAGACATCACATCCTATCAATTACATACGCACATTGATGAACCCTAGTTTATCAAAGCACAAGCCCTTTCATGCCCTCCCGACGGATCCGAACTTCAACTCCCTTTAACAAAGACATTCGGTGTTTTAACCTGAACGAATCGAAACTCAATCGGTGCTTGTTCATATTTAATTAATCTTAACATATCGTGATTAAGGGTTTAAAATAGTGAAAACATGATTATGAGGTCAAAAACCAAACTAAGGTGCTAGAATAGTGAAAACAAAGTAAAACAGGCCGACGCCCGCTTGGGAACCCTATGGACGCCCATCCAGTAATCAGACGCCCGTCCCACTAACCTTGACGCCCGTCCGCCAAAAAAAACTACATCCTCGAATCAAAATTGACCTCAACGCCCGTCGCGCTAATGCAGACGCCGTCCGAAAGTTACTAGGGTTTCAGACGCCGCTTCCGCCTAGTCACGCCGCCCGACCGGCCCAGTTTTCCCAAAATGATAAAACCTTCACAACTCGATTTAAATCGCTTCTAACCTAATTAACCTCGTTTTGACAAGAATACACATAGAAAACATATTTAAACATCTATGATCCTTTGATCAATGAAAAGCACAACTTTCTTGTATCTACGCGCCGTAAATCTTGATCTAAACCTCAATAACAATAATTGGAATTGTAGGAAGAGACTCTTACCTCTTAAGCAGCAAATTCCAACTCCAAACCACGTAAAACAAAGAAAAAAAACTGATCCTTTTCTCAGAGGAAAACATGTGTGATAAATCCAAACTTAGATTAGATTCAATCACACGCTTCTATAAGAAAAAAACTACGAATTGATGAGTTCGAATCCATCAAACTTGAAGAAGAACAAAGCTAGGGTTTAATCATACCTTATCAAAGCTCCAACTTTCTGTAATCAAAACGTTGCCTTCTTCACAACGATTCCGGTGCTCGACTCGATCTGAAAACCGTCAAGAATTGACTTAGCAAACAATGAACAAAACTCTCAGCCCTAACCTTGCTCTCTCTCACACGTAGAAGGTGAGTTTTGGAGGTGGAAAATATGATTAAAAGATTATGCGGCTGATTAGGTTGATTTTTCCTTAAATAGGGAA
Organism: Gentiana macrophylla; assembly: GCA_026214975.1. Taxonomy (NCBI): domain Eukaryota; kingdom Viridiplantae; phylum Streptophyta; class Magnoliopsida; order Gentianales; family Gentianaceae; genus Gentiana; species Gentiana macrophylla. Next base: position 77,557,406 of record CM047807.1, on the reverse strand, counting down.
AATCCCAAAATTACCTAATTTCACTGATTTTCCTTAATCACCCTTATTAAATCAAATTTTCTTCCTTAAATATTTATATATATATATATATATCTCGAAAATATACATATAAATATCCAAATTATTAAACTCCAAATAAAAGGAACCGAACCCAATATTTCGTTTTTCGCAAAATTACACGCCCATACTTTCCGAAAATCGAATTTTACATTCTTCCCCATAAGGAGTTTCGTCCTCGAAACTTAGAACATACCTGTAAGTCCATAAAATCTGAAACTCACTGATCATATCGACCTCAACTTCCCAAGTAGCTTCATCCGTGAATGATTGCTCCATTGCACCGTAACCAAAGGAATCAACCGCCTCTTAATCGCCTTCTCTTTCCGGTCCAAAATCCCGATCGGTGTCTCATCATACGAAAAGATTGTCTTGAAGAATCTCCGGATCAACACTAGTCTCAACATCCGCCTTGGTCAAACACTTCTTCAACATCGGGATGTGAAACACATTGTGGACTCTTGACATGGATTCCGGTAACTTAAGCTTGTAGGCCAACGGTCCAACTCTCTCCGTAATCTCAAAAGGTCCAACGCACCTGGGCTTATCTTTCCTTTTTGTCCAAAACATTTCACTCCCTTCATTGGTGAAGCTCAGAGGTAAACTCTTTCACCAACTTCGAACTCAAGAGGTCTCCTTCTAACATCTCGCCTTGACTTTTCTCGTCTATCTTGAGCCGCTTTCAAATTCTTATTAACTAATCGAACTCTCTTTTTAGCTTGTGTCACGGATTTTATTAACACAAAACAAACAAGTAATAATCCGTTAACCTCAAGTATAAGGATCGTAGTAAAGAGGTTGATGCCGGGTCGATCTTACGGGGAACTAAACGATTGTGATTCTAGCTTTTTGTCTAACCTAACTATGTTACTGAAACTACTCTAAACAGGAATAAACATCAAACAAAACAGAAGATAAAACTAGACAGAGGATATAGTCCAAAGCTAGGAAGGATACGGGCTCATGAACCAATTTAAACTAACTAAACTAAGATGCAAGTAAAAGTAAACTACTAAACAAATTCAAGTTTCAAGGATTTAAATCAAGTTTATAACGGACAAACGAGGATTGATCCACCTATCCAACAAGCATTGACTTCCTACCTCGATTATATTGTGGTTTTTATCTAGGTTGTGATTCACCTTATCTAAACATGAACCCTAATTCCTTAGAAAGTTCATCTATTAATCTATTATCTTCCAATGCAAGATTAACGCGTTTTCTAACCCAAGGTGTAAACTTTACGTTTATAATCTAGCAATTAAACCTATTAACTTCCGTTATGATAGATTCGAATTACTATTCTTATTCATGATGATCTAGGGTTTATTAAGATTTCCATCAACAATAAACAATCACACATGCAGATCTTCCGATATAAAAGCAATTAAACGTAATAAAGATGAATAAGAAACAACCTTTAAATAAAAACTCACACTACAATCGAAGAAAACGAAATCAACAATCGTTGGACGGCTTCACAATTCTCGTTTGATGAAGCTTTTAGCCTCTGGACATCCTCGGCAACTCAAATTTGCAGTGAATAGTGCATAAAAAGTAACTAGTTTAATCTAGATCTAAAGTGCATAAAACTGGAATAAAAGGAGAAAACGCAGCCTAAAGCCGCCTTTAGGTTTAGGGTTTTGAATAATGAGTGTATGGTATGTTTTGTGTGGAGAACAAATTGCTATATATAGATTTCAAGTCGGTTCAAAGAATGTCGTCCGACGGACGCTCGTCCGCTCTTGTGAACGCCCGTCTGTAGATCTCGATAAATGCAACGCCTGCTCGCATGGCCCAAACTCTCTCAGATCAAAATTGCTTCTCCGGACGCCCGTCCGCTTTATCAAACGCCCGCCCACTCCGGACGGGACTCGACGCTGCTCGTGATGGTCGTAATCTTGATTTCTTGATCTTTATCTCTTTTCCTCTAAGTCATTCCTTCATTATCTCTTTTATCATCAATTAACTCGAACTTAATCAACTTTTGATCATCTCTTGAGCCTCAAACATGTATCTATAACACATAAAAACATCGCAAAAATGTAATAATGTCCAAATAATCATAAAATCATATAAAAACACCAAAATCAACCAATTTTGCGAATAACTTATTTAAAACCTCATTTACTCAATACATTCATTAAACACTCGTTTCTTATGCAAATTTATACAAATACGGGGGAAAATATCCTAGAATATAGCATTATAAATCGTATAAAATCACCCTTAACAACTCCCCCACACTTAAGCTTTTGCTCGTCCCGAGCAAAACAAAACAAAAATTAGGCTCGAGAAAAGAACAGACATCTAAACATACATAACACATATCCAATAAATCAGAAGTTCACCATTGTGTGTGTGCATAGCCATAGAAAACTTCCACTATATCCAAACACGAGAAACTCAAAGCAAAACTAGCTAGTACCCCCTCGTAGACTAGTAATAAATGACACTCATAAGATGCACCCTACAAACGTGATATATCCCGAAAAAGATGATCGAATGTATCTAGGGCCTTTTGAATTACTCAGAGGATAATCCCTACATCATATCTTGTCAGGTTTTCTACTGGATAAGGTAGACGATAACTTAGTCTTATATACATTTCATAACACTTCATTAGTTGATTTAACTTTTTCACTTTAAACACACAATAGGATAAGCTATTGCCCTCATAGTAGAATAGGACATTTCGAGATAATACCCTACCTTACTCCAATCATAAGGCAGCTTTCCCTAACTGTCGTGAGCTTTTAGTCATCATAGTGGTATAGGACATACGTGGTATACCCTATCGCACTCAAATCATCGACTAGCTTTCGACACACCCAATTTTTTCATACTTTTTCAACTTTTTCATTTGACAATAAGTTACGTGTTACTTATCACATTCAAACCTTCAGATATTCACAGTATATCATACTCGAGCTAATACTGCACTATCATAGATCTCAAGATATATACGTAGCACTAAGCACATGACTTATAAGAAAATCAAAATCACTCGTCCAAACGGGTATAGCTTTATAAAATAGCTCATCGTCACTATGGCTCGTGAAAAATCGATCTCGTGTGAAACAACTAACTTATCAAACATATGATATACAAATTTAAATGACTATAAAAATAGCGAACATTGAATCGAAATGCCTACTCGGGACAAAACAGAAACAAAAGTGTCGAAAGAAATCCGAAAATTTTAGCTCATTTTCATAGAAACATTACTCATTAAGCAAATGTATAGATACATATCGAACATTCCCCTCCCCCACACTTAAAGATCAACATGTCCTCATGTTGTGCAGAGCGAAAGAAAAAGGAAAAAAAAAACTTAGCTGATTTAAATCGAAATGCGAAGCGTTGGTCAGGCCGGAGCCTACATAATTACACTTTAAAATGCGCAACCAGACAATGTAGTTCAATAAAACCGCTAAAAATATACCTGCACGTCTTGACAAACATGGAACCATCTCGGGGAAAACGGGGAGTTATACCAAAATGAAAAGATATATCAAATTCAAGGATTAATCAAGAGATAAAGCATCCAATACAACCAAAAAGTATAAACAAAGTCGAAATGAAAGTACGGGTGCCTTATGGCTTACATGATCCATCGGAAATAAGAAATAGTAGCCAAATACAAAATACAATGAACCACGTAATTAAAAGTAGCAAAAATATACAATCACAGTAGCTAGTGCAAATCAAAAGTGAAAAAATAGACAAAGAAAATCAAGATTGGCCCGGAGCCGGAGTATCATCACCGGAGGATCAGAAGGAGGTGACGGAGCCCTAGCTGCCGAATCAGCCGCTTCTCGCCGGAAGATGCCTCGCACTCGTGAAGAACATCGGCAATGGCCTGCTTCAATCTCAAAAGAATAATGGAAATCAATGAGGCTCGGATCGAAAACTCGCTATCCTCGGTTGCCGCCTTCACATATACACTTCAGATCGCCAAAATGTTGTTCGAGACGCCCCGATGTCTTCCACCAATCCCGCACATCGCTGGCCATACTTAGCCACATCCGGACCGAGGGCAGTAAAGCAGGAACCGTAGACGCTTTAGGTGGTGCCGAAGATGAACCGGCTCCTGTGGTGTCTCCATCTCGCACGGACTGAAGGCTTACCCTTCTCACGCCAGACGGCCTCGGATTCTTCGGTTTATGATCGCCCCATACTCAGGCACACCGGCATCGATACAGAGACTGTGGATTAAGTGAGGGATAATCAAGCATCGGGTATAGATCTTCTGATTAATAGCCACCTCATCATATAACGCCTGCCCCACATCCACGTTTAGGCCAAATGTCAATCCGTATAACATGCCGAGGTCACCTATGTGAAAGTGCGCCAGTTGTTCTTAGGCAACAACCGACTCAATAAACCGACATCGCACCTTCCAGCCTCCGTCCAGTGTCGTGGTAACCAACTCCTTCCGGTCGCCTCCGGTCTTAACGCCCACGCCTCGTCCGACACACTCAGAATCGCAACTCCTCCAAAGGATCATGCCCCAAACTCGCCTATGCAAAATCTCCTCCTTATAATCTCTACCTCAAAAGCCGCTAAGTTGTACTGCGCATTGATCACCTCCGTGTAAAAGGAACTTCTACCCTCGCACCACAACTACCTTCGCCCCCAAGTTGGTTTCCGAACAGCTTGCATAAAATTCCCGAACTAGGGAGCTATTGACCGGGTAGTCGGGATAGTCATCAAAGCTTCCCATTTCCGATCCTTGAGCAACTTAACGAACCCCGGATCGACTTTGGCCTCCAAAATGGCCCGCCACCAACATCGCCCTCGAGAAATAATACTGCTTATACACATCGTGAGCTCTGTGGTTTATGAATCGACGAGGTAAGGCATAGAGGTACGGTTTTGGATTTCTTTCTAGAGGGGCAGCCCTAGGTACAACCGGTTCCTCTTCCCGGTAGTGTCTATAGTCTCCCCACTTCTGCACGAGGTACAACCGGTTCCTCTTCCCGGTAGTGTCTATAGTCTCCCAGCTTTCTAGACGAGGCTCCCCTTCGAACTCTGGCATCCGTACTCAAAGGCACATCGTCATCGGGCCTCGAGTCGAGGTCGGCTCATCTCTCAAAGTAGCCCTAGTTTGGGTGGCTCTAGAGGTTGTTCTCGTGATAATCACACCTCGGTTAGGATCAACTAAAGTAGGATCAAACTCCTTGGCGCTTCTTTCCGGCCTCCCTAGCCACTTCCTTACCATGCCTCTTAACCACTCCCTTCTTATGAACCATTTTCTAAACCTAGACTACAAGAAAACAATCCCAATTCACAACAAGAGATACCCGCTTAACATCCAAAGCGGATTTCAAAACAACCAAACCACACCCACAATCATCACCAACCAACCAATTCACCATCCACCACAACACCACATCACCATATCGTGAGCGTAAAGAAACACAAAACTAGAAAAAAAAAAAAAAAAGCGAATTAAGATGACATTCAAGGGAACGAGCCGACCCAAAGATCGAACTCTAAAAACGTGAATAAAATCGAAAAGTTGTTACTAACTTACCAAGTAGGATGAGTAGATGCGGATTGATGTGAAAATTAGTCCAAACAACACAAATTTGGCTCCAAAAATCGGATTTTTCTTCTGAAAAGTCGGACTAAGGAGGGTGATGATTCTCCAAAAATAAAGCGTGTTGGGAGTTGTGGTTATGAAAATCGAAAGAGGGGTATCAATAGCGGTCTATAGCACTGGAATCGCCTAAATGGTTTAGAAATGAAGATTTTAGGCCAAAAAGAGGGAGAGAAAACGGTTTTGCGATTTGAAAAGGTGAAAAGTGAGGGTTCATCGGAGCAGGGGGTATATATAGGCAGATGTTGGACGCTCGTCCAACTCGATGGGACGGGCGCTCACTGGAAAATCGATGAACCGACGGGCGCCTGGTTCAAGAGACGCCGCCCAAGAATTTAAATCACATACAGATTGGAGGGAAAATATCGGACGAAAGGCCCAGCGTAGTGGACGTCCGCCTAAGGATTTGTCATGGCGGACGGGCGCCCGCCTTCTGACGGGCGCCCCAAAGAGTAAAATGAAAAAAATCATAAAATTCCATACAACCCAAATTCAAAAGTACATCTCTTATTAAACTTAATTAAAATTTCAAAATACACCCTTAAATCAAATAAAGTACATAAAATTCCTAGAACATAAATAAAAACAAATAGAAAGCAAAGGTTGCCTCCTCACTTAAGCGCTTTTTTTTTTACGTCGTTGCTCGACTTAAACAAACCTAACTAACGCTTAGTTCAGATAAATCTCGCCCCAATCCACCAAACGGATGAGACGACGAAGCATATCAATAGCAGTGAGGGAAATCATAGTCGCCTTGTACGCCCCGGCCATCTCCAAATACTCTAAACCTCTAAAATGTGAATCTTGAGTACCAGCCAGATCTCACAAAGATAGGGTCATTTAGATCGTATATGGACGCCCTATAGCTTCCTCGTAGCTCCTCGGTGGTGAAGTCACTACCTCCCGAACAAATGGGTACAATGAGAACATAAGTGATGGTCTTCGTGACGGGTACTAAGCTCAAAATCTACGTGCAAGACTATAGTGCCTCCTGGTCCATCACCATCAGAATCAGGTGATCCGACTAATGACGGGGAACTCCTCAGAAAGAACTCCATAATCCATATCTAAAAAGCACACTAACCGATGAGATATAAATAGAAAACTTAGTCACTAAAACTTAATTAAACTAAAACTTAAATAAATAAAACACTAACAAATAAGAATGTAACCTAACTAATATAATAAGGGATATCTAGATGCCTCCTAAGTAGCGCTTGGTTAATGTCGTTAGCTCGACACTCGCTTGAGCTCACTGATCAGCCATTTAACTTTTCTCGCCACCACTACCTCGTATAAGCTCGACAAGAGTGTGGTCAGCAGAAAACAAAGATCTCACACACGGGTGAAATCTTTAATAGCTTTCCACATACGCTTGAACTTCCCCATAGTGACCACTTCATTCTCTCGAGCCCTTTGATGACGCTTTCAACCGACGCCCCTCTCCAATTCTTCCATATCCCAACTACCACCTAGAACTTCTTCGTATGATCACTACACCATCCTCCTAAAACAAAGTTGAGTGAAGACTCACCGAATTCTTCGACTCCGTGAGCACCACACCCTAGATGTCGAGGCAACGGACATTCAAGGTCTCTCTTTAGGTTCACCAATATAGTGCTTGCACCTTTGGCCATTTACTCAAAATGGGTCACACTATAACCACGAAGTTCTAGAACGCCTCAGAATGATTTGGAGAATCTCGAAAGGACCGACCAACGTGTCCTCAACTTTCCAGAAACAGATGTAACCTAGAATTGTATAGTAAGAACTTGTTCTCACTACTTGAAATTCTCTCTTCTTAATCTTAGCATCGTGGAGTAGCTTCTGTAAGGAAATCTACGCGGGAACGCAGCGGAATTCAAAAATTTGATTTCCTTTTTCCCAAGATCGACTTCGTTTAAGCAATAAACGAATAAACTAAAGACGATGGTTACCTTGGTTGATCTAAAAGATCGACGCTTTGACCGCCTAAGAGAGAGTAGTTCTCGCATAGAGCAGCCCAAGTGTTCGGCCTCACCGCTAGTCCACATGAACAGCTCGCTGGAATCCCATCATGGATTGCTATTGGAAAATTCCGGTTGCTAGACCGGCCTTTTTCCCATCTCTCCAACTCTCTATATGATGCTCTCTATTTTACACAAGAACTATTAGTTCTTGGAATTGTGATGTACAAAAGAGCTTGACACCCACCTCCTATTTATAATGGAAGTGGCGCTTCTTAGCAGAGTGGAGGAGAAGAAAACATTTCTCCAATAAAATAAGGAAAATATAATTGATTGATTTATCTCATTTATTACAATATCTCATATTAAATAAATCTAGGATATTATCAATATCTTATATTGAATATTCTAAGATATTGTCAATATCTAATATTGACTATCTTTATTTTATTACCATAAATCAATTTACACATGTGTATATAACACATATATATTACACAAATAAATCTATATAATATATATATATACACACAAGTTGGTGCGCATGCAAATCTTCAATTTGCATTGATGCGCCACATGCATGCATCATTTATATATATATATATATATATATATATATATATATATATATATATATATATATATTAATATCCAATATTAATATTTGTAATACTATTAATTAAATTGCACAATCCAAGTGTATCTTATACACTTCAATATGGAGCCACTTATCAATATAAGTGTATTTAATTAATCAACTTAATTAATATCTTGTATTTAATTTATTCATAATAAATAAATACCACCATATTAATTTACCACTATAACCTTTATAGTACGAGATAAATTCTTTCCTTATTCGGTTATCAATTATAACCACATTTTAATCCGCTAGATGTTCTTATGTGTGTGACTCGATAGGCTTCCGAATATGTTAATGTAGACACAAAGTGCAAATTACTTAAAATGCCCTTCATGCCTAACAATCACGGATAGCGCCTAGCAACACACCGTGACTCCCCAATCATCGGAAGAGTCAAATGCAATGACTACTACCTTTCATGTGAAACAGCTATCGTGTAACTTACATTCCCATCATTGTAATAATATCCATACGGTCGCACGCCGAGTGTCAAAACATTAACGACCGTATTTTATAACTGATATCATGCTCTCTCGAAGTAACTTGTTTACTCCCACTTTGCAAAGATTCACGAGAGTAAGACATTCCTTATAAGAAGGCCATTTCGATATTCGATCCCAATCATAGATACGCGATTCCCGGACGACCAATCATGTATACTCCGCATGCTTCAAAGATCATACCCAATCACTACCGCATGATCGCCCCGTGGCTGTGGAAACCTCAATAGTGTCAAAGCATGACAATCCACACCGTGATGCCATGAAGACTCGGGTCCTAAGGATAATTACACAACCGCCACATAGTGTGACACTTATCCGTGTAAGTGGGTCACTAACGCACGCATTCACTAATACACGCCCACGCATACCCAAGTGTCTCTACACTTCGATAGACGAGATCTATCCCCGCCTCTAAAGATAGAAGACATCTAATACGTGCTAGTCTGCTTATACTATCAATGCCCTGCTTGATAGTACGCCACCTGTAGACATTTAAGTATCAAAACTCATTAAAGTGATTAGAGATCTCATCAACCATAATCGCTATCATGGTTTCTCTATCACGCTTTAATACTAAGGACGTTATCATATAACAATTCATAATTGGTCCCTTAAAAGAACATATATATGACAAATGTAAAAGCCATTTTATATATGTATAAACATAAAGAAATAGTAGAAATGATCCGAATTCCGGTCGGATCCGGTCCAACCCGATTGGGTTTAGGACACTATTCCAACAATCTCCCACTTGGCCTAAAACCAATCACTCGCACACACAAGACCAAGTTGATACACAAGAATCTCATGCAATACACGCAACCACTTTCTAGCCATAAACGGATCGCTATCCGTGGGGACTCGTGACTATCTTCATATCATGTTCCAAATGACCAAGTCAAAGGAACCGCCTCAACACACACACGAATCTCTCGACGAGACCCGGTCCTGCTTCAAGCAATGAATCCACTTACTATATCGCCTATATAGAAAAGGTGGAAGAACTGCATAAGGTTCAGAATGAACCTTCTAGATCCATGTATCGCCTCCCACCGCGCCTCCAGGGCACTCACTGTGTTTTGGCCTCATGTAGAATTTACAAAGTGACTCATAGCTAAGAACATTTCCACCACATCAGTATCACTTAATCAAAGTGACTGCAAACCCAATCAAGAGCTCCCACTCGCCTTCATAAGACTCAGATATATGTTCAGACATCTACGCTTATTTAATTCCAACTTTCAATAAATCGGGAAACTTTCCTTAACTTGTTTAAGGATATTCTCGACATCCGCTAAATCACTTTCACACTTGCTCATGACTCTTCATGAAGTGTGAACCTCTAGCATAACTCTTATGATGGATCTTATTGCAAGAGAGCAAAGGAACCTTCCATAAGTATCATCTTTCACCTTATGTTTAGGACCAATGTCCTAACATAGACAGATCTCACGATCTATGCTAAACTTCTTTAACATCACATCTATATAGGTAAACTATAATCTAACAAAGAAGCTAAATCTATCACTATAGATTCCTATTTCTAAAATAAGAACTGCTAATCCAAGTGCTTTCGTAGAAGACCTTGAACTACCAAACATTAATTGATTGTGACTTGGGGTGATAATTTCTAGAGAGATATATAATACCTTACTCAAAAATCGTAACACACTCCCACTATCCAACTTGCACATGGGCATATCCTTCTTTTGACTAAATCAAACTCCTTTGATTATCAAACAAAGAAATTGTCTAGAAAAACTTGTTTGAGTCCATAAATGGATCTCGTGGGCTTACATATCATGTTATCGCTCTATGAACATCGAGCTTTACTTCAACGCCATCAACACTATCATATAGCCATGATACGGGTTATAACAAGCATAGTCCTAATAGAACCGGCCTCACCTTACAGGACATTCCTTGTAGGTAAGACAAACTAGGTTCACAACTTGGTTGTCACCGATGGAATCTAATTCGTATATTATGGCTCCTGGCCATATCTCTCAATCTTGCCTTTCAAACATTCTTTCATAAGTCGTGAGATATTCATTCTTCAAGATGAATATACCAAAGAAATTTTTTCAGCTTTGAGGTTATCCACGCACTTACTGTAACTCTTGTGTGCACCGAGCGTTGTTTTACACCTCATCGCTATGCGGCGGCCTCGCTCACGCTCCAATGGTTGAATGTATCTTTGTGGTTCTCAAACTCTTTGAGATCTGATTTACTCCCACTGCTTCTTTTGGAAGAAACACTTCCTTTAAGACAAAGATGTTTGGAGACAAACATTTTGCTCCACGGACAAGTAAATAATATCCAAATATAAGAGCTAAGATATTCCACAAAGTTGCATATATCGTACTAGGCTCCAAGCCTTTCTCGACTCGCCACGACAACTTCAAATCATCGGTTAAGATAGATTTGACATTATCCTCTTCCATGTCTAATATGGAATTTATTCAACCTTTATTCTTTGGAACTCGGTTAAGTCTAAGGGCACTATCCCGAAACGGTAAGTGATACTTCAGACGACTTGCGCCACACATTTATCATATAAAGTGTTGTTTCCATTTTGGGAACACAATCTAATTGCGTGATCCCAAAGATGGTATCCTTCAAGGGAGAATCTTATTCCTTTCGCATTTACTTCAAAACACCCTTCGTGTATTAATTACTTCAATCCAATTGAAGATTAATTCCTAAGTAGCTCATCAATCTCATATTCGCATTAGCTCAAACTTTTCGGCTTCCGAATTATGCACTTCATCGAGTACACTTGACTATTTCTAAAAATAGTCGTAGAGACTAATAAACAGCTTATTTGTGGCATTAATTGTCACAAGCCAACAAACATCGGTATGTTTAGGCTTCGCATAATTTTTCTAGATTTTACAACCTTTTCATAAAAGGGTATTTTAGTCATCTTTAGGTAAGATACGTATTACCCACATGATTCATAATCATATGGTTCAACATCATCGTAATGACGCTTAATTACACGCTTCCCTCCCGCAGAGACTATGTCTGTAACAACCACAAATATTAAGGATAACAAATGACACACAAATATTTAGTTGAGATCTTATCACATATATCAACTATATAGTGACATCAATCTAGTATGTTAGATTCAAAGACCTTCCAACTTTATCGAATAACATTTATTCTTTACAATTGAATTTGTCTACTAAATCCTAACAAATAATCAAAATGTGTTCTTCATAAGAACCGAACACAATAACATTTATTTAGTTCCTTTATCGCTTTACTGTATCCGTAATGTGGTAAGTGTTACAACGCTTGCTTCACCTTCCATATCTGCCTTAACCTTTCTAATTTAATCACACTCGTAAGATATCATATATCTTAGAGTTGACTTTAAACTTAGATAGATTTATCTCAACTCATTTGCCTAGAATAGAAACTTCAATAAGTTCTCTATTTAAGCACATGCCCTAACTTCCCTTTATAATCCTTTAAGCACTTGAGAAATATTTCTTATTGTAGTCTTCATAAGACTTAAGAAAGATCACAAGAGCTATGTCTTCGCTTATAAAGAAAATCTAAAGTTTATTAAATAGTTTATTTAACCTTTGAATCGTATTCAAAACATTGACTATTTAATTAACCTTTAAGCAATGATAGAATTAAGTCGATACTTAAATCTTACAATTTTGAAAACAACCTTTTTAAAATTAAACGTGGTCATTCTTATCCAACGATTGAATTAATTGTCATCTTATGACTGAATGATCATCTTGGATCGTATCCAATTTATGACTAATTCATTGAAACTTATTTCAAATGATTTAATCATATCATGAGCTTCCGCTTTCATTAATAATTAAAGTCTCGGAGCACTGCATCAATTATGTAATCTCATTGTCTCTAACTACTATTACGGGATTGCTTATGTCATTGCTTATTTTAAAAGGATTAAAATTACTTAACCATATTTGAGAACATTTCTCAAAATTAATAAATATAATTTGGTTTTACTAATCGAGAATAAAACATAAATATAAAGTTTGCTAAAACTACAACATAAAAATGAAAATAAATGAGTGTTGTTGTTTATACACGTAAAATCAAAATGGTCTTTTGGTTTATGATTTTGCTCCCACTAGTCAACTACTCCCAATTGACTTTCAAGAATTATTAATTTCTTTAGTGGACAAGATCCCACTAAACTACGGCGACTCCCGCTTTGGTCGGTGCAATAAAAATAGTCTAATAGTAGACAACATCTTTGTCAATCGTATCTTATACGACTTTTGTTGTTTGACTAGTCAACTCTTTGACAATTTTCATCTTACGAAGTAGTCAAACCCTTGCCTCTAAAATGCAAATGACCCCGCTTTGGTCGGTGGCCGAGAGAATTCTTAGTCAAGTCATAACCCCAATATTCGTGAGATCTCATACGATCATATCTCGATAATGACGATATACCCGAGGTAGGTCAACCCCTCGCTTTGGTCGATGAGTTGATCCAAACAAGGGCTCTTCACCGCCATTATAATACGGGGAGGCAATTTCAACTTGATTCTTTTCGAGGTGGAAATATTTATGTAAATTAATTCACTTAATTAATTTAATTATGGTCTCATCATAAATATGTCTATCTCTATAAACATACATCCTACACATTTATCTAGATCGTGCCTAGTCATGCATCTATCGTATCATATAAAATAAGTACAAGCACAAAATAAATAAATGCGTAAAATAACCGGTATGATCATGGACTTTTCCTAGGTGCGGTTTCAATACAAATCGATTTAAAACCACGGGTCACAATCTAAGGGAAATGCAACCGCCAATAGGATCTTTAATGCTCCATTCTCCAATTGATCTTTATTTTCGCCTTTCTTTAGTCTCCATCTTCTCGCTTCCATTCTTGTTACATTTAATTCTATCGAATAAAATAAATACACCCGCCGCACACGGGAAGGAGCTAACGGGAATGAGATAAATGCGTAAAATAAACTAGGTCACGCTTCTTCATAACGGCATATAGACAATTTTAAACCAACAGAAAAATTATATCATTCACATCTATCCTATCGGTCGAGTCCACGATCAATCGGGTCCATATAATCATATTATATCTACTATATCTAATCCATACAATAAAATCTTATGAAAAAGATAAAATTAAAATTTAACTACTTAAGCGCCTTAATTAATCAATTAACATTTAATCCATTAAATAATTTTATCTAATCAATTAACTAATTAACATTTAATTAATTAAATTATTTTAATCGAAATAAAATTAACGATTGATTTTAATTTTAATTAATTAGAACTATTCTAAAAATAAATCAAAATAAAAATTATTTCTCTGTTTTCTTTTGATTCGTAATCAAAAGATGCTTTTGGTTTCCTAAACTAAATTTAAGCAGCTTCGCCACTTTCCAAAATCAAAATTTTGAATGCTACTTGCGCCTGCGCTTTTACAAATCAAATATTTTGAAGTGGCTTAGCCTATTCCAAACAAAGTTTCGAAAGACCATTATTATTTTAACGCCATTATACAGATCCCAAATCTACCAAACTATTCGAACCATCGACAAATTACACGACACAACTAAACAAAAGAGAATTACTATCACTACCAGGAACCATATGGAATCACAATAATAGAGAAGGCATCGTATGCAATATATACATGTAATATCAAAAGACCGGTCAACATAATTGCTTTGTTGAAAAAGGGTCCCACTAAATATATTAGTGTACTGTGGAGTCAAACTCCTATTACTGAAGTTGGTGCCGGTCATTGCTTTTGCCGCAGCCATGGAATCATCAAATCCATTATTTGAGAATATTCACATATACTAACTTTGGTAATTATTATTACCAACTTTGGCCGCCTGTAACTTTCCACAATGAAAGATCGAACCTTTCTCTCGATACCACCAGAAGGAAATCTACGCGAACGCAAATGAATTCAAAAATTTGATTTCCTTTTCCTAAGATCGACTTCGCTTAAGAATAAACGAATAAACTAAAGACGATGGTTACCTTGGTCGATCTAAAAGATCGACGCTTTGACCGCCTAAGGAGAGTAGTTCAAGATAGAGCCGCCAAGTGTTCGGCCTCTACCGCTAGTCCACACGAACACTCTCGCCGGAATCCCATCATGATTGCTATTGAAAACTCCGGTTGCTAGACCGGCCTTTTCCTCTCTCCAACTCTCTCAGATGATGCTCTCTATTTTACACAAGAACTATTAGTTCTTGAAATTGCGATGCATAAAAGAGCTTGACACCCACCTCCTATTTATAATGGAAGTGGCGCTTAGCAGAGTGGAGGAGAAGAAAACATTTCTCCAATAAAATAAGGAAAATATAATTGATTGATTTATCTCATTTATTACAATATCTCATATTAAATAAATCTAGCATATTGTCAATATCTTATATTGAATATTCTAAGATATTGTCAATATCTAATATCGACTATCTTTATTTTATTACCATAAATCAATTTACACACGCAGATATAACACATATATATTACACAAATAAATCTATATAATATATATATATACACACAAGTTGGTGCGCATGCAAATCTTCAATTTGCATTGATGCGCCACATGCATGCATCATTTATATATATATTAATATCCAATATTAATATTTGGTAATACTATTAATTAAATTGTACAATCCAAGTGTATCTTATACACTTCAATATGGAGCCACTTATCAATATAAGTGTATTTAATTAATCAACTTAATTAATATCTTGTATTTAATTTATTCATAATAAATAAATACCACCATATTAATTTACCACTATAACCTTTATAGTACGAGATAAATTCTTTCCTTATTCGGTTATCAATTATAACCACATTTTAATCCGCTAGATGTTCTTATGTGTGTGACCCGATAGGCTTCCGAATATGTTGGCCGAGACACAAAGTGCAAATTATGAAAATGCCCTTCATGCCTAACAATCACGGATAGCGCTAGCAACACACCGTGACTTCAATCATCGGAAGAGTCAAATGCAATGACTACTACCTTTCATGTGAAACAGCTTACTATGTAACTTACAATCCCATCAGAATAATATCCATACGGTCGTGACGTCGAGTGTCAAACATTAACGACCGTATCTTATAACTGATATCATGCTCTCTCAAGTAACTTGTTTACTCCCACTTTGCAAAGATTCACGAGAGTAAGACATTCCTTATAAGAAGGCCATTTCGATATTCGATCCCAATCATAGATACGCGATTCCCGGATCGACCAATCATGTATACTCCGTGATGCTTCAAAGATCATACCCAATCACTACCGCATGATCGCCCCGCGGCTGTGGAAACCTCAATAGTGTCAAAGCATGACAATCCACACCATGATGCCATGAAGACTCCGGTCCTAAGGATAATTACACAACCGCCACATAAGCAGACACTTATCTCGTAAAGTGGGCTCACCTAACGACGATTCACTAATACACGCCCACGCATACCCAAGTGTCTCTACACTTCGATAGATTTAGATCTATCCCCGCTCTAAAAGATGTAAGACATCTAATACGTATAGTCTGCTTATACTATCAATGCCCTGCTTGATAGTACGTCACCTTGTAGACATTTAAGTATCAAAACTCATTAAAGTGATTAGAGATCTCATCAACCATAATCGCCTATCATGGTTTCTCTATCACGCTTTAATACTAAGGACGTTATCATATAACAATTCATAATTGGTCCCTTAAAAGAACATATATATGACAAATGTAAAAGCCATTTTATATATGTATAAACATAAAGAAATAGTAGAAATGATCCGACCTCGGTCGGATCCGGTCCAACCCGATTGGGCTTAGACACTATTCCAACAAATTTTCATCTTATCTTTACTAATCCTCGCACTTTCATAGCCTGGAGTCCGACCACCATGCTCATGTAATCAGCCGTAGTCGATGTTGTCCACAAGATTGGGAATCAAAGTTCAAAACTTTGTAGCCCAATAAGCTCTATGCTCTAATTCGACAGCGGATGACATGGTTTCCGTAGAGACCATTTGATATGGAGATGTCCCCATGGGGTTTTATAGGCGCCTATATGCCCAAAGTACATCGCCCAACTTCAAACTCCATTTTTCAGGATCACACTGCCTTCCAGATTTTCTTGATGCTCGTTGCTCTTTCTTCAACTCGACTCACTAGTCATCGGATGATATGGTGTGCCGCTTTATGACGAACATCATACTTCAAGTACTTTCTCTAGGGGTCGGTTGCGTAAATGCGCCCTTTCATCACCGATCAAGGCACGTGGACATCCAAACCTCACGAAGATATTCTTCTTAGAAATTTCATCACCGCCTTATGATCATTGTGAGGAGTGGCTTGGGCCTCCACCCATTTAGACACGAGTCTCACGCAGACTAAGATGTATTTATTACCATAAGATGACGGGAATGGTCCCATAAATCGATACCCCATACATCAAAGACTTCGTGATTCGAGTATGGGTTTCAAAGGCATGTCAAAACGCTTGTCGAGTACCGGTTCTTTGGCACCTATCACAAGCTTTACGTAAAACTTCAGATCTTTAAAGATCGTGAGGCCAATAGAAACCGGATTGAAAGATTTTAGCGACGGTTTTCCACGGTCCAAAGTGACTCTCCTGGGTCCACCGTGGCATTGCTCAATAATATCGCTGCTGTTCGGATTCTCGAACACATCTCCTAAGCAACCCATCTTTACAGATCTTGAAAAGATAAGGTTCATCCCAAACGAAATATTTCAAATCGTAGAAGAACTTTTATTCACCTGATAAGACATTTCGGGATTGAGATAACGGGCATGAAGGTAGTTCACAATGGAAGAATACCATGGAACATCGTGAGGGCAACCATCTATCAACATAATGTTTTCTAGAGGAAAGTAAAGATCTATATCATCCGTTCATACTTTTCCTCATGTAACATTCTAGAACGTGATCCGCCACTACATTTTCACCGCCTCTTTTGTCCTTAATTTGAACGCCAAACTCTTGTAGGTCGTGATTCAACGCAGTAGGCACGGTTTAGCCTCTTTCTTAGTCATCGATAACGCAGCAAATGATCACCCACACGATCACTTGAGCTCCTAACAAGTAACTACGAAACTTGTCCATAGCAGAGACTACGCTAGTAGTTCCTTTCAGCAGAGTAGTATAGTTAACTTGAGAGGGGTTCAATGTGACTCGTGTAATAGATAGGCTGGAACTCCTTTGATCTTTTGTCCTAGAACAAAGACTAACAAAGATAGTTCGATGCGCCGATATAAGCTCAAATGGTAGGTTCCAACAAAGCGATATAAGAATTGGAGCAGATATTAAACGATCCTTAAGCTCTCAAACGCTTGCTTGCACCTCTCATCAAAATTAAACTCAACGCCTTCCTTTAGTAAAGTTGACAGGGCTTGGCTATTTTGGAGAAGTCTTGAATGAACCTTCAGAAACCGATATGTCCAAGAAAGCCTCTAATTCACGCACATTCTTAGGATAGCTCATTTTCTCAATAGCTTCCACTTTTGCCCTCACAACTTCTATACTTTGGCGGAGATCTTGTACAAAGAACTATTCCCTCATCTACCATGAAATGGCATTTTTCCCGGCCTCAAGATTAAGTTCTTTCCACACATCCGATAACACTTGATCAAGATTGTCGAGGCAATCATCGAAGGATCACTAAAACCGAAAATCGCCCATAAAGATCTCCATACACTTCTACAAGCCCGCTGAAAGATAGCCAAAGATACATCGTTGAAATGTAGCTGGGCATTGCAGAGACCGAATGGCATTCGCCTATAAGCTTAATGTTCCATAAGGGTAGGTGAAAGTGGTCTTTCTTGGTCACCGATCAATGGGTATCTCGAAGTATCCTCAATATCCATCTAGAAGCAAGAGAATGCGTGCCTCGCCAGACGCCAAGCATCCGATCAATGAACGGAAGGGGAAAGTGATATTTCATGGTTACCTCATTGAGCTTTCGATAATCGATGCAGCATCAGAATCAAAGGACAAGTCTCGCATATCTCCTCTCCTCATTCTTCTCAATCGTAATTCCACCTTTCTTGGGAACTACTTGAGTCGGGGAAACCCATTCACTATCCGCGATGGCATAAATGATTCCTTGTCCGTAATTTTAATGATTTCTTTCTTAACCACCTCTGCATACGAGGGGTTGAGCCTTCTCTCGAGGTTGTTTAACACATTTTGCACCCTCATTCGCCTTGATCTCAGTGCATACAGATGTCCGGAGATATCCTCTCGATATCTCCTACTTGCCATCCAAAGGCTTTTTCATTCTTTTTCAAGACGCTGATTAATTTCATCTCCTCTAGTCGAGACAAGCTAAGGTAAATAATTAGTGGAAGCTTGTCACCTTCTCTTAAAAACACATACTTGAGATGTTTAGCAACGGCTTTAGCACTAAATCCGCAGGGGGTCTTCTAAACTAGACTTGAGATCTCCACTTTTCACCAACAACATCGCTGAAGTTTACTCAGGGTCCCACCGCCAAAGCTTCTCCTTCCAACAATTCTTCCTCAAAATCACCGCTAATTGATCTAGATTGACCACACCATGAGTATTCTCGTTATCAACCAATCGCTTCATATTCTCGGCTCACACCATGACTTGCTTATCCATATAATCGGTAAAATCATCCGCCATATAATCAATGGAAAAGCCGGTCAGGGGTCCAGAGGGTACTTGAATGGACTTTAAGACATTGTAACTCACCTCTTGATCACCAACTCGATAGTCACTTGCCCACCATCGCAATCGATGAGGGCTCTAGCCAGAGATAAGAAAGGTCTTCCAAGAATCAAGGGACGTTGCCTTTTCTCTATATCTAAAACATACCAATCAACCGAAAGGTAAATCTATCAATCAACCAAAACGCCTTTCAGATCCCTAAGCTTTCTTAAAGATCTATCCGCGAATTGTAAACTCATAGTAGTGGGTTCTGTAAAGCTTTGTAAACCGAGCCGCTTGCAAACAGATATTGGCATAAGACTTATAGAGGCACCTAGATCGCACAAAGAATTAGTGAAAACTAGACCTCCCATTACTATCAGAAGTACGAACTTACTGTGGTCACCTCTTTAATTGGTAAGTTTTCATAATTAATCATGGAGCAATCCTCACCAATCGCTTTTCCATGCCTCGCTAACTTCTTTTTCAAGATACAACATCCTTGATGAATTTTGTATACTTAGGCATCTCAACCAAGACATCCGATAAGTAAGATTTACCTGAGTATTTTTCAAAAGGTTTAGCACCTTTCATACTTCTTATCCTCAATCAAGGGAATGTTGCTCTTCTCGTGGAAATGGAAGTTTCTAAGGTCACCTCCTTAAAAAACTTTCTTTGAGGATGCATTAACAAACTGCCTTCCGTGATCTTCCCAACGAATGCCTTTTAGATTTCTTAGTAGTCGTGGATCACCTTCCGACTTTCGATTGCTTTTTCAAATTCTCAAGGATCAGCCACTGAGGATCACCAACTTCTTCACCTCTCGTGGATCACCATGAGTTTTCTGCAGCTGAGGGGAGTGTAGTGTCAGCTTTCCCATCCCGCCTTATCAATGGCAGAGGGCTAGTGGTTTCCACGGGAAGGACCACTAACTTGAGTACCACTTCTCGATTCATTGCACCGCCTCCTTTACCGTATTGAATTGATGGCACGAGGTCAAGATATGGGCCTTTGTTCAAGTCACTGAGCAACTTGACCACCCTTCCGATTCTTCTCAAAGAAACCGGGCAAACGCCTCTGGTCTGTGCCAACAAATACCTGGGCTGCCCAATTTGTCTCTCGAGATTTTTCATTGACCTACTTTGCTCCTCTAACTTGGCTTCAAGATTGTTAGATTGGGAGGAGCTTTGAGAGTTTTGGATATTTGGAGCATAGTGGTCGGGCAATGGGCCAACTTTGAAATTGAGAGTTTGAATTAAAGGCCAACTTTGATTGAATTTTTGCGTAGATTGGAAAAATTCGAGTTTTGATTCGATTAAACCTGTGGTTTCGCTGAAATTCTCGATTCAATTAAAATTTGAAGATGGATTAAACCCTTGGTTTTGAAAATTGCCCTCGCCAGAAACTGATTGAACTTTGATTGTTCTCGCCATAAATGCATTCACTCCGCATTCTCGTCCGCTCATAGGCGTAACTTAGAAGTGTGCCCCACATCGCCACAATTCTCGACATGTGACTTGATTGTACCGCCTATAATCATGAACAACATTTACTTGATAAGTGCAGGGGATTAATTGACACCGCCATTCATATGGCCCGTCTGGACAAAGATTTTCACAAGATGTAACCCGAGGGTTCTGTGGAAAAGAAGAAGTTTGATTTAATGGATTTGAAACTTGAGGTGGTACCATCCGCTTCAGAGCATGGCGATCAAACTTTGTAAATTGACTTCTCAACCTTGGGATGAGGAGGTGCTTGAATTGCTTGATAAGAGGGGCATAGTTATACTTTGCAATGTCCTCAAACAATGCCCATCCTCATCAGCGCTTTTCGTAAATGCCCCACCGTAAGAGCTATTGACCATGCCTTTGTAAGCTCGGTCAATCCATCAAGAATGTATTGACTTGCCTTTCCAAAGGGCAAGCCATGACGGGACATTTTCTGAGAAGAGACTTGAACCTCTTCCAACATTCAAAGAACGACTCATTTTCTTTCTCGATAATGAAGATGTCGCTCAAACACTGGGTCGCCTTTTGAAGGCGGAAAGTATTGACTTAGAAATTCTCTTTCAAGTTCAGCCTGTGGTGATAGATTCAGAGGGGAGAGAGGTGTACCACTTTTAGCCTCTCCTTCAAAGAAAATGGGAAAAGTTTCACTTGATGGCATCCTCACTTACTCCTTGATGCGTAGTCCCGCATATCTCAAGGAATGTATGTAAGGGGTATGCGGATTCTCCGATTGATAACCATGAAAATAGATGCATGCCGCATCATCCGGATAAGTCCTGGCTTCACCAAAGGTTTGTGCAAGAATGGCCGGAATAACAATAGCCGGGTTGACTTTGACTTCGCCGGCATGGCGAGTCCGCCAACGACGCCTATTATTAGCGCCATTATCACAAAATCGCGATTTCTCTTGCTAGTTGATCTTCAAGCTCGCCGCTCGCTCGCCATAACCGCAGAACGGAAATTCCGCCGCTTGGCCGACTATGGTTCGCCGGGGTCGTGGGTGTATAATAACGGTCCTTTTGACTCGAAGCCTGCATAAACCGACCAAAACAAGTGAAAAGAAGCCTCAAAACTAGGAAATTAAAAGCCTAACTAAAAATAAAAAGCCTAAAGAAAAGAAAGGGAAAGAAGAAAAAGAAACAAGATTATTGAAGAAAAGGACCGGACGGACGCCCAAGGGTTTGGACGGGCGTCCGGGTGGAATTTGACTGTACGGGCGCTTAGTGGTCCAAACGCCGCCTGGAAGGCGAATATTTGAACGGACGCCCAAATCTTATGGACGCCGCTTCAAGTGAATAAAACAGAATCAGTAATTGATAATTTTCAATGGACGGGCGCCCGTTCTCTGACGCCCGCTTGCAAAGGGAAAACAAGAATGTATGAATTTGCGTAAACGAAAAGAAGGTACGGCTGTATGACGTAAAAATGTAAAGAAAGATGATCTAATCTCAAAGGAAACTACTATGGGCGCCTAAACCCTAATCATCTACTTAACAACTACCTAGGACAATTATCAACTAAAACAGGATTTAAAACGAAATAAAACAGAAAAACAAACGGAAAAACAGAACAAAACTAGACAACCGTCCGGTTCCTCGGCAACGGCGCCAAAATTTGTCACGGATTTTATTAACACAAAACAAACAAGTAATAATCCGTTAACCTCAAGTATAAGGATCAGAGTAAAGAGGTTGATGCCGGGTCGATCTTACGGGAACTAAACGATTGTGATTCTAGCTTTTTGTCTAACCTAACTATGTCACTAAACTACTCTAAACAGGAATAAACATCAAACAAAACAGTAAGATAAAACTAGATGCAGGATATAGTCCAAAGCTAGGAAGGATACGGGCTGCGAACCAATTTAAACTAACTAAACTAAGATGCAAGTAAAAGTAAACTACTAAACAAATTCAAGTTTCAAGGATTTAAATCAAGTTTATAACGGACAAACGAGGATTGATCCACCTATCCAACAAGCATTGACTTCCTACCGATTATATTGTGGTTTTTATCTAGGTTGTGATTCACCTTATCTAAACATGAACCCTAATTCCTTAGAAAGTTCATCTATTAATCTATTATCTTCCAATGCAAGATTAACGCGCTTTCTAACCCAAGGTGTAAACTTTACGCTTATAATCAAGCAATTAAACCTATTAACTTCAAGCTATGATAGATTTGAATTACTATTCTTATTCATGATGATCTAGGTTTATTAAGATTTCCATCAACAATAAACAATCACACATGCATCTTCCGATATAAAAGCAATTAAACGAATAAACATGAATAAGAAACAACCTTTAAATAAAAACTCACAAAGATAATCAAGAAAACGAAATCAACAATCGTTGATTTGCTTTCACAATTCTCGCTTGATGAAGCTTTTAGCCTCCTGGACATCCTCAAGAACTCAAATTTGAAGGAATAGTGCATAAAAAGTAACTAGTTTAATCTAGATCTAAAGTGCATAAAAACTGAATAAAAGGAGAAAACGCAGCCTAAAGCCGCCTTAGGTTTGTGGTTTTGAATAATGAGTGTATGGTATGTTTTGTGTGAGAAACAAATGCTATATATAGATTTCAAGTCGGTTCAAAGAAAGTCGGCCGACGGACGCCGTCTGGCTTGTGAACGATCGCCTGTAGATCTCGATACCAGAACGCCTATCTGCATAAATATCCCAAACTCTCTCAGACAAAATTGCTTCTCCGACGCCCGCCCGCTGAGTCAAACGCCCGCCCACTGGACGGGACTCGACGCTGCTCGTGATGGTCGAATCTTGATTTCTTGATCTTTATCTCTTTTCCTCTAAGTCATTCCTTCATTATCTCTTTATCATCAATTAACTCGAACTTAATCAACTTTTGATCATCTCTTGAGCCTCAAACATGTATCTATAACACATAAAACATCGCAAAATGTAATAATGTCCAAATAATCATAAAATCATATAAAACACCAAAATCAACCAATTTTGCGAATAACTTATTTAAAACCTCATTTACTCACTACATTCATTAAACACTGCTTTCTTATGCAAATTTATACAAATACGGGGAAAAATATCCTAGAATATAGCATTATAAATTGTATAAAATCACCCTTAATAGCCTTGCTCAACCAATTCCACCGTGATTTGTCTTTCCCGACTTCATCCTTAAATAGCGGCGCTTCTACATCTTCTTCCATACAACGCCAAACGGTGGCATGCCTATACTTGCATGATAACCGCTGTTATAGGCAACTCCGCTACCGTAGGTAATCATCCCATGATCCGCCTACTTCCAAAACACAAGCTCTCAAGATATCTTCTAGTTGTTTGATGGTTCTCTCATTGTCCATCCGTCTGAGGATGAAAGGCCGACTCAAATCCAACTTGGTTCCGGAAGTCGCTTATAAACTTTTCCAAAATCGATCGATTTAATCTCGGATCACGATCCGAAACTATCGAGATAGTACACCATGTAACTTCACTATATTATCCAAGCATAAAGGTCGCCATTTTCTTCAAGGGCATATCGACCTTATACGGTAAGAATGAGCGGATTTGGTCAATCTATCCACAATCACCCTAATCGCATCATTACCGCCTTCTCGCCTTAGGTAAACCGTGATAAAGTCCATAAGTGATCTTATCCCACTTCCATTCTCGATATCTAACGGCTTAAGCATTCCTCCCGGCCTTCTATGTTCTCGCCTAACCTTCTCCGGCAAGTATCACACTCTGCAACTAACTTGGCTATCTCTAGTTTCATCGAGGCCACCAAAACCTTTCCTTCAAGTCTCTGCAGACATTTTAGTAGCTCCCGGATGGATCGCAAATGAAATCCTACGTGCCTCTTCTATGACTCTCCGCCTTAAATTGCCAACATTAGTACACACAAACGATCTTGATATCTCTGCCTCGGATTTTATGCAAAGCAAAATATAACAAGTAATAAAATAAACTGCTTTACCCTAAGTGCAAGGATCGAGTAGTATAAATGATTAAAACCGGAGTCGATCCACAGGAATCGAGGTTTATCTAGTTCTTATTAATTTTTTTCTAAATTGTCACGACTACTATTATAACTAAAATTTTAAGAAAATAAAAATGTCTAACACTTAACAAAACTAAAAGCTTAAAACAACAAAAGTAAATCGACAAGAATATCAAAGATCTAAAGCCGTGAAAGATAATTACTTAACCGAGCTAACTAGGTTGTACCTATTTTATAACTAAAACTACAATAAACTTATTACGCTTACTACGATGAAAACGAAGCAAAAACAAAGACAAACGATTTTTCTCAATTAATTTAACATTGAACAAGCAATGATCCACCACCCCGCAACCTCAATTTTGACTCCAGATTATCTTGTGGTGATTTAACTAAAATTATGATTCACCTATCGAAGGTATGAACTCTTAATCTCTTAGAAAAGTTCGCCTATCAATCTTTTATCTTTCGATTTTAAAGATTAACGCTTTCATAACAAAGGTGTGAAATTATTTCACTTTCGCAATCTAAATATCAACCTAACAACTCTCGTTATAAATATGTTAAAAATCTAATCTTTACTACGGTGATCTAAGGTTTAACGATTTATTCTCATCAAACGTTAAACATCAAAACAAAGAACCATCTCTCGATTTAAATTGCATAATCAATAAGAACAAAATAAAGATACTAACTTTGATAAAACTCACAAAACAATCCAAAAGTCGTAAATCGAGATGTTGCTAAGAATCGGTTTCACAAGGCTTGTTCCAACGCGCTTTAGCCTCTCTCATCATCGTATGATTGCTTGAAATCGTTTCGCATTTCAATCGTTGATTCATAGACCGTATTCTCCGGAAACAAGCATTTACTTCAACAACAACGCATCTTTCGATAATTGTCCAAGTATTACAACGATACCACTGGTATTATTATTTTTGATACATATATATAAGTATATAAGGATATATATATAAGTATAATTACATAGATCTATATATATAAATATAAATAGATAGATATATATAGTTAGATACTATAAAGAAAAAAAAAAATGAAACAAACTAAAGAAAGGGAAATTATATATATAGATATAAATATATATATATATATATATATATATATATATATATATATATATATATATATATATATATATATATATATATTACTTACTACAACTAAAAAACAAGAAAGAAAAAAGGAAAGGCCGAAAAGCAAGGGCAGCATTCTATTGGATCATTCAGCCTATTTATAGGCAAGATAGTTAAGGCCGGATCGATTCGGGAAAAGGCTGATCGATCCGGTATAATCATTACATTCATCTCCCTTAATTTTCAATTTTCGGATATAAATTATATATTTTGGAATAAAACTTCTAAAATTCATATCTCGAGTTCTAGATCTCCAAACAACATGATTCAAGAAGCATCGGAAAGCACTGAAAAAATCTACAACTTTCATGAAGGACTCTTCTTCAGAAAATGTCTTTTGATGAGCCATTCGCTTGTCGAAGATATTTCTCGATTACTACTAAATCAAATCGATTAGCCACTTGACCACTTGACTTAATGATACTTGAGTTGTAGTAAGTCCATTGACGTGATTCAAAATGCGCTTGGAAATCTCTTTCAATGATCTACAACTTTCATTAAGGACACTTCTTCGAAAATGCCGCTTTAATGAGCCATTTGTTCGTCGAAGATATAATTCGCTAGTGGTACCACTAACCACTCGAGCCACTTGACCACTTAAGTTAGTGGCACACTCTTATATCCCTAAGAATACCTCTTTTAGGCCTTCAAACGTGTCATTACTCGATTTTGGTCAACCTATAATTCGCAATAAACCTCCAAAATACCAAACGAATTGACATTTACACTGGTTACTAAACCGTACAAAACTAACAAAACACATAAAAACACGATATTTTATATAATACTTACTAATTATATAATTAGATAAAACCTATAAATTAATGACTTGATTTGATACATAAATGCTCAAAATGGTATCGTATGGGTGAAATGTTATAATAATAACAGTTGAATTTTTCCGCTATCACAAACTCCCCACTTAGCTTTTGGTCGCCCTCGAGCAAAACAAGTGATAAACAAAATGAATGAGGGACAAAATTCATGAAAAGATAAGATATAAGGGACAACCGAGATAATACAACCGATCGAATCATAACCACACGCTAACCTTAATATAAATGTATATGAGTGCATACACTGACAAGCCTTTTCAATTTCCACTATCCTCTTGAACAATTCAAGCAATACGCACAAATATACATTCGCATAAATTCTAATGATTTTCCTAGGTATAGGCAAAGAAAAGTTCCACACAACGCCCCTCCCCGTACTTATTAGATAATCCCTAATGCATATCATTCAGCTTTATACGATAGTCGAAGATAACTAAGTTTTCAATCATGCTTAATTCATTCCCAAAGAATAGGATGTTTCGTGATAACACCCTAGCCGGACTTAATTTCACATGTGTAGCATATGCCTTCATTCCCAAAGAATAGACGCTTGTGATAACACCCTAGCCGACTACTATCATCAAAGCAGCTGTTCCTCTTTCCAAA
Source organism: Gentiana macrophylla (assembly GCA_026214975.1). Lineage (NCBI taxonomy): Eukaryota > Viridiplantae > Streptophyta > Magnoliopsida > Gentianales > Gentianaceae > Gentiana > Gentiana macrophylla. Next base: position 77,529,848 of record CM047807.1, on the reverse strand, counting down.
GAATAGACGCTTCGCGATAACACCTCTAGTCGACTATTATCATCGGTCACCGAGCTTTTAAACTTCATAAGGATATAGACGCTTTCGTGATAACGCCTAACGCACTCAAATCATTGGTAGCTACAACCTACATATATATAGTTCATCTTAATTTGGTATTTTTCTTTCATTCCACTTAACTTATATCCTTTCTATCACATTCAAACCTTCGATATTCACAAGACACGCTCAAAAGTTGTGTACTAAGTTACCGCAACTATCTCTAGAATCAACCACTGTGATACCAATGGATACATTTTAAAAATTTTCGCTTCAATGTCAAAGGCTTACGTGAAGGAATTCATGTTACACAAATAAATTTGGGGTTAAATGCACTTACGAATCACATTGGTTATATATATCCAAATTGATCATTACATCTTCAAATACATGAAAATATACCTTATAAAGTTCATTTTAATCAACTTATTAATGCACTAAAAAGATTCAAAACTAAGGTGTCATCATAATAAACCCTTAATGCCATTTCTAGACTAACCCCAACTCTATCCCCCCACTTACGAACTTGCATTGTCCTGCCGCAGGAATGAGATAAAGAGAAAGACTTAGCTTATAAACTGGCAGCGTAAAGATGCCATCGAATCCCGTGAATGCATGCCATGAAAAGCACGCATCCGAATCCCTGCACTAAAACAACAAAGCAAACACGGACATGGTCCTCGTACAAAGTATGGCCATGGATACGCGAACAATAAGAAATGGCCTCACGTCGTAAAACTCGAGCAGGCAATATATATATGGTCACTCATAAAAGCTTTAGATGGAAAAATAACTCACACGGGTAAAGCACGTAACATCTAAGCATATACGTATCTGCAGAGAGTATCAAACGAGTATATATCATAGTCAAGTCATAAATTCAGATTGGAAAATGTACTCAGATCATAAAATGTAGCGAGTCTTTATACCTGCATCCTCAAGAGTTAAATCATTCTAACAACCTAAGCCCAAGAAATGATGTATTTGAATGTTTTCGTGTACTCGATTTTCTTGATAACCACCTAATCGCTCCTTTAAAAGACATTCAAACATTCATCCCGATACTTGGTTGTGCTATGTGTTCAACTTCCATTATGATTATTCATTCCACATATTCTACATTTCATTAAGACTAGTCGTATCCAAATTATTATTATTGTTATTATTATTATTATTATTATTATTATTATTATCGGGTGGTCCCCGGTAGCGCTTTTGTTTAACGCCAGCTTGTTCGACAATCTCGCAACTCACCGATCAGCGCCACTTTAACTTTCTACCACTTAAGACCTCGCTTAAATTTTATTAGCTTGCTGGGTTCCTTGCTTTCCAAACGCCTAATTTTCCCATTGTCACTTTTTCTTCTTCGCTTCCTCTTAACTTGGCCTCCTTTCATGCCTTTCCATGTCCCAACTATTGACCATAACTTGCTCAACTAAGCCACCGCCGCCATCCCTGGGAAACAAGTCGGGTGAAAATTCATCAAACTCAATGATTTCAATATACCACACCCGATGGGATGTTTTAGGAAATGAACAATCAAAAAGTTTCTCTTTGGTTTGTCCTATATAATGCTTGCACCTTTGACCATTCACTCAACGGTCAGTCACCATGACCTCTTAGTTCTTAAAACACCTCTCCAGAAGGATTTGCACTTTCAAAGGGCCGGACCAACGCTGGCTCCTCAACTCTTCCAGAAACAGATGCAACTCTGAATTATAAAGTAAGACTTGCTCCCAACTTGAAATTCTCGCTTGATTTTTAGCATCATGAAGGAGTTTCATTCTGCCTCATAATCCTCGCACTCGTAGGCCCGGAGTCTAAACTCATCCAATTCATGCAATCGTGACGGGCCGATGTTCACTACATGATCAGCATTAAAGTTCAAGAACATAATGGCCCAATATGCTTTATGCTCTAATTCGACCTGGCAAGTGGCGTGGTTTGCCATACACCATCTGACAGGGTGATGTACCCATGGGGGCTCTTATAGGCAAAGCATTTGCATGCCCACAGTACATCATCCAATTTGAGACTCCAATCCTTTCTATGACTGCTTACAACTTTTTCCGTGATCCTTTTCAAACTGACATTTCTCGACTCCGGCCACTAGTCATGTGGTGATATGGTGTGCCAATTTTGTGCCGGACACCATATTTCAAGGACTTTTTCTAGTGGCCTCAAGGTGTAAATGTGTTCTCATCACCGATTAAGGCATGTGATCCATCTCAAATCCGTCACTCAAGATATTTTTCTGAGAAAGTTCAT